>JASDQU010101030.1:137138-204925 GCA_032191745.1 Picea mariana
GTGGCAGAGCTTTATGAATGATTTGACACTAACACCAACCATTTGGGCTGTTTGAAAAAGTTGAAACAATTAGGAACAATGGAATACTTTACAGCTGCCTTTGAGCGCCTGGATTTTAGAACAGAGGGCATGTCTGATGCCTTTTTCTGAGAGTGTTTTATCAGTGGCCTCAAGGATGATATTCAAGCCCATGTCCTCATGGCTTAGCCTCAGAGTTGGGTAGAGGATACTAAAAGAGATAAAGAAGCACAATAGGTTGTATCTTCTCAAAACCGAAAACCCTCCTTTATCCCTTGCCCTAAACTGGTAAATCCCACTACTCCCTTTGCTCCACTAAAGATCCAAAAATTGACCCGGGCTGAAATGGTTGAACACTAACTCAAAGGCCTTTGTTATAACTATGATGACAAATATTTCCTGGGCCACAAGTGTAAAGAACAAAATCTTTTTATGGCCGTCTTTGAGGATATTTCGGAAGAGAATGTAGAAACTCCCTTTGTATCTGAGACACTTGAATCCATTGACATAACCCCTCCCTCAGACCCTCCCGAAGTAGAACTAGTCATTTCCCCTCAATGCTCTCACTGGCTTCTCCACTCCCCAAACCCTCAAGCTAATTGGTTACATCAAGCATCGGAAGGTCATCATTCTGGTTGATAGTGGCAACACCCATAATTTTATTCATCGCCGCATTGCCCAAGAAACTCATTACTACATCCATGCCGTCAATAATTTCCAAATCATGATTGACAATGGTGGTTCCATGAAATGTGGAAGGTGTTGTGAAAATGTGCATCTCCAAATTGGTGACTACCACCTGAAATCCCATATGTTTTCTATCGACATGGGAGGTTGTGACATTGTATTGGGTGCAGACTGGCTAAGGACTTTGGGTCCCATTCTCATGGATTTTAAAGACTTAACCATGCAATTCGACCATGAGGGACACCAATATAAGTTCCAAGGCATCACCGTTGGTTCACCTGAGATCATCATTTCCCATCGCATGGAAAAGCTGCTAAAAAAAGGTCATTTTGGTGTTATCGCCTAACTCCATGCCATACAAGCAACAAAGACACCCTTGGTCCCGCAAGACCTCCAAGCCATCCTTTCTAAACATCAATTGGTCTTTTCCACTCCCCAAGGACTCCCTCCTTCCCATGGTGTTCATGATCATTCCATTCCCCTGGTACCCGAAATCCTTCCTCCCAATATCTGTCTTTATCGTCACCCCTTTTCCCAAAAAAATGAAATTGAGAAAATGGTCTAGTAACTCCTTAATGCAAGCGTTATCCACCCTAGTACAAGCTCCTACTCTTCTCTTGTGGTCATGGTCCTAAATAAAGAAGGTTCTTGGTTAATGTGTCTTGACTTCTATGCCCTCAACAAACTTACCATCAAAGAAAAATTCCCCATTCCTGTCATTGATGACCTCCTGGGTGAATTGAGTGGTGCCCAATTCTTCACTAAACTTGATCTTTGTTCGGGCTACCACCAGATACATATGAAAAAGGAAAACATTCCCGATACTGCCTTTAGAACTCATGAGGTCCAATAAGAGTTTTTGGACATGCCCTTTGACTTGTGTAATGCCCCCTCCACCTTCCAAAGCCTCATGAATCATGTATTTCATCCTTTTCTCCACCATTTTGTCTTAGTTTTCTTTGATGATATCCTCATCTATATAAAAACATGGATAGACCATCTTTCTCATGTGGATCGAGTTCTCCATCTACTCTCTCAGCACCAACTCTTCCCGAGACAGTCTAAATGTTCTTTTGGCACCTCATAAGTAGAATACTTGGGTCATCTGGTTGGAAAAGATGGCATCAGGGTGGATCCTAAAAAGATTGAAGCTATGTAAGACTAGCCTCACCCAAAGACTCTTAATAGATTCCATGGATTTTTGGGCTTAATAGGGTATTATCGCAGGTTTGTTAAGAATTATGGGAAGATTGCAGCACCTCTCACTGCTCTCCTAAAAAAGAACTCTTTCACTTGGACTCCAGCTACTGCTCAAGATTTTCAAACCTTGAAGATGGCCATGTGTACCACTCCAGTCCTCTCCCTTCCTGATTTCACAAATACCTTTGTTTTGGAATTTGATGCCTCAGGGAAAGGAATTGGTGTTGTCCTTATGCAAGAGGGTTGACCTTTGACCTTTACCAGCAAGCAACTATCTAAAAGAAATCTAGGCAAATCCATCTATGAAAAGGAAACGTTGGCTATTCTACATGTCGTTGATCTATGGCACCCTTATCTATTGGGGAAACGTTTACAAATTAAGACAGACCATCAAAGCCTCAAGTATTTTCTGGAACAACGCATTTCCTCCCCAAAACAACAAAAATGGGTGACTAAACTTTTTGGATATGATTATGAGATAATTTACAAGAAAGAAAAAGATAATGTGGTTGCGGATGCACTTTCCTGAAAATATGAAGATGAAGGATCCCTTTTTTCTCTTTCATTCATTGTACCAGATTGGCTCCTAGCCGTTCGCCAAGAATGGCTACAAGATCCCAAAAGTTCGCAGTTGATACAACAATTGCAGTCCAATGCTCTAGCTTCCCCAGAGTACTCTTGGCTCCATGATGAACTTCGATACAAAGGCCATTTGTATTTAAGTAAACAATCAAAGCTTAAATCCACAGTACTTTCTGAGCTTCATGCTACACCCACAGTAGGGCACTCTGGGTTCACCAAAACCTATGACAGGGTCAAACATTCCTTTTTATGGGATGGTATGAAATAGGACATTCATAATTTTGTAGTTGAATGTGATGTGTGTCAATGCAACAAGGGAGGAATAGTCAAATCTTCGGGCACACTACAACCACTCCCGATTCCACATGCTATTTGGAATGATATATCTATGGATTTTATTACCGGCTTACCCAAATTGGGCAATAAATCCGTCATCATGGTGGTTGTTGATCACCTTTCCAAGTATGCTCATTTCTGCGCCCTTCAACACCCGTTTATAGCATCCATGATGGCTCAAATTTTCATGGATCAGGTCTTCAAGCTTCATGGTATGCCGCACTCTATTGTCTTTGATCATGACCCAACTTTCACAAGCAATTTTTGGCAAGAACTGCTCAAGATACAAGGCACCAAATTGCATCTCAGCACAACTTATCATACCCAGACTGATGGCCAAACAAAAGTTGTCAACAAGTGTTTGGAAACATATTTGAAGTGTTTTTCCTCGGAAAATCAAAATCAACGGGCTTAATGGTTACCCCTAGCCGAATGGTGGTACAACACTTCATACCATATAGCTACATGCATGACTCCTTTTGAAGCAGTATATGGACATAAGCTACCTTCAATTCTCTCATACTTACTGGGTGCCTCGAAGGTCCAGGCGGTTGACCTAACACTTACAACTCTCAAAGCTATTCTCCGTACCCTCAAAGAGAATTTGGTCATGGGATAGAATCTCATGAAGAAACAAGCAGATCTCTGATCAAGTTCTCTCTGAACATCAATTTGCGGAAGGGGATCAGGTGTTTCTTCAACTACAACCTTACAAGAAAACTTCCCTCAAGGCCGACCATTGTCAGAACCTAGTGCCCAAATTTTATGGTCCTTATACCATTCTCAAGCGTGTGGGACAAGTAGCCTATTAGTTAGCTTTTTCCAGCCATTCGAAGCTACATCTTGTTTTTCATGTTTCATGCTAAAAGAAGGTGATTGGAGCTAAGTGTCAAATTCAAACCAACCTTCCAAAATTAGCTGAAGAAGGATCCATTTGGCTACAACCAGAAGCAGTTTTGGACCAATGTGAGCATCGCCTATGTTAGAGAACCATCAAGGAAGTTCTAGTCCAGTGGAAAGATACGACTCCAGCAGACGCCACTTGGGAACCAGCTACCATTCTGCAACAATTTCCTCATCTCAAGCCTTGAGGACAAGGTTGTTTTTAAGGGGGCGGACATGTTAGGTTCCTAACCCACACATCGGTAGAACAATATATTCAGATGTAATAAAGGTCAATATTAATAAGGCCTTTCAATAAAATAGAATAAGGTGGATGTAAGAAGACCTAATAGAAACTTCTACTTCTAGAAGGATCTTCCTCTAGATGCTTCTTTTTAGTATAAATAGGAGTCGAGGGTATGATAAACCTAGCTTGGATATTATTTTAATAAAGCTCTACTCAACTGGAGGTTGCCCCCTCGAAGAGGCCCGTGAACATTTCTTTCAGATTCAAAGTGTTATTTCTGTTATTATTCTCATATCATTTCAGTGTTATTGTGGTGAATGTTCTGGTTATATTGCTGTTATTCTTCCATTACTAACATTTTATTTCTGTTCTGCATATATTTTATATCTAGTATATTACATCAAATTTTTGCTCGATTTTTACATCATATCTATAAGTGGCTCCTAGTGATGAGATGTCCAAAAAATCCATTTTGGTTTGTATGTACCTTTGTAGATCCCCACGGTATTTCAGAACCAAATGTTGCTCGAAGTCTTTGATACCTATCTTGGTGCGCAAGGTATGGAAGGTATTTGTGAACTTTGACACTGTTTGGTCCCACTTTTGATGCAACATGGTCCATCTCTTTTACTTTTCATCATAGTTTCCCACATGGTAATATTTCTCCTTGACCACATCCATAAAAAAATCCCAAGTGGGTTTGACCCCAAATATTCTAGACTCCTTGGTGGAAATTTTCTTCAAGTAAGTTTCCCACCAATGTTTGACGTGGGGGAGAGCCTTAAGGAGCACAAAGGTGATATTTTCTTTGTTGGAAAAATTGTGAATAGAGAAATAAACTTCTAGCAAATTTAACCATTTTTCCAAAGCATCTGCATTGATCTAACCTTTAAATATAGGAATATCAAAATTAAATTGTACCTTGAATGGATTAGTGTCTCCAAAGCAGTTGCTTGATGAATATACACCTGTTATTGTCGAGAATTGTTGAAGGATTTGGGAAAAATTCTCCAACATCTCGTTCCTCTGTTGTGTGAGGGCATCTGTGAGCAACAACTTGATGGGATATTCTTCTCCTGTGTCTCTATTTTCTTCCACCATGGGAGGCCTCTTAGGATGATGAGAGAAGTTGTCCTCAATGGAAACTAGCTTGAGACCCAACTATCTATACCCTGACCTCGTCGGGGACATGCACTAAGAAACAACAATGAGAAGCCTGATCTAATACCACTGATCCATATTTATTTTGAGAACAAAATGAAGGTGAAGATATAAAAATGAAATATACAAAGATATTGTGACATACGTAGAAATATTTCAAGAAACACATAGATACAATAATGCACAATTTTTATTAATGAGAGAATGTACAAAAATGTAAAATTACAGAGTGAATGCTTCGCTAGAATGGTGGAAGCTTATCTCTAAGAAGATATTTGATGGATACTCTCATTCACAATAAGATGATGATGTTTACTATGAGGATATAGAGGCATTTTTAAAATAAATAAAATAAAAAACCCTAACCCTGGAAGATGAAACACCAAAAGGTTTGTGGGCCCCGATGGGGGTAGTTGGTATGTCAACTTCCCAAAGGGGTAAATTTTGCATACGATCTCCATTTGGGGCATTGTATACCTTGTTGGAAAGGTCTATTTGAGGAGTATATATTTAGTTCATCCCATATATTCCTTTGGATATATTGTGGGGGATTGTGTGCCCAAAAAATTTTCTTTAGGGCCTCAAATGACCCCGGAAGTTCAGGACCCGAAAAATCGTAGAAAAAATGCCAAGGTGGAAACTTGTGTTTTGAGCCAGTGGAATAAGTGGGTGGCCACCGATTTCCACCTGGATCAATTTCCTCATCCAATGTATATTACCTTTTTTTAGGTCGATGTCCCCCCTTTCCCTGGCATCCTTCCAGTGTCTTATTCAACGTAGGTCAACTAGGGTTTACTCAAATTGAAGTATATCATGATTAGATACCCCCCCCCNGATGGAAATAATAGCGAGCATATTCATTTTTGCAGAAAATATTCCCATGCTTCCTTTTTACTCTTGTAGATAGTGCTAAAACATTTCTCCCACTCCTCTTGTGTTTTATTTTAGTCACAATTGATTTGAGTTCTCAGGGGAGGTCTTTCTTTGACAATGTGAATAACACCTTTATAAATTAGGAACTGGTGCAACAATGTTAGTATTGAGA
The DNA here is from genome assembly GCA_032191745.1 of Picea mariana. NCBI lineage: Eukaryota > Viridiplantae > Streptophyta > Pinopsida > Pinales > Pinaceae > Picea > Picea mariana. The sequence continues at coordinate 143,297 of JASDQU010101030.1, forward strand.
AATTAAAAAAGTCATGAAGGTTGTTGTAGAATCTAGTTTTGATGTTTTCAAGGGACATGTGTTATTCTACTTCTTGTTCTTCATAGAAGTCTGCTGCAGTTTTTTCAACCCACTCATATGAATTGGTTCAATAAAAATTGATTATATTTAATAAAAATTGTTTGTCTTTTATCATATTATTAATGTGTATCTTGATCAATGTATTTCTTTCTTTGTTCTATGATTTACTTTGATAATTTTCATGTGTTTTGGTGTAAAATTGTACCCTTATTTGTGCACGAATCAATTGATTCCTCTTGGTGCAATTTTTAAAATAGTTATCTAATTTCTTTTGTCACCACTTCTGAATATCCTCTAAATTAAACATTTATGCATGCATGAAACTATTGTACAGTCCTAGCTCATATACTACCAACAACATAACCAATGTTGTAATATAAGGGATTACACAAAGAAGTAACTAGTAATCTTGATACACAACATACTATATAGAAGAAATCTACAATAATATAAAAGCATGATCACATAGAAGGAGAAGAGGAGAAAAGTATTATTTATTAAGTTGATGAACCATGTGAACGATGTTTTCTTGAGGTCCTTGGAAAAATGTGCCATCTACTTTTTTTCATCTGTGATGTCCATGGGATCCAAAAACTTCTCACATATGAACTAATGCATATTGAGTTTCTCATCCCCCTCATACAAAGGTAGGTGATGATGACATTTGTTTTTAGGTGAAAGGGGGTTTCAACTTTAACTGAAGATTTCTTTTTAGAACACACTGATACTGATAGTGGGGGATGGAGTGAATATGTATAAGACAATATTTTACTTTTTCAAACTTTCAACAACCATAAGAAATAAATCACATCATGGAACATAACATTTACATGGAAACCCTTTTGGAAGAAAACCATGAAACTTATCTTTATAATTCTTTGTAGACACCAACTCATTATTAAAAATATTTGTAGGAACCAACCTACTGGATACACCAATCCCCACTCATAAAAATCCTAGTAGGAACCAACCTACACTTATAGATCTTCATAGACACCAATCCCCACTACTAAGAACCAACTTAGCAAGAGACACCAATATATTTTAGATCTTCATAGGCACCAATCTACTAGAGACAATAATCCCCACCACTAAGAACCAAATTAGCAATAGAAACCAGTCTCTTACATATCTTCATAGACACCAATCCCCACTACTAAGCACCAACTTAGCAAGAGAAACCAATCTCTGATCTACACCAACCTTCACCGAGTGTGCTTGCTACTTCTTCCTTCACTAGGTTTTCTCACTACTTCTACCTTTACTAGGTCTACTCACTCACTACTTTTTCCTTCACTAGGTATACTTTCTACTTCTTCCTTTACAAGGTATAACCAAAATTTGAATTTCCAAATGAAAACTTTCCCAAATCTTGTTGTTTTGGGCCTCTTCCCAAGAGAGAAATTGTACATCATTCCATGTATTCAATTTTTCAAATATGATTCTAATATTTTTACATGAGTTATGTCTATATGTCTCTTATGTCTCTGCAAAATATGAGGTTTTGAAACATGCCATAAAATAAATTATAACAAAAGTGCCAAGATGACTTATTTGAAACTGATTTTAGGAGCATTCAAGAGCCCTAACGACCACACAGAATATATATAAAATTATAGATAACCAACATATGAGGTTATTTACCAAATTTACACAAATATAGTTTTTCTGTCTTTGTAAAATATCAAGGTTTGAAACATCCAAAAAAATAAGTTATAAAGAAAGTACCTAGTTGACCTGTTTGAAACTGATTTTAGGAGCATCCAATAACCATGACTTCCATAGATCATATCTATGAAGGTATAGAAAAACAAAATATACTATTTTTACCACATGTACACCAATATCTATCCTATGTCTCTAAAAAATCAAAAGGTATGAAACATCTCATAAAATATGTTATAGTGATAGTGTCGATATCACCTGTTTGAAACTCATTTCAGGAGCATTCATGAACCCTAAATTCCACATGGAATATCTCCAAAAGTATAGAGAACCAAAATTTGATATGTTTATGACATATACACTAATATCACTCCTCTATCTCTGCAAAATTTCAAGTTTTGAAACATCCCATAAAATAAGTTATAGAGAAAGTGCCAAGATCACCAGTTTGAAACTCATTTCAGGAGTACTCAAGAACCCAAGCTTACACATGGCATATCTATCAAATTATAGAAAAGAAAATATCTAATATTTTTACTACATGTTCACCAAGATATCTTCTATATATCCAAAATATCACAAGGTCCAAAACATAACATAAAATAAGTTATAGAGAAAGTGCCAAGATGACTTGCTTAAAAAGCATTTCAAGAACATTCATGAACCATAACTTCTACAAGGAATGTCTTTGAAAGTGTAGAAAATAAACATATAATATTTTTTCCACATATAAAACAAGATCTATCCTCCTTGAAAAAATATGGTCTAAAATCTCCTATAAAAAGCATTATCGTGAATATGCCAAGATGTTATGAAACTGATTTCGCAATTCAATATTTTCTAATGCATTTTTCACACACACTTACTATATGTCAACGCTTTCTCTTTTTATCCTTTTTCATAACCCTTCATGAAGGGACATATCCCTTAATTAAATAATTTATTCCCAATACCATGGGAAAAAACCCCAAATACAATGGAAAAATACCCCAAACCAATGAGTTTGAAACCACCATTTCACTTTTTACTTTTTTAGATGCACCCCTTTTTTAATATACTTGTAGACCTATATATATAAATAAATCTTGGAAATGATGTGTGTATTTTAGTTCTGTAATGTGACATTAATGACATCATTAATCCTTTGACATCAATGACAATAATTCAAACAATATTACCCTTTGTGTTATAGTCCAAAAATTCTTTACCTGTGCATACAAGACATTGGCCTTTCCACTTACATAATTTGCCAATATACCGCTGAGGTTTCTTCTTAAAAAACCATTTTTTGGAAAATGTACGTGCCCTAATAAATTGATAGCCCGCGTATACACATGTGCTGCAAACTAGTTAGCCCACATACATATGTGAGATGCATACTAGTTAGCCCACGTTTACCTCCAAAAATTGCAAAAAATATAAAATTGCAAGGAATTCAACGAAGTTTATGGGATATCGAAGGTTTTGCAACCATTTTACCCCTTGTAGCCCATCCTCAAAATGAATAACCATCATTTTATCATATAAAAAGAGGTCTTGGGGTGTCATTTGAAGATACAAGCAAGAGAATAAGAAAACTCTGCCAAAATCCCTTCCCTTTCTTAGCCCAAGTTTTGCATCCTATTCTAAGTTTTGGCCTCAACCTTCCCCTCCATCCCTTTCTCCTTATACAACCCTTCTCCTTTCCCAAGTGATAATTTATTTGTGAGAAGCAAATGTGGGATTGATTCACTTGGAGCCACAATAGAGGATCTTAGACCTAGTTCATGGAGCAATTTCCGACAAAGGTTGTAATCATTTTTGTCTTGAAACTTAATAAAAGAGTTCATTCTTGTCCCAAAATATTATGTCTATACACTTTTATTGATTTATTGATTTATGTCTGTATCTAAACCTTGAAAGTGATAAGTAGAGATTGCATGTGTTGTAGTATTGTTTTCCTAATCTTTTGCAGGTCATCTTTGGGAGGATACCGACGATCTACGAAGTTGCAAAGACGAGGTCTACAGTAGCTGCAAGGACTAAAGGTGCACCCATTGACCTTCTTCCCTCTCTCTTGTCATTCAATTTAGATTTTTTTTTTTGGTAGATTAAGGGTAGAACTTTATTTTAAGGGAAGTCAATTCTCTTCCTATACCTAGACCCATTATAGGGGGATTTTCCCCATAGCAGAATTGGTGACTCCACTGGGGAGTCTCTCTAGGGTCTTAGTAGGAGATCTTGGTTAGATTTTATTTTCAATTTATTTATGAGTTTTCTGAGTGTTCTTGGGTCTCTGGTCACCTTCCAGGTGCCTACCAACTTCCCTTTCCCAAGTTGTCTATCCAAACTTTTTTATTTTTTGAAAATTTACAGAGGTGTATGTGCCATGTTCTCTATACAACACGCGTACATATGCAACCTACATTATATACAACCCATGTACATACGTAGGCTGGCTGTGCACAACACGCGTCTCTATTGTTTTGGAGAAATTGTCAAAATATTTTCTTTTTCGTACAGGAAACTTGTGGTTCCCAGGTCTTCTTGAGTTCCAGAAGATTCTGTTATTTGAGGTTTAGATAGTTTGTAGGCTCAGATTGTTTATGAAATTAAAAAATAAATCTTCTTGTCTCTCTGTGTTTCTGAGCATTTTTGGCTTATTTTTAGCTTGAATTTTAAGAAAAATGAGTTGCATTAAAAAAAACAATTCCCCCTCATGGCTGGTGGGGGCCATGAATCATGTATTCTGTAGTTTCTTTTAGCATCTTTTGTTAATTTTTCTTTTATTGAAAGAAAATATAAAAATAAAACCTAGTTTTTATGCCAGTTATGTCTCTTTCTTTCTTTGCATTGTTATTTGAAAAAGAAAAAGAATTAGCATAGGGTTGTGTTTTCTTCTCATCTTGAAATCATTTCAAAAGAAAAATAAGAAATAAAATCCTTTCAGTTTCTCTTTCGTTTCACTTGAAAGTTGCATTGTACATTTTTCTTGGAAAAGAGAAAAGATTGCATTCTTAAATTTGAAGGATTGTTCATGATTTTTCTTCCTTGAAACTATTTTCATTTGAAGGATTAGTGTAAAGTTTTATTTTCCAATGTTCTTATAAGTTTCATTTTTGCAAGATTCTCAAACAACATAAGTTGCACTTCCATTCCTTGAGTAATAAAATCCCCTAAAATGAATGCGCTAACCTAAAATATATTAGTAACACTTTTTCTAGGGTTCACCAATAGCTTAGGCTAAGGCCTTGGATTATGTGTAGAGAGGTAAACTCTCCAAGGCCAACCAAAACTTAACTTAGGTGTCTGTGATTGGGTGTTAAAAATCCACCTTGTAATTACTCAATACAAGAAGCTCCTCTAATACATGAGTCAAACACGAGGCCGTGTGGAGGACAGTGATGGATATATCCACTCCTGATCCTGACAAAGCATTTGGGAGAGTGGGTATTGGGGGTGAATCCTGTAGTGTTACTGGTCCAACTTGTGTCAGACCTAAGAGACACTTAGATCTGTCCAAGGTACTCTAACATTGATTCTGGACCTATCGTGTTTCAGGCTTTAGGAGGATCTTCAAGCTTAGTTACCCTGCCCATAAACTCACCTGACTGTTGACTTTACCCCCTGGTTGTTGATTACAAATTGGTGGGATATTTTCCATTAAATAGGTTGACATAGAGGTGACTGCGAGCGGTGTATAGGAGTACCCGAGGCATAATTTGTACTCTATGGGTGACACCTGAACGGACCGTTGGTTGGAGGTCTGGGTAACTGCTTCTCTTGGCTAGTTGTTTCCCTTTGTGAATGCTTTGGATGATCATGACTTCATCTCCCTAGGTTGGAAGCATTCAAAAGGGTAGTTTGTTTGGTTTGTATATTTTTAGGATTTTCTTCTTAGTGGTGTGCTCTGTGCTCCCTAGTTTTCATAGTGAGTTAGTCAGTCATTTATTTATGTCTATTACCTAAGGTGATAGACCGCTCACTCCATTGGTCATGGGGGCTTTTCAGTCTTCCTCTTAGAAACGTGGAGCCACCTCTTTATAGAAGTGATTTTTTATACCACTGGTTTGCTAGAGTAAGTGTGAGACTTTTACGGACTTGAATGATCCCACAAGGAAAGAAATTGTGCATAATATCTTCATGGAAATAGTTACTGACGATACCAACCAAGGAACCCCTTCACAAAGGGATTCTTGTTCTTTTCCTTTCTTTGGAAATGTTGGTGTCCCTTTGATGGCCATGTTGTACATTCCTGAGTTGAATGTGTGAATACCAGTTTGGTTGGGTACCATTCCAAATGTCCCTAATAATATTGACACTTCTCAGTTAAGCACGTTATGTCATGGGAATCATGTTGATGTCCCTTCATCGACAAAGTCTTATCCTCCTCCTTCTGCTTTCTCTGGTGAAAGTACAACTACTAGTAACTGGAAGTATAAATGAAATAGAAAGAAGATGAATACGAAGAATAAATCACCAACCTCTGCAAGTCATGTTGGAGATAGGTCGTCAACCTCTACAAGTCATGTTGAAGACCAACACCCATCCTATGCAAGTCATATTGGGGGAAAAATTCCAGTCACTAGTAGTCATACTGGAGATAGGTATGTAGCCTCTGCGAGTCATGTTATCAACCCATCACCAACCTCTGTGATTCATGTTGGAGATAAGAACCCAGCCATTGCAAGTCATGCTGGGGGAAAGCACCCAATCTACGCAAGTCATGATGGGGTAAAAGGTTTAGTCACTGCTAGTCATACTGGCAATAGATCTGTAGCCTATGAAAGTCATGTTATCGACCTATCACCAACCTCTGCAAGTCATGTTGGAGATGTGAAACCAACCACTACAAGTCATGCTTGGGGAATGAGTCTCATCAATGTGAGTCATATGAGTGACATGCCACCAACCACTTCTAGTCATGCTGGGGGAATTCATTCTGTTGAAAAACCTAGACACATAGGACATAAGCCTAAGTTCCCTTGTAATATTTGCAAGGGAGATCACCTTACTCATTTATTCCCTAGCCTTCTAGAGGCATGAACATTTTGGTCCCTATCTGCAATCTCTTATGATTATAAGTCTTCTGAGGTTTCCTCACAACCTATTCATCCATTGGTTGATGAAATCGTCATGCTGATGCAATCTTCAGCCGATCACACTCCTCTTTTGAGGGGTGATGTACTTTCAGACCATCTTGTCTCACAACCTATTCAACCAGTGGTTGAGGAAGTGGTTGTGCTGATGCAACCTTCATCCGATCCCACTCTTCTCTTGGAGAGTGTCAAGTCTACAAAAGTGGTCATGATGATGCAATATTCAGATGATCCCACTCTTCTCTTGGGGAGTGATGTGTCTACCGACTATGTTTTTAACATTTCCAGTTAAATACTTTCATAAAAAGGGGGCATTCTTCTCACTTCGAGCATACCCCCTACAAGTCCTAGAATGGTTTCCTTTGATTGGAATGACCTTGTTGAGCCTCATCTTCCTTCTTCCACACCCTTAGAAAAATAAGGGTTGAATTTAATTCATTTTTTTTTACCGATGTATTGTGGATGAAGGAGCCTCAACAAGTATTTTATCCTCCCTAGCTTGGCAAGATTTGGGTGGAAGAGAGTTGGGTACTTGGATTATTGTGGGTGTTGGGAAACCTGTGAGATCTTGAGAGCTGTCTGGTTTGGGAACCCAAGTACACTCTTGAAACATTCCTTGTGGACTCATAGCCCTGGCTCGGGGGTGACATTGTTGTTGAGATTTGGATTAGTGGTGTCTACGGTTGGGTGGAACATCCTTGGTATGCAACCATTTGGTGTCTCCTTTTTATAAAGATAAGTGCTCTCTGTTGTGATATTATTATCTGTGTATGAATGTATTCCACTTTGTATTTTAATTATCATTTAACTAAATCTTAGATTATGCATGCTTGCTGGATATTGTTGTGCATGTCGCTAAATATTGTATCTTATGCGTTCTTATTAATTAAAGAAGGTATCAGTAAGAGTAAGAAGTCCAAGGGTGGGATTGAAGGTAGCATGCCCCGACCCATGGGTGGTTGGGTATGTTACTGTTTGGTATCAGAGCTTTTGGTTGAAACATTAGGCCGATATGGGCCGTGTCTGTTGGTCAAAGTCTCGTGTTCGAGATCGAAATATGACCGTGAAGTTGAAAATATTAGGAGGAATGGCATTGCAGAATCTACGCAGGAGTTATATCATCAGAGATCCATTGTAAGGGGTTTGAAGGATCATGACTGTCCCCCTTCGAATTCGGGAGTGATCGCCACTGTAGGATCATGAGAGATTCGGGATCGTTGGATCGAAGGACATGTGAATAAGGGTTGTCCGATGAAAACTAAGAAAGGGATAAGGTCACAATAGTTAGATCCCATTGGAGAGTGAGATCAACAGACAAGAGACATTGCAGGGAATCAAGTTGCACAGGAGATAATTTCCCAATATGGTCACGCAAGCCAAGCCACGATTTCACCAAGGGGTTACGTGTTAGCATCAAGAGAATTGGGGGGCAAAAAACGGGTTACTCCAAACTGCCGATGAATGCCCCCACAAATTGAAAGGCATGCAGTGATGTGCCATGTTAGTACTCAAGCGAAAAACCTTTGAAGAGTAGAAGTAGTTGGGGACTGTCGATCTATAGGAGGACACGCGTAAACCGATCATGTGCTCTAGGTGAAAGCACTCTGAGAAAAGGTGAGAAAGGAGAAGTTGAGATTTTAGGACCCCGTAGATCCAAAGTGAATTGCAGTCGTCCAATCCAGGAGGACACGCGAAAAAAAGCCGTGCACTTTGGGGAAAAGAGAAGGTTGAGAGTTGATTTCTCTGAAATTCAGAGACCCAAAGTGATCATAGTCATCTATCCATGGGATACATGCGTCATTGGATCACGAGATTCAGATAAAAACATTTTGGAAAAGGTTGAAGTTTGAGTTTTCCAAAGTTTGAAGGCCTGGAGGAATTGCAGTCGTTGATCCTTGCAACAATAACTTCTGAAGTCTTCAAGTCCAAGGTTAATATGGGCCATCCAATAAGGGAGACACATGGTGGGAGTTTGGCTGGTTCGAGAAATTGGAGTTTGGGAGAATTGGAAGTGTGTTAGTGTGGAAACTCCCGAATTCTCGAAGCTCGAAGAGCCAAAGGGGTGGGGTATGATGACGTCACCAGGAGGTGATGTCGACCCCAGAATTTCTGAAGTGATGTGGCTTGCAGACGTCACCAGGGATGACGTGGACACATGGGATGTGCACCACATGTCAGTAAGTTTTGAGCATGCAGATGATTGAAATGTCATCTAGGACATGACACGTGTCACCTGCTTGATTGGACCACGTGTATGCTTCCAGTATTTTTCCACGTGGTGATAGATTGTGATGTCCGGAGACTAGGCACTCTGGTGGGGAAGGATGTGATAGGTTGCATTGGGTTGAAAAATCCCAAAGGCTCGAGTACATATCGACTGTTGATTCCAGAAGACACACGTGGAAGGATCGTCGACTTCGGGTGAAAGCACTCCGAGAGAACATGTAGGAGGAAAGTTTGAAATTTTTGAAGCTCGAAGAGCCAAAGCGATTCACAACCGCTGATCTATGGGAGGACACCCATCAATAGATCATGAACTCCAGGTAAAATAATTCTAGGAGGAGGCAAGCAAGGAAAGTTGAGACTCGCGAAGCGTGGAGTCCCGAATTGGATCTTGATCGTTGATCGTGAAAGAGAATGAGGACCGTTGATCCGGTCCTGGCTGAAATTTCTGAAGTCTCGAATCTCTAGACAAGATAGTTGTCAGCTAAGAGCAGGGTCATGGCCATGATCATATGCAGATTGAGAGCTGAGGGAAGGAGGGCTAAGGGATGAATTGATGGTCTTTGAGATAGAAAAGTGATAAGGAAGGATTTAGCCGCGGTTTGTAGTCGTGGTCACCTAGGAAGGTGGTTTGAAGGAAGCACCTATGTAGGATGAAATTCTGTGCCAGCCAAGGATAACATGACATTGTTATTTTCAGAGAATGGGGATATGATCTCCATGAAAAAAAAAATAAAGAGACCTATAGCATGGTTTAGGAATTTTGTTTATCATATGCATAATTCTAACAAAATGGTCGCTTGCACATTTTGTAGAATTAAGGGGCTTAAACACATCAACTCAGGATGCATATTGAGGAAATGGAAGAAGGCGAGGGAGCCTCCAGTCATGATAAGGAGGCCGAAGGCTAGAATACCAGAGTTGGTAATGCAGAGACAGAGTCCAATGGACGCAAGGGAAAAGGAGAACAAGAAATATTAATAAAAATAGTAAGAAGCCTGAAGATGGAAGTGTAGAGCTACAAAGAAAACAACGAGAGACTAATGAGAGAGAAAATTTAGATAAATTCTCGAGTGTTTCATAGCTTAAATCAGTTGCAGAGAGAAATGAAGAAGGGATCAAACTCAAGACAAGAGGAAGAAGGAAGGTGCCATGAAAGAAGGGATGATCATGGAAGAGCTGGTTATTATAGAAGTGCTAGCAGAGATCATGGATACCACTCACCTCCTTACTCAAAAAGAAATTTTTATGCATCATATGATCCCATAAGAAGTTCAGAAGTGTCTCCTATTAGACACCAAAGAAGGAAACAAGAGGTAGATAGTTTGCAAGGAGAGCTGAGGAAGTTCAAGCCACCTTCCTTTGAGGGTGAAAGAGAATGGGAAGATGATGCCGAAGCATGGTTTCTTGGGCTTAGTAGATATTTCTAGTTGAATAACTATTCGTCCAACCTGGAAGCCAGGATTTCCACCTACCATTTACACGAGAAAACTACAATGTGGTGGGACCAATTGAAGCAAGTGGAACATGTTAATGAAAGTAGAATCACTTGGAAGTAGTTCAAGAAGTACTTCCAGAAGGAGTACCTCTTAGAGCATTTCTATGACAAGAAAATGAAGGATTTCTTTGAACTCAGGTTGGGAAGCATGACTATGGAAGAATATGAGAAGAAGTTCTTTGGATTGTTAAAGTATGTTAGGTTCATTTGTGATGAGAAAGTGAAAATACATAGATTTCTAAGTGGACTTCCATCCTTTTATAAGGAAAAGATCAAGTATGATGAGCCCAAGATCTTGAATGAAGCCATCAGGAAGGCTAAATACCTGTATGAGCAAGGCCAGGGAAGAGAATCCCTACAGAAATATTGGAAGGACAAGAAAAATGTGAAGTCTAATCAGAGGAGGAAAGGATTCAAACCTTCCTTCAATAGGAATGAGCCTAATAGAAATCATCAAGATCAGTATGCTAAGGGAGATTTCAAGAAGGAAGATTCCTTGGGAAAAAGGGGAAGACCACCAATCCAATGTTGGGGATGCAAGGAAGATCAACTGTACAAGGATTTCCCACATAGAAAGGACAGAGTGAATACTATGCAGAACATCCAAGAAGCTATAACAGTCGAAGATATGGGAAGAATCTATGCATCTTTAAATGATCGACAAGCAGAGTACCAGTCCAATATGATCAAGGTGGAAGGTAAGATCATAAATAAGCCTGTTTCTATTTTGATTGATTCAGGAGAAATTCATTGCTACATTGATCCTAAGATAGTGGATAGATTACATTTGGAGAAAAGTAAACCTAGAAAAACAAGTTTGGTTCAGTTAGCCACCGGAACCAAAAGAAGAATCCATGATATGGTCATAAGTTGTTCCATAAGTCTTAATGGCATGAATACTAGTATGGATCTAAATATTAAACCATTGCGGTCTTATGATATTCTGATTGGAATGGATTGGTTGGAAAAGAATCATGCTTTCCTAGATTGTCATAACAAGACATATACATGTCTTGATGGAAATGGAAAACATAGCACTGTGAAAGGAGTTCCAAGACCCATATCTATAAGGGATATTTCAGCCTTACAGCTAAAATGATGTTTTAGGAAAGGATGTAAATTGTATGCAGCACATGTGGAAGATCCAGATAATACAAAAGGGCCAAGCCTCAAAGATTTCTCGGTACTACAGTAATTTGAAGATGCATTCCAAGAAATACCTATTAGAAAAATAGGACCACAGAGCAATAAAATAAAACAAATGCAGAAACAAAACACATAAGATACATAATACAATAGAGACACAGATTTATGTGGTTCACCTAGTGTGGGCTACATCCACCAGAGAAATTGCCAGGTCCTTCCTTTACTATTATCTAGCAAATGAAGGGATACAACCTACAACAAAACTCGCTGTAACTTCCTCTTCTTTCTCTCACAGTCTACTCTCTCAGAATACAATACTCGCCATAATGCATAGTCACAATACATTTCCCTCATAACAGAGGGTTTCCTTCTATGGAAAAAAACCCTAACATAATTTCTACTGTTATATCTATGACCTTATAATGAACGGTCCAGATTTACAATGAAATTACAATATACATTTGCAAGGAAATTTTTCCTTCCGGGGCTTCGCCCCCGAACCCTCGTACTCCCCCTCTGCACTCCCCCACGTGGAAGAGTGTACATAATTCTGGGGTGTAAAGTCTTCATGGGGTATAAACATGGCTGAAAGCAAGGAACTCTGAATCATGAAGATAATCAGGCTCCACAACCAACAATACCCGGATTGCCACCAAGAAGGGAGATAGATTTCTCAATTGATTTAGTGTCAGAAGATGCCTTAGTGTCAAAAACACCTTACAGAATGAGCACACCAGAGTTAAAAGAATTAAAAATGCAGTTGGAGGAATTGTTGAAGAAAGGGTACATACGTCCAAGTGTTGCACCTTTGGGAGCACCAATACTTTTTGTCAAAAAGAAGGATGGAACCTTGAGGCTGTGTATTGACTTCCGACAGCGGAACAAGTACACTATAAAGAACAAGTATCCTCTACCCCAAATTGATGACCTCTTTGATCAGCTAAGAGGAGAAAATATATTCTCAAAGATTGACCTAAGGGTAGGATACCATCAGGTAAGAATTAAGGAAGAAGACGTTCATAAGACAACCTTTACGACTAGGTATGGGCATTATGAATTTGTAGTGATGCCATTTGGACTGACCAATGCACCAACTGTCTTCATGTGCTTAATGAATGACATATTCAGAAATTATTTGGATAATTTTTTCATAGTATTCCTGGATGACATACTTGTCTATTATAAGTATGAAAAAGAGCATAAACATCACTTAAGACTGGTATTGCAAGTACAGAGAGAACATCAGTTGTATGCCAAGTTGAGTAAGTGTTATTTTTATCAAAAGAAAATCCATTACTTGGGACACATTATTTCAGAGTAGGGCACAGTAGTAGATCTAGAAAAGATCGAAGCCATTAGAGGATGGCCAACACCCAGAAATGTGTCAGACGTCATATATTTTATGGGATTAGCTGGCTACTACAAAAGGTTCATAGTAGGGTTCTCTAAGATTTCCCATCCCATCACTTCTTTTCAAAAGAAGGGAACTAAATTTGAATGGGCACTCAAGTGTGAAAATAATTTTAATCTGTTGAAGGAATAACTTACTAGTGCACCTGTGTTAAAGATTGTTGACCCAAATGAAAGTTTTGTGGTATGTACAGATGCATGTAAGGAAGGAATTGGGCGAGTCCTCATGCAAAATGGACATGTCATTAGATATGAGTGTAGAAAGCTTAAGGAACATGAGAGGAACTATGCCACGAATGACTTGAAACTTGCTTCCATTGTTCACGCCTTGAGGATGTGGAGGCGTTATCTCATGGGGAAGAAATTTGAATTAAGGATAGATCACATTGGCCTGAAGTATCTTTTTGAACAACCAACCTTGAATTCCACGCAAACAAGATGGACAGAATTTTTAAGTGAATATGACTTCAATATCAAGCATATCAAAGGAAAGGAGAATAAAATTGCTGATGCGCTTAATAGAAGAGTGCATCTCATGCATGCTACCGCTGTCAGTATGCATCAGTCAGACTTGAAGAACATAATTTTAGATGGTCTTGTTAGAGACCAACATTACCTACAGGTAAAGGAAAACTTACAGCAAGGAGATATACAACATAAAATAAAGGCGTATGAGATAAAGGGAGACAGATTACTCATGCATAAAAATAGAATATATGTTCCTAGTTCTGGAGAGCTGAGGAATTTGGTACTGAAGGAGATGCATGATGTTCCTTATGCTGGACATCCCAGTTACCAGAAAACAATTACAACAGTAAGAAGCCAGTTCTTTTGGTTGGGAATGAAGAAGGATGTTTCTAATTACATCACTCGATGTATGGAATGTCATAAGGTGAAGGTTGAGCATGGGCACCCAACAGGTTTGCTGCAACCATCGCCAATTCCAAAGAAGAAATGGGAAGTGATCACCATGGATTTCATCACAGGATTACCCAGAGCTAATAAGAAACATGATTCAATCATGGTGGTGGTTGACAATTTAACAAAGGCTTCTCATTTTGTGCCTGTGAATACAACGCATACAACGACTAATATTTTAGAAACTTTTATGAAGTAAATTGCTAGGTTGCATGGGATACCTAGGACAATTGTCTTGGACAGAGATACAAAGTTTACCTTAAATTTATGGAGGGGATTGTTTAAAGGATTTGGCACAAATATAAACTTTATCACAACATATCATCCCCATACAGAGGGGAAAACAGAGAGGGTCAATCGAATAATTGAAGATATGATGAGAATGTATGTGATGGATAAGCCATCTAAGTGGAAAGATTACTTACACTTGGTTGAGTTTGCATATAATAATGGGTATCAAGCTTCATTGAGAATGATTCCCTTTGAAGTATTGTATGGTAGGAAATGCGATACTCCAGTAAGTTGGGACAACCTAGGAGATAGAGTGGTACTTGGGTCAGAGTTGCTCAGGGAAATGGAAGACTAGGTGGTCAAGATCAAGTAGAATTTAAAGGCAGCTCAGGATAGACAGAAAGTTTATGCAAACAAGAACATGAAAGCTAGAGAATTTAAAGTATGGGAGCATGTACTTTTGAAAGTGAATCCCAAGAAAATCTCTTTGAAATTGGGTAGTTGTACAAAGCTGGCAGCTAGATTCTATGGTCCATTTGAAATATTGGACAGAATAGGGCCAGTTGCATACATGATTGCATTGCCTGCTTCCATGAATGTGCATAATGTATTTCATGTCTCTTTACTAAAGAAATATGTACATGATCCTAACCATGTTATTGATTGGCATTTGATTCAAGTAGAGACGGAGGGATAATTTCAGGTTCAACTAGTACAGGTATTGGACAGAAAGGTAAAAATGCTCCGGAATCGAGTTACAGAGATGGTAAAAGTTCAGTGGACCCGATACGGTCTTGAAGATGCTACCTAGGAGCATGAATATGCCATGCGGGCAGATTACCTGCAACTTTTTGAATAAATTTAAAATTTTGATCTCTATTTTGTATATGCATCGAGGACAGTGCCAAAATCAGGGGGAGGGGATGTAAGACCCCAGGTTTTGAACTCCCATTTTAAATAATGTATTGTTACAATGTTGAAAGGCCAGGGTGCCCAAACAATTGTTAAAATGATAGTGTGCCCAAGACATGTAATGTTTTTATCATTATTAATAATAAATACATGGTTGGTTGCTAGACGGACAAGGACTAGAGTTATAGAGGAATATGATTCCACAAGAGAGGAGGCTTGAGGGGCTAAGTGTTTATTGTATGTTAATTACCCTTTTTTACTAAGGTAGGGGATCAATCACATGAGCTTCTTAGGGAAGGCCAGGAGGTTCTTGATTCCCCACGAAAATACTTAAACTCATCCCTAGTCTAATTTTGGGGTTGGTCGTTGGCTCGTATTCTCCTTCACTTCTGCATTTCGTACCATTCTTTACCTCACTCACTTTCATGCACTCACTCATCTATTCATTGATGCATCCTTAGCTGTGTCTTGGTTGGGAAAAGTGAAAGGAACTGCTGAGAATTAGCCATGAGATAGTTGGATGTAATGGTCGTTGGTGCAATCCAGCCATGACCTGGGCCCTGCATGTCTGAGATGCATTGGCCTATGCCTTGTTTTTCTCACAACTGCGAGTCCTGAGAGTTCCATCATTGAGATTTGGACTAGTTGTGCTGGAGGCCCTAGAAAAAGGTGAATGAATGCCTAAGGGACTACGTGGAAGAGAAGGGTGTAGGTCCCTTCTCTTCGGGTGGTACAGGCTGGGTGGAAGAGAGCTGGGTACTTGGATTTTTTTGGGTGTTGGGAAACTTGTGAGAGATTGAGAGCTGACTTGTTTGGGAACCCAAGTACACTCTGGAACCATCCTTCTAGGCTCATAGCCCCGGCTCGGGGGTGACACTGCAGTTGAGATTTGGAGCGGTGGTGTCTACGGTTGGGTGGAACGTCCTTGGTCTGCAGCCAGTTGGTGTCTCCTTTTTATAAAGATAAGTTCTCTCTGTTGTGATATTATTATCTGTGTATGAATGTATTCCACTGTGTATTTTAATTATCATTTAACTAAATCTTAGATTATGCATGCTTGCTGGATATTGTTGTGCATGTCGCTAAATCTTGTATCTTATGCATTCTTATTAATTAAAGAAGGTATTGGTAAGAGTACGAATTCCAAGGGTGGGCTTGAAGGTAGCATTCCACGGCTTGTGGGTGGTTGGGTATGTTACATATTTGTCCAATTAATCGATGGGATTTACGTAGTGATTGACAGAATGTCTTCTTGTGAAAACTCCTTCAATTCAAACGTTCTCTTTTTTGTATTTTCACTTATAGGTGGGACCGATACAAGATAAATGCTAGTATAAACCAGTTGGGTAACAAAGGGGAAGGACTTAACTACTAAAGAAGTTAGAGCTAAGGATAACCCTTGTGCTGAAGCATGCAGACAATGATTATCACACCTACAACAAGCCTAGTACTAATACATTAACCTGCTGGTGTTCCAATTATTGACTGAGATATGATTATCAGAAGAAAACATACATGCAATAAATGATGGAAAGAAAAATAGTTTCCTTAACTCTAATCATCAATCACATATTAACACAATGATTTAATTTTCATCATTAAAGACAAGAACTATTAAAATATTGAATCAGATAACTTACCAATAGATTCAGAGGCTCTTACTTGCTACATCATCCATTCATGAGATCAAATAAAAAATAATTCTTCTTTAGATCCAATCACACATGCTTTTGATGAAAAACACAACCATGTCTCTCGTCCCAAACAAGACTTCTCAACTAAGGTAGCTTCGAAATAGTTATTTACAAACACAAAAATGAGGGTGTTTTCCAAAACCATCGACCTTTTCTAACAGGTCAATCCTCTTATTTATAACTTATTATTAACTAAAAATAACTATCAAAAGTGCAACTAAGTAAAACAAAAAATCGCCACATGGTGCTTTCATCTCTCAGTATTTTAAGAGTCATCAAATGATCTCACTTGAGTGGATGGCTCTTCTCATACTCCGACCATTTGATGAAGAGTTCCTCGCACATGTTGGTGTACGGGAATCTGTGTTGGTGCATCGGGGCTGGAAGGATCTCCTTTATCTCCATTGCCCATGCCCGATATTTGACTAATTTATCACTTAACTGCTGTATCACTTTACAAGCCTTGATCGATTGCTCCGTGAAATGTTATACTTGTCCTTTTTCCATGTTCACCACCTTTGTTATCTCCGCAGCCCACAATGAGTTTTGTTCGACATGTAATTTGACTATGTTGTGCAAGTCGACAAAGTCATCAGGTGTGCCGAATTTTGGGAAGATGATGTCTCTCATTGCTCGGTTGATCTTGGTCCAACTCATTTTGCACTCAGCCCATTTCTCTAGGATTTCTTGGTGAGTTTCTTGGGCCATTTTCACCCAGTATAACAACCGACTTCTTTATGTGATCGATGTCGCTATCCCTTAGTACCTGAATGTCATGTTCTTCGGCGTCTCGACCCTACTAAATGACGCTGATGTATTTGATCCTTTCCACTGATTGGTATGCTTTCTCATACCATATTTCCTTATATTTTCACATCGCCAGCACCATGAGGGTGTCTTCTTGAAAATCGTCTATACTTGTAGTGAAAAGGTGCTAATCATTTGTGAATTTACTGTAGGTGTCTTGGAATTCACTTCTCAAGAACACCGTGGCCTGTGTGGAGTCTCGATAATATTTCACCAAATGGCATAGATGTTCCAACTCCTTCAACGCAGTGACCAACTCCTCTTCATCCCTTTTCTCTCTATCCAGGGTGGCATCTGAGATTTCCATCCCTGCGTTAATAAGCTCAGATGTCTTGGCATGCTTCATGTTCATCAATGTTTCCTCTATGGTGATGAGGATGGAGCGATCCAGAGTACGCCTCCTCTTCTTGGTGGTTCTCTTCATGATGGATTTACTCTTCTAGTCATAGGATATGGCTTGTATATTAGCAAACTCATCCATGGGTTTAGGGATTTGTTGATCTCCCCAGGTAAGCATATTTCCTAGGCTCTCGATGGTGTATATCTATTCAAGAATGGGTTCTTAAAATTATTCCATATGTTTCAAAGGTTCAGCCTCTAGTTGTTGCTCATTGGGAGGTAAAGTATCGACTGAAATTGAAGCATCATGGGTAGGCTCGACACTTACTTGATAATCAACTATTGAGATGTTGATTTCCCGCTGTGGAACTTCTTCTTCTTGTTTCTCGCCCGACCCTAGATCGTCCTTTAGGATATCCACTTGGGTCCCTGTTACATCGAGCAACTTAGTTTCTAAGACACTTTTGACCTCCTGGTCATTCTATGAAAGAATTTGAATTTGAGCATCATAATCTGGGGAAGATATCTTCTTGGGTTATTTTTCCTCTGTGATCTGCACTGGAGTCACCAATTAAACCTCCGAACTCTCCTCCTCATCATAGATTGTTATTAAGTCATGGAGGGGTTCGATGCACTTTCTCTCCCTGATGTTATTTCTATCTCGGGCTGAGTTGAAATGTAACCTAGCGATCGGGACTGTGGCGATGAAACTTTAGGGTTATCTGACCCAGTGATTTCTTCGATTTGTATTGGCCTTGGACCACTTGGACCTGTCCGGATTTCGAATGGGTTGTCGGCAGGGACCCTTGTTATTTCTATGAGTTCTGGGTCATCTTGTAGCTGATCAATTACTCTCTATTCTTGTTCTATCAGRATAAATCCCCTTGCCTATCCCTCTGGTGTCATAGGAAATMCCCTRTTCTGCACTGGAGCCACCAGGGAAACCTTTGTTGCCTCTGTCGCTCTGATTTATTCCTTGGCTATGAGGGCCTCTTGAGCCGACTGTTCTTTTKTTGTCACCTATTCATCTAGGCTCAAGGCCCTAAATGTGGTCATTTGCAGGTCGACCATCCTTTGTACCACCTTGTCCCAATCCTGATCATTTTCTATGAAGACTTCGTCTTCGAATATTTTGTGGGTGTACAACCAATARGATGACACTTGTGAAGCATGTTGCAAGACCAGACCCTTTGGATCGTGCTTGTGGAACTGGCCCGTCGAGAATCTGAACTCAATTTGGCTCAGCCCTTCTTGTTTGGCTTGAGCCGTATCCTTTACCAAGTAGAAACCTACATGGAAACCATAGGGTATGAACACCCGTTTCTTGTCCTTGACCAAGGTGGAATTGTATCCTTGCAAGATGGTTTGATAGCATATTTCTACTATGACAAGCCGATCCAGGACATGAGCTGGTAGGATATGTGGTGCTCCGGTGGCCCCAAACACCCTGATGTAGGTGTCACACTCATCCAAATACCAATGGCCTACCTTGGATATGATCTTTTTGGCTGCCGCCGATATCCTTGGGAATTCCTTCTTAAAAAGAATAAAATAAATTTGGGTGATGAATTCATCACAGATGAGGGAGTAGGATTTCGTATACCTGTTTTCCCATAGCATGCTAAAGTAGATGTGGACCGGGAGTTTTGCAACATGCCAACTCATATTCATGCTGAAAAAGACATTTCTGGCGCACATGACATCGAGCAAGTATGAAGCCATGTAAAACGTTGGTGCTTCCCCTTCCTTCGGTGCCTAGGCCTGCTACAGAAAAATGCTCAATTGCTTGAATATTATTTCTCCCTAGTTGAATCTGCACCCGGTGATCGCAACTGTGTATGCCAAAGGCATCCATGCCTATGAAAACTTGGAGCAATATTTTTCTCCGTATAATCGGCATATGAGAGCCATTAAATAGATGTATGGTTCTCTTAAGTTAGTTGTCCCATACCATCTAGTGATCCGGTTGATAAAATTCTTTTCCTCCCTCCACTATGAGGCCATCACTCGGCTGGTTTCGTGGTGTTCGTAGAACTTCACAACGAAGTCTGTGTTTAGCCGCTCGTCTGGGTCCCTGAGTTTGTAATACTTTTGAACTTCTACCGGGAGGAAAACCACGACACACCCACCATTGTCATCATTGATTAGACACTTATGTGTGTCTGTGTGGTTGATGAGACATTTAAGAAACTCTATGCAGGGAAAAATGGGGTTTCTTCTTGCTACCATATGTAGATATGACCGTCAGATATTCGGGAACACCTGGTTGTCGAGAAGCCTTACGTTTGGATCACTATGTGGGACATATTCCAGGTACTCTTCTTGGATAACCTTGTTAAAGAGATCCCCCCAATGTGGGAGCACCATCTTGGAGCCTGTGCTTGCCTCTGCATCGCCATAGGCTGGATGAAAACCTTATTCATTGTTTTCTTAATGACAAGTTCCGGCCTTAGGGATTATTCCAATTGTTTTGTGATCCCTGGAGAAGATCCTTCACCTACCTCTAGCTCTTTCATCTTCGGTGCCCTTGACGATCGTCTAGTGGTTGGATTTCTTGGCAACATTGTTCCTGCAACCTAAAATAAAATTTTAGAGACCGTGTAAAAAAAAAACCCGGATAAAAACATATAAATTATAGCCATGTAAAATTTACAGACTCAGATACATACCTATGAAGCTTGTTAAAACCTTGTTATTTTGATAATCACGGAGTTGATACAACCTTCGAGTTTCTCGTCTTGCTCCTTCGGATGCTCCAGAATTCTCTTATGTGCAAAATGATTTCGTTTACAACGAATTAAGAGAATTTAAACAGGGAAGAACTTATTGTGTCACATCAACCATTCAATTCGGGTTATGAGTGAAATTTTAACAAATCTTTCGAATCTATATAACTTAAATTCATCGTGGGTGGATGGCGGAGGCCCAGGTCTATCGGTGATTTTAAACGCCTGTTTTGATTGGCACATGAGGTAGCAACTAATGCGAGATTGGGTATTAATTAGCTTCTTAAATGCTCAAAATGCGATCATATCTAATGCTAAAATGTCCCATCATGTTTCTCTCTCAGTGGGTGGATCGGGGATTAGGGGTGTACTATGAACATTTTCGTTGATAACCTCCTGCAAAAAGTTCCGACGCCGATTGATTTTACCATACATTTCTGACGCAGAAACGCTTACTCAGAGGTGTGACTCGAACTTAGGGGGCCAAGGATAAATCGGGATAGCACTAGACCGTACGACCCTCTTACCTCGTAAAGATATGTGGCGTTGAATACTGTTGAATTAATTCACGTGTATTAATCTGAGTCGAGACTTTCCTCAAGTTATTTGTTCTAAAACAAACCTTAGCTTGCTGATGCTGAAAAGTATCCAGGTCAGGGATCGGTGATAAACCTATCAAAGAATTTTTTTTTTTTTTTTTGGATTAGCTCCCTCAAAAAAGTCCCGATGTCGAAAACACATCGGGGATCGACGACTAGGAATAACTTTTAGAATGTTTAGAATGTTTGTTGCGATCCTTTTAGGTTTTCCCCGATTCCAATAAGCGCGTCGGGCATCGGCTATCGACGATGTCTTTTGGTTCTTTGTTAAAKCCTGTCCCATACCGTCTTTTACCAATGCCGAAGGGGAATCATCTATCGGCGATATCTTTATGCACAAACCAAAAATTCCTTTTGTCGATGCTGATGGAGATCAATGCTCAACGACTGTGGTTTTCTGAGTGGCTCTTTTTCCTTCTTTGAATTACTTCCGATGYCGACCCTGAGCGCATTTGATGGAGTTTTGGATGCCTATTCTTTATTCAGTTGTTTAAGGTATTTTTAGTTATGGGGTTTCAAAAGTTTAAGAAAACCTGAATGGGTGATGAGAAACATGAAAATGAGTAGGGACAAAACATTCTCAAAATTGAAATAACTATCAGACAGTGCAGAAGAACAAGGTGTACCCAAAAAAGTAAAAACAAATTAACAGAGGATTTTTTAGGGTGTGTTGGATGCTCAACAAATGGTGACTTACTAGGCGAAATAAAAATCTATGTTCTTACTTCAGGCTCAGGTGATGCAAAATATGACTAAGAACTTAACTGGTTTTTATCAGAGCCTCTTTTATCCTTGCATTTGAAATTCCCTGGTTGGTGCATTTGGGCCTCCCTGTGGGGTTTTCAACCTTTAGTCTGCCTTCATTTCCTGTAACCCTGACTCACTCCCCCTTTGACAAGAGTCAAGTAAAGCATTCACTGTAACTAGGCCCTTTAGTTATCCTTATTCACTTGTTATGGTGTTGCTTCACTGCCAGCAAGCATCCATAGCCCTGGAAGAGTCACCCTGATGTCACAGACCTTGCTCCACTACCAAGGAGCTTCCATAGCCCCGACAGAGTTATATTAATACCCTCTCCTACTGTGTGCTCATTTGATATAGTTGATTTTATTTCGGAAGAATGCCCTGAGCGAGTGGGAGAGGAGGACGTCTGCTATTTGCAAAATGAGATGGTTAAGGTGAATTTTTGCTAGCTCTGTCTCTAAGGTACATGTATTCCTTTCCATCTTACCACCTTTCCCTTAAGGTTTTACCAGAGCACTAGGCAGACACTTCATCATTTTCCCAAGGTTATTCATCTCCAGTTTAGATAAAAAACCCTTTAAAACAACCACATGTCTCCCAACGCTTCTTGTGTTGTATGTGAGCATTGAGTCAGGATCAAAGTTCATCATATCACATGAATTAAGGTCAACCACTGCCTTGCTAAAAAAAATATTCAAAATATCAGAAGTACTATAGAAAGAAACAAAAACAAAAAATGCATTTCGCAATCGACCTACCCTACAAAAAAAAATCATGAAAGCACACACACAAAAGTTTTTTTTTTTGAAAATATTATTTTAGGGCTTGTCCATTCACCGGGAGGGTGTCAAGTTACCCCTTAGATTCTGCAACCAATACATGCCTACCCCAATATTCTCGGCGACCTAGAAGGGTTCAAGCCATAGATTCTGTAACTTATAATGTTTTCATTTTGGCTCATTTTCTCTGTCCCATTTTAGGACTAAGTCTCCCACTTCAAAATTCTTCTCTTTAGCCTTATGCTTATCAAACCACCTTTTAACTATCTACTAATGAGATATGAAATTTTATTTTTCTTTCTCCCTTTCTTCTTCCAACATGAGAAGGNGAAAGCACACACACAAAAGTTTTTTTTTTTGAAAATATTATTTTAGGGCTTGTCCATTCACCGGGAGGGTGTCAAGTTACCCCTTAGATTCTGCAACCAATACATGCCTACCCCAATATTCTCGGCGACCTAGAAGGGTTCAAGCCATAGATTCTGAAACTTATAATGTTTTCCTTTTGGCTCATTTTCTCTGTCCCATTTTAGGACTAAGTCTCCCACTTCAAAATTCTTCTCTTTAGCCTTATGCTTATCAAACCACCTTTTAACTATCTACTAATGAGATATGAAATTTTATTTTTCTTTCTCCCTTTCTTCTTCCAACATGAGAAGGGTATCAATTCTTTGTTGCATGACTGATGAGGGTCGTCCTCTCGAATCCTGAGTAATTTGAAAAGATGGAAGATATAGCCCATTTGGGAGAATGGCTTCCCGTCCGTATACTAGAAAGTATGGGGAATTTCCTATGGCTTCCTTGGGTGTTACTCTATCATCCCATAAGGCGTTATGGAGTGAATTGTGCCAATTCCTATGATTGTCTGCCACTGTTTTCTTTAATATCATCACTAGGTTCTTATTGGTTGATTCTTCCACTGCGTTCCCTTGTGGATAGTAGTTTGTAGAGTATCTGATTATGATTCCTTTATATAGAGAAAACTCTGTTAATAGGGTGGAAGAAAAGTAAGCGACATTATAAAAAACAAGGACAGAAGGCACACCGAACCTTGTGATCAACTATTGTTCTATGAATTAGATCACCACCTTTTCGTTTATATGAGTTAGAGGGACGACCTCTTCCCATTTCGTGAAATAATCTGTGGTAGTTAGTATGTATCTATGCTATTTTGAAGAACTCGGTGTAATTTCTCCTATGATATCTAACCCCCATTACTCGAATGTCCTGGAAACGACCACCAGTTGGAGTGGGACAACTGTTCTCTTTTCCCTCCCCGTGCTTATTTGACAAGTTTTACAATTTCTAGTGTATGTGTGAGTGTCCCTGAATAGAGTAGGCCAATAATAGCCAACTCTCAATATTTTATGAGCAGTGGTGTTTCCTTTGAAATCTCAAACTGTAGGAACATCATGGATCTAATTCAGAAATTTGTCTACATCTTCACGTTCGAGACATATTAAAAGTACCCCATCATAATTAACACATAAGAGTACTAAATTTATGAGGCGATATTGTGTTGATCTTAACCTGAGGGCTCTCCTTTGCCTAGGATTTAGGTTTTCCAGGCAAGTCCCATGATGCAGGAGATAAGTCAATTTATCATACCAAGACTCTTTCCCTGGGGAGATGTATGAAACTTCACCACACCATAATGCTAATTCATTCTCCCATCCGGGGTCTTCATTTACTTGGTCCCGGGCTTCAGCTGCCAGTTTGTATAACCCTTGTCCTTTAACTAGTTTAGCAGGTTTTATATCTAGATCTAATTCTTGGACCACTTCCATCCAATTTCCTCTTCTTTCCCCCATATCATGTTGAGTGAATAGGGTTCGGACCGTAAGGTGAGGCATGATGAATTTGGTATGGTTCTTAAGGATGTAAGACCTGAAGTGTTTCACTGCCTTGTATACTACATAATCCTTCTTGTCTATAGCAGGGTAATTTAGTTCGACCCCTTGGACATTAGTGCTTATAAATGATACCGGGGCCTCATTGTTGTCATCATCCTTTTGAGTCAGTACTGCAACTACTAATTGGTTGGAGGCAAAAGTATAGAGGAAGAAATATTTTCTAAAATCGGGACTTTGCAACATTGGGGCTTGGGATATTGCAGCCTTAATATTGCTGAAAGATTTTTTTCTTTAATCATCCCACTTAAATTCGAAATCTTTACAAATCATTGTTTGTAAGGGTTTGATAGTTTCAACGAAATTTGGGGTGAGTTTCCTCACAAAATTGATTTTCCCTATGAAAGATTGCATAGCCTTTATGTTGTGGGGTAATGGAAGATGAGATATAGCCCTAATCTATTATGGGTCTATGCGAATCCATGCTTGAGATATAATGTGGCCTAACAACTTACCTTCCTTGACACCAAAAATTTTTTTCTTAGGGTTTAAGGATACACCGTATTTCCTACACCTTTCAAAAATCTGGGTTAAATGTTGGATGTGATCTTCTCTATTCTTTGAATACACAGTCACGTCGTACAAATAGAATACTACACACTTGTTGATTAGTCCCTGAAAGGCTACATCCATGGCCCTTTGGAAGGTCACCCCTGCATTGATTAACCCAAAGGGCATGCACTTATAAGCAAAGGTTCCCTGCTTGGTTTGGAAGGTAGTCTTCAAACGACCTTCCTATAAAACTAGAACTTGGTTGTAACATGAAAAACTGTCCAGCAGGGAGAAAATCTTCAATCCAGACATGATCTGCAAGAGTTGCTCCATTGGTGGGACTGGGTAGTTTCCCTTTTTTGAATCTCTATTGAGGTTTCTGAAATTTACACATAGGCGAATCTCCCCAAACGTTTTCCTCACAGGAACCAAATTTTCTACCCATGCAGAGTGTCTAACCTGGAAGATAATATTAACATCTAGTAATTGTTTTAACTCCTGACACATGAGAGGATCTAGGGATGGGTGGTACTTCCAGAGTTTCTGTTGGAAGGGATTCACTTCAGGCTTTAACGTGATAGTGTGTTGAATGATACGAGTATCATAAGTTTTTAGATCTCGATAGGACCATGCAAAGACACTTTGATATTGTTTGAAAAGTTTGAGATAGGCCTTCCTTTCCTCTTTAGATATTGTCTTACCGAGATTTATATTCTTGGGGTTTTTCGGGGTTCCTAAATTTATAGTTTTGTGCATGGGACAAGAACTCCCCGTCTTCATGTTCGTTGACCCTTTGAATCTTTCCCTTAAGTCAAAAAGATTTTCTAAATTGGCTACCCCTTTCGGTATCATGTGAGATCTTGGTTTTTCGGTCGGTTGACTTGTATGAGGATCGATTTCTGCTAATTTTTCCTGGAATACTTCATTGTCAATAGCTAAGTCTTTAAAATTATCCTGATTGGTCAAAAATTTTATGATCTGTTCATCTCCTTCAAATACCTTCCAATTAGAAATATTATTGGGCACCGATGGTTTGTATAGTAGCTCCATAGTGAAATGGGAGGCTTCATAGTCTTCTAGAGGTGATTTCCTTGAGGCAGTGGTGGCCAGAGAATCAACAAGAGTGTTCTTTGTTCTGGGGATCGCTGTAATGTTGAAGGCTTCAAAATGTTCTATTAGTCTGTGCACTTCCTGTTGGAAATTCCTCAGGTGGGGAGAATTGAAATGTACAATGTTCCTTACTTGTCTAACGATGATTTCAAAATCTCCAAAAACTTTCAATTCTTTAACGTTTAAGTCTATGGATTTCTCCATCCCTTGTACTAGAGATTCATACTCGACGATGTTTTTTGTGCATTCAAATTCTAATCCACAGGACATAAAACTTCGTTTACCTTTTGGGTCAATGAGGATGAACCCTGCCCCTGACCCTTCTTGCGATTTAGATCCATCAGAGTATAAGGTCCACATTTGTGAGCGAACACCGTCAAATTCCCCTTTTATACCATTTTCCTCCTTTCCTCATATCTGATCCGTGATTTCTAACAGTGGTTGCTGACAGAAGAGGGTTTTCCCCGCCTTCGTTGGCAAATTTTTCTTGAAAACGTATTTCAGAGTTTTGAGTAAGAGGGACATTATATGAGAGGGGGGAGAAATTCCCGAAATTGGAGTCACATGAATAATTTCCTAGCACGGGGAAAGCTGCTAATGAGCGTTCGTTAAGGGTTTCTATGTTAGTGACAATATGTTTCAGATATATTTCTCTATCGATACTGATCGTATTCGAGTGTCCTTTTAATGGTAATCAAAGGTGAGCCCAATATGTACTAAAGTATCCATTTAACTTCTTAGACCAATATCGACTCAGTAACAATCCATACACTTTTGGGATATCTACTACAATGATGTCAATTACTTGAACAAGTTTGGGGTGTGTCGCTATTTTGATCATTACATCTTTGAGCTCTCCCATAACCTTTACCTAGGTTCTGTCCAGTCGTATTACGTGTTTATCACTTTTGATAGGAACTGCATTTAATTTTTTGCAAATGGACAATGGCATAACATTAGATGATGCTCCTGAGTCAACCAAACAATTATGGAGGTTTCTGTTGAAGAATTCAAATGTCAAAAGGAAATGTGGGACAAAATGTTTTCCCTTCTTATCTTAAGAGCAGACGTTCACAGTTGGTTTATTCCTTAGATCCACGGGGGTTAGATTTTATCCTTGGTCAATTCTTGTTGTAGGATTTTCTATTGATTTCAATGCTTGTAACATAAAGTCCTTTTGTTGAGGGATTCTACACATGTCCATGACCGATATATTTGCCTTCAATTTTTTCAAGTCTTCAACTATGTTGTATTCTAGCTTGGGATATTCTTGTGTATGGATGTTTATAGGATTTATCCCGGGAACAAAAGGTTCTTTCGGGTGATCAGGAGTTGGTTTCCCCCCCAAAGTTTGGGCCGTAGTAAGGTCGTTTGAGACATGTTGACCCCTACTTCATGTTTGCACAACCAAGACTTCCGCGGGTGGTTCTTGAATCTCAAAGAGGTCATCGGAAGGAATTGGTAGGTCAGGGTACCATATCAACATGGTTGTTTCCTCTGGTGGATCAAATTCTTCCTGATCAACAATATTCATAACTGAGCCACATGATTATTTGGTTAGGGAAACCTCATCTAGAAACTGGTTGGCCATCAAATTCATGGCATGCACCCATTGTGGGTAGTCTCTTTCAGAATGCTTCTCTTGGTGATAGGTATAGAAAGCGTCAGATGCTACATTTCCCATATTGATGTTGAAGTTGGTTGTGGGGGGGTTCAATTGCTTTGAAAGGTGGATTTATTTTAAAAAATGGTTTATAGGGCCCTTGGCCTTCATTTCCTTCCCATACACATCTTTTCATGTCTATGATCTCATTTGACAACTTATTAACCATGCATTGTAGGTATTCTATGTCTCCGCTTCCCTTTTCGGGACCTTGTTCTGTTTGTTTCCTTGGGGGTCTAGTCAATAAGAGTCCTCTCCTGGGAGGAGGTTGAACTTCTTTCTTAACTAATGAGACCTAGCCTTGTTTACATCCCTTCATTTGGAACTCTATTTTTTTGGCTTCTTCAAAGTTCTCGGCTAAGGTTGTTTTGGTAGCGCTCTTCACAAACATGGAAATAGACACTGGGAGATAATTAGCATATACTTCGATTTGCAACTCCCGAGTGGGTTTAGCTTTGGGTTGAAATTTGTTTAGGATAGTGGTGAATCACTGATTAAATTCTTTAACCTTTTTTTTTGAACTCATGGTGGTGGAGAACAACTCGACCATCAAAGCTCCTGTAGTAGTTTATTCTTCAAATTTATCTAAAAATTCCTTTTGAAAATTCGTCCAACTGGTTATGGATCCTACAGGTAAGTTAGAATACGATGTGGAGGCCGAATTCTCAAAATTATAGGGGAAAATCCTGCATACTACATCTTCATGTTGAACATTCATCAGTCTGATAGCTAGTATGAATTTTTTGATATGGTCTTTAGGCAATCCTGAGGTTTCAGGGTCAAATTCAGGGAGTAACTTATCTGGATGTCGGGGAAGGTTATGTAATCATCCAGGGATAGCCAGAGAATCTCTGGCCAACCAAGGTTGATTATTATGAGGTGGGTTTCCCCTTTCTTCATTATGATAGTTGTTATCTTCCATGGCACCCGATCCCAAAACT
This sequence comes from Picea mariana, assembly GCA_032191745.1. Classification (NCBI taxonomy): domain Eukaryota; kingdom Viridiplantae; phylum Streptophyta; class Pinopsida; order Pinales; family Pinaceae; genus Picea; species Picea mariana. Next base: position 172,242 of record JASDQU010101030.1, read on the forward strand.
GAGCGTTCAAAGTTGAACCCTTCCTCATCAGAAAAATCGTCGGGCTTAGAGTAGTTGTCGACTGGTGTTTTGGGGATTAGATTAAGATGATGTTCCATTTCAGTGAGGGTGAAATCTATCAGGTCTTCTACTATGTGCACAAAAACCTGGTCAGGGGTATCAACCACTAGTCTTCTTACTTATTTTCTATGGGGAAGTAACAGATCTAAGAGAAATACTTCGATCTTTCGGCCGTAAGATCTTGTGATCCTTTTGAACTGTTTCAAATCCTCGTGAGGAAGAGCATAAGGTATCTCAGGGAATATATTTTCTTCTTATTACTGGGGTGAGTTACGCATTTCAATAGTACTCACTGTGTGTGGAATGTCTTGAGAATGACTAGCCATGCATGTGGGTTGTTTTGAATCTATAGGTTGTGTGAAATATGGTGTCAAAATATTTTTCAACCATTCGTTCTTTAGGCCCTCCTTTAGCACCAATTCTGTTGAGGGGTCCTAAATCCCTTTAAGTCAACAATAGGAACCAAACCTGCCATCGAGACCCAATTAGACTCTACATCGTTTAATGGTGGAATGGTTCTCGAGATCTTGTGATCCAACCAATTAATCGATGGGATTTATGTAGTGATCGGTAGGATGTCTTCTTGTGAAAACTCCTCCTTTAGTTCGAACATTATCTTTTTTGTATTTTCTCTTATAGGTGGGACCGATACAAGATAAATGTTGGTATAAACTAGCTGGGTAACAAAGGGGAAGGACTTAACTACTGAAAAAGGTAGAGTTCAGGATAACCCTTATGCTCAAGCATGCAGACAATCATTCTCACACCTACAACAAGCCTAGTACTAATACATTAACCTGTTGGTGTTCCAATTATTTACTAAGATACAATTATCAAGAGAAAAAATACATGCAATAAATGATGGCAAGAAAAAAAGTTTCCTTAACTCTAATCATCAATCACATATTAACACAACGATTTACTTTTCATCACTAAAGACAAGAACTATAAAAATATTGAATCAAATAACTTATCAACAGATTCAAAGGCTCTTACTCATTACAACATCCATTCATGAGATCAAATAAGAAATAATTCTTCTTCAGATCCAATCACACACGCTTTTGATGAAAAACACAAACTTGTCTTTGGTCTCAAACAAGACTTCTCAATTAAGGTAGCTCCGAAATAGTTCTTTACAAATCCAAAAATGAGGGTCTTTTCCAAAACCATTGAACTTTGCTAACATGCCAATCCTCTTATTTATAACATATTATTAACTAAAAATAACTATCAAAATTGCAGCTAAGTAAAACAAAAAATCGCCACATGGAACTTTCATCTCTCAGTGTTCTAAGAGTCATCAAATGATATCACTTGATTGGATGACTCTTCTCATACTCTGACCATTTGACGAAGAGTTCCTCGGACGTGTTGGCATACAGGAACCTGTGTTGGTCCATCGGGGCCGAAAGGATCTCCTTTATCTTTACTGCCTGTGCCCGATATTTGACTACTTTAGCACTTAACTGTTATAGCACTGTCCGAGCCTTGATCGGGTGCTCCATGAAATGTTGTACTTGTCCTGGCGGCATTTTCACCAACTTTGTTATCTCCAGAGCACACGATGAGTCTTGTTCGGCATGTAACTTGACTATGTTGTGCAAGTCGACAAAGGCATCGGGTGTGCCGAATTTTGGGAGGCCGATGTATCTCATCGCCCGGTTGATCTTGGTCCAAATTTTTTATCACTCCACCCATTTCTCTTGGATTTCCTGGTGAGGTTCTTGGGCCATTTTCACCAAGTATTCGATCGACTTATTCATGCGATCAATGTTGCTATCCCTTAGTACCCGAATGCCATGTTCTTCTATGTTTCGACCCTATTGAATGACATTGATGTATTCGATCCTTTCCACTACTTGGTGTGCTTTATCATACCACATTTCCATATCTTTTCATGTCGCTAGCACCATGAGGGTGTCTTATTGGAAATTGGCTATACATGTAGTGAAAAGGTTCCGCTCATTTGTGAATTTACTGTATGCGTCTTGGAATTCACTTCTCAAGAACACCATGGCCTATGTGGAGTCCTGATAATATTTTTCCAAATGATGTAGATGTTCCAACTCCTTCAACACAACGATCAACTCCTCTTCATCCCTTTTCTCTCTATCTAGGGTAGCATTTGTGCTTTCCATCCCTGCGCTGATAAGATCAGACGTCTTGGCATGCTCTGCGTTAATCAATTTTTCCTCTATGGTGATGAGGATGGAGCGATCCAGAGTAAGCCTCATCTTCTTGGAGGTTCTCTTCATGATGTATTTCCTCTTCTGTTCATAGGAGATGGCTTGTATATCATCAACCTCATCCATGAGTTTAGGGATTTGCTGATCTCCCCAGGTAAGCATATTTCCTAGGCTCCCGATGATGTATATTTGTTCAATACTAGGTTATTGAATTTCTTTCATATGTTCCTAAGGTTTGACCTCTCTTTGTTTCTCATCGAGAGGTAAATTACCGACTGAAATTGAAGCATCACGGGCAGGCTCGACACTTACTTGATAATCGACTCTTGAGATGTTGATTTCCCACTATGTAACTTCTTCTTATTCGCCCGACCCTAGCTCGTCCTTCAGGCTATCCACTTGGGTCCCTGGTCCAGCGAGAAAATTAGTGTCTAAGACACTTTTTACCTCCTCATCATTCTATGGAAAAATTTGAATTTGAGCATCGGGATCTGGGGAATATTCCCTCTCGGGTTTCTTTTCCTCTATGATCTGCACTAGAGTCACCAATGAAACCTCCAAACTCTCCTCATCATCATAGATTTTTATTAATTCATGGAGAGGGTTCAATGCACTTGATTTCCCTGATGTTCTTTCTATCTTAGGCTGAGCCAAAATGTCCCCTAGTGATCCGGCCTGTGGCGCTGAAAGTTCAGGGTTATCTGACCCGGTGATTTCTTCAATTTGTATTGGCTCTGGACCACTTGGACCTGTCCGTATTTCGAATGGGTTGTCGATAGGGACCCTTTTTATTTCTACGAGGTCTGGGTCATCCTACARCTGATCGATTACTCTTTGTTCTTGTTCTATCRGGAGAAATCCCCTTTCATGTGCCTCTAGTGTCATAAGAAATCCCCTGTTCTGCACCGGAGCCACYAGGGAAACCTCTGTTGCCTCTATTGCTCTGATTTATTCCCTAGCTCTGAGGGCCTCTTGAGCCGACTGTTCTATTTTTGTCTCCTGGTCATCTAGGCTCATGGMCCTAAACCTGGTCATTTTYGGTTCGACCATCCTTTGTACCACCTCATCCCATTCCTGGGCATGTTATGTGAATACTTCGTCTTCGAATTTGTCGTGGGCGTACGACCAACAAGACGACACTTGTGAATCATGTTGCAAGACCAGGACCTTTGGATTGTTCTTGCGGAATTGGCCCATTGGGAATCTGAACTTGAGTTGTCTTAACCCTTCTTGTTTGGCTTGAGTGGTATCCTTTACCAAGTAGAAACCTACATGGAAACCATAGCGTATGAACACCCGTTTCTTGTCCTTGACCAAGGTGGCGTTGTAGCCTTGTAATATGGTTTGATAACATATTTATCCTATGAAAAGCTGATCCAGGACATGAGCTGGTAGGATATGTGGTGATATAGTGGCCCTGAACACCATGATATAGGTGGCGCGCTCATCCAAATACCAATGGCATACTTTGGATATCATATTTTTGGATGCCTCCGATAGCCTTGTGAATTCCTTCTTAAAAAGAATAAAATAAATTTGGGTGATGAATTCATCGCATATGAGGGAGTAGGATTTCTTATACCTATTTTCCCATAGAACACTGAAGTAGACATGGATCGAGAGTTCTGCAACATGCCATCTCAGATTCATGCCGGTGAAGACGTTTTTGGCGCACATGATATCAAGCAAGTATGAAGCCATGTAAAACATTGGTGCTTCCCCTTCCTTCAGCGTTGGGGCCTGCTGCACAAAAATGCTTAGTTGCTTGGAGATTATTTCTCCCTAGTTTAATTTTCACTCGACGATTGCAATTGTGTATGCCAAAGGCATCCATGCCTCTGAAAACCTAGAGCAATTTTTTTTTTTCATATAGTCGGCATATGAGAGCCATCAAATAGACGTATGTCTCTCTTAAGTTAGTTGTCCTATACCATCCAATGCTTTGGTTGGTAAAATTCTTGTACTCCCTCCACCATGAGGACATCACTCGGTTGGTGTCATGGTTTTCACGGAACTTCATGAGGAATTCTGTGTTTAGTCGCTCCTCTGGGTCCCTGAGTTTTTAATACTTCTGAACTTCTACCGGGAGGAAAAACCCAACACACCCGCCATTGTAATAATTGATTAGACACTTCTGTGTGTCTATGTGGTCGATGAGCCATTTAAGAACCTCTATGTAGCTAAAAATGGGGGTTCTTCTTGCTACAATATGTAGATACGACCGTCGGATGTTCAGGAACACTTGGTCATCAAGCACCCTTACATCTGGATCACTGTGTGGGACATATTTTGGGTACTCTTCTTGGCTAATTCTGTTAAAGAGATCCCCCCAATGTGGGAGAGCCATCTTGGAGATTGTTCTTGCCTCTACATTGCCAAAGACCAGAGGTTGGATGAAAACCTTCTTTTTTGTTGGCTTTAATGACAAGTTCCGGCCTCGGGGCATATTCCAATTGTTTTGTGATACGTGGAGAAGAGCCTTCACCTACCTCTGGTTCTTTCAACTTCCGTGCCCTCGGCGATCATCTAGTGGTTGGATTTCTTGGTGACATTTTTCTTGCAACTTAAAATAAAAGTTCAGAGACTGTGTAAAAACAAAAATCGGATAAAAACATATAAATTATAGCCATGTAAAATTTACAGACTCGGATACATACCTCTGAAGCTTGTTAAAATCTGTTTATTTTGATAATCATGGAGTTGATACAGCCTTCAAGTTGCTCATCTTTCTCCTTTGGATGCTTAAGAATTCTCTTATGCGCAGAATTATTTCACTTACAATGGCTCAAGAGAATTTAAACAGGGAAGAACTTACCGTGTCGCATCAGCCATTCGATTTGGGTTATGAGTGAAATTTTAACAAATCTTCTGCCAAATATCTATAACTTAAATTCATCATGGGTTGACGACGAAGGCGCAGGTGGTGATGTGGTCTATTGGTGATTTTAAACGGATGTTTTTATTGGTGCACGAGGTAGAAACTAATTTGAGATTGGGTATTAACTAGCTCCTTCAATGATCAAAATCCGATCGTATACAATGCTAAAACGTCCCATCGTGTCACTCTCTCAGTGGGTGGATCAGGGATCGGGGGTGTACTATGAACGTTTTCATTGATAACCTCCTACAAAAAGTTTCGACGTCGATTGATTTCACTGTACATTGCTGATGCGACAACTCTTACTTGGAGGTGTGACTTGAACTTAGGGGGCCAAGGATAACTTGGGATAGCACTAGACCATACGACCCTCTTACCTTGTAAAGACACGTGGTGTTGAGTACCAGTGAATTAATTCACGTGTATTAATGGGAGTCGATAATTTCCTTAAGTTATTCATTCTAAAACAAACCTTAGCTTACTGATGCCGAACAGTATCCAGGGTCGATGATCGATAATAAACCTATCAAAGAACTTTTTTTTTTTTTTTTTTTTAGGATTATCTCCCTTGAAAAATTCCCGATGTCAAAAACGCATCGGGGATCGATGGTCGTGAATAATTTTTAGCGTGGTTAGAATGTTTGTTGCGATCCTTTTAGGTTTTCCTCGATTCGGATAAGCGCGTCGGGCATCAACTATCGATGATGTCTTTTCATTCTTCATTAAACCTTGTCCCATACCGTCTTTTATCGATGCCGAAGGGGAATCGGATATCAAAAATATCTTTATGCTCAAATTGAAACTTCCTTTTGTCGATGCCAATGGAGATTGACGCTCGATGATTGCAGTTTTCTGAGTGGTTCTTTTTCCTTCTTTGAGTTACTTCCGATGCCGACCTTGAGCGCGTTCGGTGGAGTGTTTGGCTATCGATTCTTTATTCAGTTGTTTAAGGTATTTTTAGTTATGGGGTTTATAAATTTTGAGAAAACCTGAAACATGAAAATAAGCAGGGATAAAACATTCTCAAAATTGAAATAACTATTAGACAGTGAAGAAGATCAAGTGGTACCCAAAAAAGTAAAAAACATTTGACAGAGGATTTTTTAGGGTGTGTTGAATGCTCAACACCTCCATCATCATATGGAATATGGTTAGTTTACTTCTCCCTTTGGGACTGTCAACCCTCCTCGTTCATGTGATTTCTCAGATTTTGAATTTCCTTTGGATGAGGCTATCCTTGAATCCATGACTATGGTCTCTATACGATGGGAAGAATTACATCGCGGTTTATGTTTTCTTCCCTTTTGGGAGACTTTCAGGGTGACTACCGAAGTGAATTTTGGTTGGAGCCTAGCAGCAGGCTCTACCTGAATTACTACCATGCATGAGCCATAAGGATGTGCGGTACGTTGTACATATTGTACAGTCCAGTTTTTTTTTTCAAGTTTTGTATTCAATAACACCTCTTATTTTCTGAATTTTTTTATCTATATTGGATTTATTAACTTCTGGATGAGTGTTATTGGCCTTATATGCAGGATCTTGGAGACATTTTTTCTTTGACATTTGTTCATTGTATCGATCAATTATTATAGGTATTGACCTCAAAACTGGCATATAGGTTAGGTTTTTCCCTATTTTCATTTTTCATTATCCATTTCATGGTTCTTTTGGCCTTAGGATCTATCCCACTGAATTCTGACACTAAACTTCCTTGCTGATAAGTGTGTCGTACTTTATGTGGTAGAGCCTTCATTCCATGGGAATCATAGTTAGAACCTTGTTTTCCATTTGGTTCCCATGCCGAAGTAATTCATAGGCATGAGAGTCCTGTTTAGTCCCGCCATGACTTTGTGTTGAAGCCTCATCTTTTCTCTTCATATTTTTTTGGTCTATACCCACGAGAATCCCTATGAGAATAGTTTATTGTCTTTCAAGCTCATTTAAAATTTGAAAGTGACATCTAATGAGAGATTATTTATTCTTTTTGATATCATCTGGATTACTTAAGAAAAGAATCCCCCATGGAGTCTTCTTTAATCCCTTTTCAGACTCTATAAAAATGAAAATATTTCCGAGATATCTTGTTGCCTTTCATGCTCACTAAACTCAAATTTGAAGGCACATTTTTCCAGTGAAAATTTACCCTTTTTTCAGTATGGATGGTTAATTTACAAATAAAGGTATGCCCTAGGAGCTTCGGTTCACGAGGAGAGTATTCTCAGGCATAAGTTTAACCCTTATTCAGGCCCGAGGGACTAATTTTTTGAAAAAGGGACATTCTCCTTGGTTTTGGTTTATCTCTTTTTCGGGCCTTAGAGATTACTTACAAAAAAGGAACCCCCTCGGAGTCCATATTTAAGCTCCTTTTAGACTTCCTAAATATGAAAATATTTTCGAGTGACCTTGTTCTTTTCACACTCATTAATTGGTCCAGAAGGATTATATATTTGACATAAGTTTAACCCTTTTGTGGCCAATAGATTCTCCAAGAAAAAGGTACACCTCGGGAGACCTGTCTCATCGGGAGAGTTCTCCTAAGTTATATTTTATACTTTTTCGGGCTAAGGATACTAAACTCAGAAAAAGGTTGTGAGTCCATAGTTAATCTCTTTTCAGACTCCTTAAAATTGAAAAGATAGTCGAGTTATCTTGTCTCAATCACACTTGTTAAAATGGTATTGAAGAGACATCCTATCATTATATGTTTAATCCTTTTTCGAACTGAATGAAATAATTACGAAAAAGGAACACTCTGGAGTCATATTTTAGTGTTTTTTCAGACTCTCTAAACGTGAAAAACCACCGAGTCCGGGCTCATAAAAATTCACATGGAAGGAGTCATGTTGTGTCATATTTAATCACATCGCATGTCTCATCCTTGCATCTTTGGCCTAATGTTGGCTTCATGTTGTTGTTAATTGAACCTTCAAATCATTCCTTGAATGAAAGACTTGTAGCACATTTTTCCCTTGCGATTTGACACCTTGACCCAAGGATGAATTTTCCTGAGTGTCCTTATCCTGCACATGTATCCTTGCACTAAGCATCAATATGTTCCATGCATTTGGAACTAGTTTTCTTTCTCGTCACACTCGCTCCTCCTTTGTAACATAGCATTCTTTTATTCTTTTTCAAGATCGTTAAAAAATTGAAAAAGACAAAAAAAAATATTCCAAAAAGAGAGGATGGGATATACATTCTCTTTTTTCGGCAGCAAGATAGTCACCCTTGGTCAAAGAACATATTTCCATTTGTTTGCCAAGAATTGGGATCTAGTATGACCTTAGGAAGTTGTTCTCATTACATAGAGTTGTGTCCTCCTCCATTTGGTTACTCTTCCAGACATATGGAGAGTTTGTGGTGCCTCCTGCATCATAGAATTATGTCGATATTACACTGCCTGAGTCTCATCATTTTGTCGTGCGTTTGTCCAAGGGAAGTTTTATTCAACTTGATTTGGTCATTCTGTAGTTTGTCTCTTGAAATTCATGAGTCAAACATCCTGAGAGTCCAGTCAAGTTCGGATTCAAAATCAATGAAGTTTTGCACCTAGTGATTGAGATCCTCTAGTATTTCCCCGACGACATGTTGAAGACCTCAGGGTAGTGAGTCTTACACTCCTATTGTACTCCTACCTGATCTTTTGAAGATATTGAAGTTGTTTCTCGAGTCATTAAGTCCTCATCTCCAGCCACATGCATTGATGCTTCTTGAAGATGCATATTATAATGTACTTGTATATCATCAAATGATATTGAGATGTAGATCCACTGTGTATTGTTCATGACTGCACTATATATGGACATTTACATTTTGTCTGGTAGTCATATGTGACATGGATCTGTAATGTACTTGTTTGGCAGCCATGCATAGTTTATCCTGAGCATGGGTATGCCCACCTTGGAGAGATTATTATTATTTTTGAAGATGGCATGCTCACGAACACTCACCTCGGGCTCACTCAACTCCATTCCTTCCCACTGTGTAAAGATATTGTAATGTATTTTAGCCATCGGTTTCCCTTCTGACCTCACACATTAGGGGGCATTTGTTATAGTCCAAAAATTCCTTCCATGTGCATATAAGACATTGGCCTTTCGACTTACATAATTTTCCAAAATATCGTTGAGGCTTCTTCTTAAAAACTATTTTTTGAAAAATGTACGCACCTTGATGAACTGATAGCCTGTGTACACACACATGTTTCATACTAGTTATCCCATGTAGATACATGAGCTACATACTAGTTATCCCGCATTTACCTCCAAAAATTGCAAGGAATTCAGCAGAGTTTATGGGCTCTCGAGGGTTTCCCAACCATTTTACCCCTTGTAGCCTATCCCCAAACCAAATAACCATCTTTTTCTCATATCAAAATAGGTCTTGGGGTTTCATTTGAAGAGACAAGAAAGAGAATAGGAAATTTTTTCCAAAATCCCTTCCCGTTCTTAGCCCAAGTTTTGCATCCTATTCTAAGTTTTGGCCTCATCCTTCCCCTCCAACTCTTTCTCCTTATAAAAAACGTTCTCCTTTTCCAAGTGATAAGTTGGTTGTGAGAAGAAAGCATGGGATTGATGCACTTGGAGCCACGATAGAGGAGCCCAGACCTGGTTTGTGTAGCGATTGTTGACAAAGGTTGTAATCATTTTTGTCTTGAAACTTAATAAAATAGTTCATTCTTGTCCCAAAATATTATGTCTATACGCTTTTATTGATTTATTCATTTATGTCTATATATAAACCTTGAAAGTGATAAGTAGAGAGTGCATGTGTTGTAGCATTGTTTTCCTAAGCTTTTGCAGGTCATCTTTGGGAGGAGACCCACGATCTAGAAAGATGCAAAGATGAAAGAGGTCTACACCAGCCACAAGGACTAAAGGTGCACCCATTGACCTTCTTCCCTCTCTCTTTTCATTTAGTTTAGATAGTTTTGGGGTAGCTTAAAAGGGTAGAACTGTATGTTAATGGAAGTTAGTTCTCTGCCTATACCTAGACCCAGTATAGGGGGATTTTCCCCATATCACTTTGTCATTGATGGAAATCATGCAACAAAACAGATAGTCCACTAGGTATAGATATAATTATACCCCTGTCTGGAACTCTCCCAACAATAGAGACAATTATCCTTTGTCTACAAATATCCCCATTTGAAATCAATGGAAAAGAGATGATCCCCATGAATATATGCTTCTCCTTAAGCACTCAGCCAAAACTCTAGTCAACTGTCAGGTCAGGTCGATATTTAGTCAATCACTTACAAGGAAATCATAAGTAAGTAAGAGGAATTTTGCATGAATATAAAGAATATGATACACAATTATATGAAGTCCTCAAATATATGGTCAAATTATTCCATTACCATCCATCAATCCAACCAAAATCTATCCAGGTAGTCGACACTAGTCCACAATTTTGTCTTTCACATCTCTTCTACAAAGATATGAGATAATGATTTCCATTCCTTGAATTTTTATGGCGAGGATGATGATAGGACACCCATTTTTGCATTTCCTAATAAAAAAAAGTAGGCTCATGGCTAGGTTCACTTACAGGAGTAGAACTACTTGGAATATTGACAACAATGTCATCTGTACGCTCAAATTTTGCCATGTGAGGAACATAAAACTCATCAATTTGTTTGGTACAATCAACAATAGGTCTCTCTTATGGAAAACTAGTCTGAACTCCATTCACAACAAATAAAACTCCCTTGGTTGTAACATGGCCAAGTGTAGGTATGGAGGAAACATCAACATCATATCCAAGACCAGTCTTAATGAATGGATACCTTTGACAATTGATGATATTATCTAATATTTTATTACTCTTTTCAAACTTTAAGCTTCTATTCAACTTAATATTTTTTTTTCTCCAATTCCTTTCTTAAGGAATGAATTTCAGATTCTATCTCTTCACAATTTTCTTCCTTTTTCTTTATCTATATTCTCACCACTTTTTCCATCCTTTTTTCTTCTTATAACTAAACCTTTAGGTTCATGATAGTATTTCTTGTTTCTTAAAGGCTTTATAACATTTTGGATTTTCAATCATGATCCTCTTCTTCATATTTTTGCATCTACTCCTTTTGTTTCAAATTCTTTTTTGTAAACTTCTTTATTTTTCTTAAGGCACACATGAGTTCTTCTTGAATATAAACATCCCCTTTTGTTTCAACATTTTCCTCTTTTTCTGAGTCCATCATTTCTATCCCTTTCTTTTCATCATTCTTTATTTCAATTTCCGTGAAGAGAGTCTCTACTCTATCACTATAGAAATTTCTTTCACTGCTTTCTTTAGATGAGTTACTAACCTCTTTTGAGTGGAGATTCTTCTTATGCTTAAAAGAGTGCTTATTCTTTTCATGCTTATCCTATTTGTGGTTCTTTTTGTGTTGATGATGTTTTCTCCCTTTATTTACATTATGTTCTTCTTCATAATCACTACTTTCATCCTTTTCATATGGACACTTAGTAGCAAAATGTCCTACTTTTCCATAGTTAAATCATTTGAAGAGAATCTTACCTTTATATTTTCTGAATCCTTTCTTGAGTTTCCTCACCAAATGGGCTTACATTGCATTTGATTCATTGTCGGATCTATCACTTATTTTTTTCTCTCTTTTATTTGTCTTCTTTGAATATTTGAAGGTTGCTTCTCTCATTGATGGATTTTCTTTCTCCATCCTCACTTCATATGTCATATGATCCAATGCAATTCATCCATTGTGAATGAATCAAGATCATTCATATATTCAATGGCATAAACTTTGGCATCAAATATTAAGGGGAGTGACCTTAACACCTTTTGTAAAATCATCAATTCTTAAACTTTTCCACCAATTCCTACAATGGTGTTGACAATTTAATCCACACAAAGAATATAGGACACAAATTTTTCTTTGTATTTCATTTTTAGACTCTCAAACTATCTTCTATCAATTTGGAGATTTTCCTTCTTAACCTTGTCATATCCTTCATAAATATTTTGAAGCTTGCCCCAAATTTATTTTTCTTATCCATAATGCATCACCTTGACAAACTAAGATTATGATAGACCACACAAGATGACATTCATAGCTTTTGCATTATGTTCAGTAGGCTTCTTCTTGATCCCATCTATTGGTGGATTTGTTGGGGTTGTATAACCAATCACATCTTATTTCAAAACATCAAACCCAAGGGCCATTAGATATGTTTTCATCGTTATTTTCCATAATGCATAGTTTATTCCATGAAACAATGGACCTCCGTTTGTAGAGAAACCTTCTTGACCGACCATGCATGCTCCCAATATCTACCTTCTAGTAGTTAAAATGTTTATAAAGGAACCCTATCTGATACCAATTGTTGACAACACACCACTAAGCACCAAATTAACAAGTTACACAAATCCCCACCACTAAGATCCAACTTACCAAGAGACACCAATCTCTTATAGATCTTCATAGACACCTAAGCACCAAATAAGGAAGAGAAACCAATCCCCACTGCTAAGCAAAAACTTAGGAAGAGACACCAATCTCTGATCTAAACCAACCTTCACTAATTCTGCTTGCTATTTTTGGACTCACTAGGTATGCTCATTGATTTTTCCCTTACCAGGTATACTCACTAATTTTTCCTTCACCAGGTCTGCTCACTAATTTTTCCTTTACTAGGTTGTTGAGGGGTCCTAAATCCATTTAACTCAAAAGTAGGAACCAAACCCGCCACCGAGGTCCAATTAGACTCTGCAACGTTTAATGGTGGAATGGTTCTCCATATCTTGTGATCCAGCCAATTAATTGATGGGCTTTACGTAGTGATTGACATGATGTCTTCTTGTGAAATCTCCTCCTTCAGTTTGAACATTATCTTTTTGTATTTTTTATTATAGGTGGGACCGATACATGATAAATTATGGTATAAACCAGCTGGGTAACAAAGAAACAAAATACTCAACTATTGAAGAAGGCTGAGCTCGGGATAACCGTCGTACTCAAGCATGCAGACAATGATTCTTACACCTACAAAAAATAGTTTCCTTAGCTCTAATCATTAATCACACATTATCACAATGATTTAATTTCCATCATTAGAGACAAGAACTATAAAACATTGAATCAGATAACTTATCAATAGATTCAAAGTCTCTTACTCCTTACAACATCAATTCATGAGATAAAGTCAGAAATAATTCTTCCTTATATCCAATCACACACGCTTTTGATGAAAAATGAACATAAACTTGTCTGTGGTCCTAAATAGGACTTCTCAATTAAGGAAACTCCGAAATAGTTCTTTACAAATCCAAAAAAGAGGGTCTTTGCAAAAACCATCGACCCATTCTAACAGGTCGATCCTCTTATTTATAACATATTATTAACTAAAAATAACTATTAAAAGTGCAAGCTAAGTAAAACAAAAACTCGCCACATGGTGCTTTCATCTCTTAGTCTTCTAAGAGTCATCAAATGGTTTCACTTGAGTGGATGAATATTCTCATACTCTGACCATTTGATAACGAGTTCCTCGCATGTGCTGGTGTATGGGAATCTATGTTGGTCCATTAGGGTTGAAAGGATCTCCTTTATCTCCACTGCCCGTGCCCGATACTTGATTACTTTAGCACTTAACTACTGCAACACTTTCTGAGCCTTGATCATATGTTTTGAGAGCTGATGTACTTGACCTGGCACCATGTTTGCCACCTTTTCTATCTTCGTAGCCCACGATGAGTCTTGTTCGACATGTAGTTTGACTATGTTATGCAAGTCGACAAATTCATCAAGTGTGCCAAATTATGGAAGGCCGATGTCTCTCATTGCCCGATTGATCTTGGTTTATCTCCTTTCGCACTCGACCCATTTCTCTTGGATTTCCTGATGTAGTTATTGGGCCATTTTCACCCAGTATTCGACCAACTTCTTTATGCAATCGATGCTATTATCAGTTAATAYCTGAATGTTGTTCTCTTCGGCGTCTTGATCCTATTGAACCACGCTTATGTAGTCGATCCTTTCCACTACTTGGTGTGATTTATSATACCATATTTTCATATCCTTGCATGTTGCCATATCCTTGAGGGTGTATTCTTGGAAATCATCTATCCCTGTAGTGAAAAGGTGCCACTCATTCGTGAATTTATTGTAGGCATATTGGAATTCGCTTCTCAAGAACACCGTGGCCTGTGTCGAGTCCTAATAATATTTTTCCAAATGGCGTAGATGCTCCAACTCCTTCAACGCAATGTCCAAMTCCTCTTCATCCTTCCTRGCTCTATCCAAGGTGGCATATGTGATTGCCATCCCTGCGCCGATAAGCTCAGACATCTTGGCATGCTCCATGCTAATCAATTTCTCCTTTGTGGTGATGAGGATGGAGCGATCCAGAGTAAGACTCCTCTTCTTGGTGGTTCTCTTCATGATGTCTTTCCTCTTTCGGTCATAGGATATGGATTGTTTATCAACAAACTCATCCATGGGTTCAGGGATTTGCTGCTCTCCCCAGGTAAGCATGTTTCCCAAGCTCCTGACGGTGTATATCTATTCAAGACTGGGTTCTTGAACCTCTCCTGTATGTTCCAAAAATTCAACCTCTAGTTGTTTCTCATTGGGAGGTAAAGTACGGACTAAAATTGATGCATTAGGGGTAGGCTCGGTACTTACTTGATAGTCGATTGCTGAGATGTCAGTTTCCTATTGTGGAATTTCTTCTCCTTGTTTGCCTGACCCTAGATATTTCTTCGGGCTGACCACTTGGGTCTCTGGTGCATCAAGTAGATCAGTCTCTAAGACACTTTAGACCTCCTAGTCACTCTATGGAAGGATTTGAATTTGAGCATTGGGAGCTAGGGAAGATGCTTTCTCGGGTTCCCTTTCCTCTGTGATATGTACCGGAGTCACCAGGGAAACCTCCGAACTCTCCTCCTCATCATATATTGTTATTAAGTCGTGCATGGGGTTTGGTGCACTTTCTCTCCCTGATGTACTCACTATCTCGGGCTGAGCCGAAACATTACCTGGTAATCTAGCCTATGGCATTGAAACTTCAGGGTTATCTAACCCGGTGATCTCTTCAATTTTTATTAGCTCTGGGTCACTTGGACCTCCTCATCTTTTGATTGGGTTTTCAATAGGGACCCTTGTCATTTATACAAGGTCCAGGTCATTTTGTAGCTGATCAATTACTCTTTGTGCCTATTCCATTAGGAGAAATCAACTTTCCTATGCCTCTGGTGTCATAAAAAATCCCCTATTTTTCACCTATGTTGCCTCTGCCACTCTGATTTCTTCCCTGGATCTGAGGGACTCTTGAGCTGACTAATATATTGTTGTCTCTTGTTCATCCATGCTCATGGCCTTGAACCTGGTCATTTTTGGGTCGACCATCCTTTGCACCACCTCGTCCCAGTCCTGGGTGTTCTCGGTGAAGAATTCGTCTTTGAACTTATCATGAGCATACGACCAGTAGGAAGACACATGTGAAGCATGTTGCAGGACCAAGCCCTTTGGATCGTTCTTACAGAATCAGCTCATCGGGAATCTAAATTTGATTTGGCTCAACCCTTCTTGTTTTTCTTGAGCGATATCCTTTACCAAATAGAACCCTACATGGAAACCATAGGGTATGAAAGTCCGTTTCTTGTCTTTGACCAGGATGGAGTTGTAGCCTTGCAAGATGGTCTGATAACATATTTCTCCTATGACGAGCCGGTCTGGGACATGAGCTGGCAGGATATGTGGTGCTCCAATGGCCCCAAACACCCTGATGTAGGTGGCGCGCTCGTCTAAATACCAATGGCCTACCTTGGATATCATTTTCTTGGCTGTCGCCGATAACCTTGGCAATTCCTTCCTAAAATGAATGAAATAAATCTGGGCGATGAATTCATCGCATATGAGGGAGTACTATTTCTTATACTTGTTTTCCCATAGCACACTGAAGTACACGTGGATCGGGAGCTCTGCAACATGCCAACTTAGATTCATGTCGGCGAAGACGTTCCTAGCGCACAAGACATCGAGAAGGTATGAAGCCATGTAAAAAGTTGGTTCTTCCTCTTCCTTCGACGTCTGAGCCAGATGCACACAGGTGCTTATTTGCTTGGAGATTATTTCTCCCAAGTTGAAGTTGCAGCTGACGATCACAATTGTGTATGCCAAAGGCAACCATGCTTTCGAAAACCTGGAGCAATATTTCTCTTCATATAAACAATTGATGAGAGCCATCAAATAGATGTATGGCTCCCTTAAGATGACTGTCCCATACCATCTAGTGCTCTGGTTGGTAAAATTATTGTCCTCCCTCCACCATGAGGCCATCAACTGGCTGGTGTCGTGTCATTCGTATAACTTCACAACGAATTTTTTGTTTAGCCCCTTTTCTAGGTCTCTGAGTTTGTAATATTTCTACACTTCTACCGGGAGGAAAAATACGACACACCCTCCATTTTCATAATTTATTAAACATTTTTGTGTGTTTGTGTGGTCAATGAGCCACTTTAGGACCTCTATGCAAGGAAAAATGGGGGTTTTTCTTGCCACCATGTGTAGATACGACCGTCAAATGTTTAGGAACACCTAGTCATCGAGTGCCCTCATGTCTGGATCAATGTGTGGGACATATTCTGGGTATTATTCTTAAATGATCCTATTAAAGAGACACCCCCACTGTGGGAGTGCCATCTTGGACCTGGTACTTGCATCTGTATCACCAAAGGCCGGAGGCTAGATGAAAAATTTCTTCATTGCTATATTGACGACAGGCTCCGGCCTAGGGACATACTCCAATTGCCTCACGATCCATGGAGAAGAACCATTGCCTCTCTCTGGTTCTTTTATCTTCGGTGATCTCGGAGAGCATCTGGTGGTTGGATTTATTGATGAAATTGTTCCTACAACTTAAGAAAATTTTTAGAAACTATGTAAAAACCGAAAAAACAGATATAAATCATAGCCAACGAATTTACAGACTCAGATACATACCTCTGAAGATTGTTAAAGCCTGGTTATTTTGATAATCATGGGGTCGATACAGCCTTAGAGTTGATCGCCTAGCTCCTTCAGATGCTCTGGAATTCTCTTGTACGCAGAATGAATTTGTTCACAACGGCTCAAGAGATTTTAAACAAGAAAGATCTTACCGTGTCGCATCAACCATTCAATTCGGGTTATGAGTGAAAATTCAATAAATCTTCCACTGAATCTCTAGAACTTAAATTCATCGTGGGTTTATGATGGAGGTGCAGGTGGTGATGTAGTCTATCGGTGATTTCAAATGACTATTTTGATTGGCGCACAAGATAGCAACTAATGCAGGATCATGTATTAATTAGCTCTTTAAATGCTCAAAATCCGATCGTATCTAATGCTAAAACATCCCATCGTGTCGCTCTTTCAGTGGGTGGATAGGGGTTTAGGGTTGTGCTACAAACATTTTCATTGATATCCTCCTACAAAAGGCTCTGACGCCGATCGATCTTACCGTACAATGTTGACGCAAAATGTTATAAAAACAGGATCGCGGAGCAATAAAATAAAACAAACGCAGAAACAAAACACAAAATATACAAAATAAAATAGAGACATAGATTTACGTGGTTCACCCAGTGTGGGCTACGTCTACCAGAGAAATTGCCAGGTCGTTCCTTTATTATTATCCAACAAATGAAGGGATACAACCTACATCAAAACCCGTTGTAACTTCCTCTTTTTTCTCTCACAGTATCCTATCTCAGAATACCCTTTTTGCCATAATGCATAGATGCAATACATTTCCCTCATAATAGAGAGTTTCCTTCTAGGGAAAAAACCCTAACATAATTTCTACCGTTAGATTTGCGACCTTATAATGAACAGTCTATATTTACAATGAAATTACAATATACATTTACAAGGTACCCCCCTCTGCACTCCCCTGTGTGGATGAGTGTACATACTTATGGGGTGTAAAGTATTCATGGGGTATAAACATGGCTGCAAAACACAATACCTCTGAATAAGGAAGATAATCAGGCTCCACAACCAACACGAAAAAGATGACTCAGAGGTGTGACTTGGACCTATGGAACCAAGAATGGCTTGGGATAGAACTAAATCGTATGACCCTCTTACCTGGTAAAGACACATGGCGTTGGAGGCCAGTGACTTAATTCACTTGTATTAATTGGAGTTGGGGATTTCCTTAAGTTTTTTGTTTTAAAACAAACCTTAGCTTGTTGATGCCGAAAAAGTTTCCAGGATCGACGATTGACAATAAACCTATCAAAGCTCTTTCAGATCATCTCCCTTGAAAAATTCCTGATGCCTAAACGGCTTTGGGGATCGACGATCGGGGATAAATTTTATCATGGTCAAAATGTTTGTTTTGATCCTTCTGGGTTTTCCCTGATTCTGATAAAGCGCGTCGGGCATCAACTATTGATGATATCTTTTGTGAAAAAACTTAACGCAAACCAAAACTTCCTTTTGCCAATGTCGATGGATATCAGGGCTCGACGACTATGGTTTTCAGAGTGGTTCCTTTTTCTTCTTTGAAGTCCTTCCGATGCCGAACCTGAGCGCGTTGGGTGAAGTGTTTGGCTGTTGATTCTTTATTCGGGTGTTAATGTATTTTTGGTCATGGGATTTCATAAGTTCAAGCAAACCTAAATAGGTGATGAGAGTCATGAAAATAAGCAAATACAAAAAATTTTCCAAAATGAAATCGAATCAGATAGTGCAGAAGATCAAGTGGTACCAAAAAAAGTAAAAAACATGATGAAGGATTTTTAGGGTGTGTTGAGTGCTCAACAAATGGAGACTTACTGGGTGAAAGCAGAATCTCTATTCCTACCTCAGGCTCAGCTGATGCAAAAGATGTTTAAGAAGTTAACTGGTTTTTTATCAGAGCCTCTTTTATCCTTGCATTTGAAATTCCCTGGCTGATGAATCCGGGTCTACCTATGGGGTTTCAACGTTTTTTCTGCCTTCATTTCCTGTAACCTTTACTCATGCCCTCTTTGAAAAGAGTCGAGTAAATCATTGAATAGAACTAGGCCTTTTAGTTATCRTCATTCACTTGATATGGTGTTGCTCCACTGCCAGCGAGTATCCATAGCCCCGACAGAGTCACCTCGACATCACAGACTTTGCTTCRCTGCCAGCGAGCTTCCATAGCCCCGACAGAGTTATTTGCATACCGTGTCCTACTTTTCACTCATTTGATATGATTGACTTTATTTCGGCAAAATTCCTTGAGCAAGTGGGAGAGGAGGACGTCTGTTATTTGCAAAATGATATGGTTAAKGTGAACTTGTTGCTAACTCTATCTTGAGGTACATGTATTCCTTTCTATATTTCAATCTTTCCCTTCAGGTTTTTACCATACCACCAGGATGACACTTCATCACTTTGCCAAGATTGTCCATCTGCATAGGATAGATAGAGAACTCCTTTAAAACAACTATAGGTCTCCCAGTGCTTCTTGTGTTGTATGTAAGCGATGAGTTAGGAACATAGTTTTTCATAATGCATGAATTGAGGTCAACCAATTTGTTGCTAAAACACAAACTTCAAAATCCCAGAAGTATTATAATAAGAAACAAAAACAAAATGCACTCTGCAATCAGCCTACCTAAACACAAAAAATCATGAAAACACACACACATTTCTTTTTTTGTTTATTATTATTATTATTATTATTTTAATGAAAATATTGTTTTAGGGCTTGGCCATTCACCAAGAGGGCGTCAGGTCCCCCCCTCATATTTTGAAACCGATATGTGCATACCCCAATTTTCTTGGCTACCTGAAAGGGTCCAAGCCATAGATTCTAAAACTTTGAATGTTTTCCCTTCGACTCATTTGCTCTGTCCCATTTTAGGACTAATTATCCTATTTCAAAATTCTTCTCTTTCGCCGTATTCTTATCAAACCACCTTTTAACTATCTGCTGATGAGCTATGAACTTCGCTTTTTCTTTCTCCCTCTCTTCTTTCATCATGAGGAGGGTATCAATTCTTTGTTGTATAATTGATGAGGGTTGTCCTCTAGAATCCTGAGCAAGCTGAAGAGATGGAAGATGCAGCCCGTTCGAGAGGATGGCTTCCTGTCTGTATACCAGAAAGTATGGGAAATTCCATATAGCTTCCTTGGGTGTTACTATATCAGCCCATAAGGAATTATGAAGTGAATTGTGCCAATTGTTGTGGTTGTCTACAACCATTTTCTTTAATATCCTCACTAGGTTCTTTTTGGTTGATTCTGCCACTCCATTCCCATGTGGATAATAGTTTGCCGAGTATATGATTATGACTCATTTTTTTAAATAAAACTATGTTAATAGGGTGGAAAAAAAGTAAACGACATTATCAAAAACAAGGATGAAAGGAATACCGAACCTCGTAATCAGTTGTTGTTCTATGAATTAGATCACCACATTTTCGTTTACATGAGTCAGAGGGATGAACTCTGCCCATTTCGTGAAATAATCTGTGGTACTTAGTATGTATCTATGATGTTTTGAAGAACTTGATGTAATTTCTCCTATGATATCTAATCCCCATTGCTTGAATGGCCTGGAAACAACCACAGGTTGGAGTGGGACGACTGCTGTCTTTTCCCTCCCCGCGCTTATTTGAAAATTTTTACAGTTTATAGTGTATGTGTGAGCATCCCTGAATAGAGTAGGCCAATAATAGCCATCTCTTAGTATTTTGTGAGCAGTGGTGTTTCCTGTGAAATTCCCACCTGCAGGACCATCATGGATCTCCTTTAGAACCTTGTCTGCATCTTCGCATTCAAGATATATAAAAGTACCCCATCATAATTAACATGGAAGAACATTGAATTTATGAGGCGATATTGTGCTGATTTTAACCCGAGGGCTCTACTTTCCCTAGGATTTAGGTTTTTTGGGCAAGTCCCATGATGTAGGAGATAAGTCAGCTTCTCATACCAAGACTCTTGCCCCGGGGATATGTATTAAGATTCACCACACCATAATTCCAATTCATTATTCCATCCAGGGTGTTCATTTACTTGGTCTTGGCCTTCAACTGCCAGTTTGCATAATCCTTGTCCCTTAACCAGTTTAGCAGGTTTTATATCTTGATCAAATTCTTGGACTACTTCCATCCAGTTTCCTCTTCTTTCCCCCATCTCCTATTGAGTGAATAGGGATGAGACTGTAGGGTGAGGCATGATGACTTTGGTATGGTTCTTTAGGATGTAATATCTGAAGTGTTTCATTGCCTTGTATACTGCATAAGCCTACTTGTCTATAGCAGGGTAATTTAGTTCGGACCCTTGGAGATTAGTGCTCATAAATGAGTCCGGGTCCTCGTTGTTGTCATCACCCTTCTGAGTCAATACTGCAGCTAACGATTGGTCGGAGGAAAAAGTGTAGAGGAAGAAATATTTGCTAAATTCGGGACTTCACAACACTGGGGATTGAGATATTGCAGCCTTAATATTGTTGAAAGAACTTTTTCGTTCATCATCCCACTTAAATTCAACATCTTTTCGGATCATGTTTTGTAGGGGTTTGATAGATTTAGTGAGATCGAGGGTGAATTTACTCACAAAATTTATTTTCCCAAAGAAGGATTGCATAGCCTTTTTTTTGTGGGTTTTTTAGCACTGAGAGTCACCCTCAGATTGCGAGAGGATAAGCCCAGTACCCATCAAAATGTTTGGTGGATGTTTGATTTATATGAGTGGAGGTCAAATGGGGAAAACTCAATACAAGAATGATTTCAACACAAAACTGGACAAGCGATGCACAAGGAAGTGAGGGCCTCATTAACTTCAGTCAGTTAATTGAGTTTAAGTGTGAGCAGAGGGAAGACTTAGTGAGAAAGTGGACAAGTCTGCCATGGGCATCAGGATTTCAAGCATCTTGGTGAAGAAAAAATTAGGCTCAAGAGCACTCTTGAGTTCAAGCTTCAGACACTGAAATATGTCTGACAACACAGTCACAACAACATTATAAACAAACCTACATTATCATGCGACTAAAACAACTCGACTGGATCCTCCATGCCCGAGCCTTTCAACGTAAGAGGGAAAAAGATAACAAGGAATCTAACTAAAACCAGTCACAGAGATACTGTAATCAAACCTACATTACAATAAAACTACAACCATTGACTGGATCCTCCATGCCTGAGTGTTTTAGCACAATTTTTTTTTATAGAGATGAAAAGAGGCTGACTTATGTTAATGCAAAAGTCTCAAATTTGATACATAACCAGAGAACAGTTCTGGCATCAAAACATTACAAAACAGGGAGCTCTGCTCAACCAATTGATGACCTTAACAAAATATCAAATTAAAAAATTTATTTTTAGATCAGTCCTCGACTATCAGGAGTGTGATCCGATCACTACATTCAAAGCATTACGTCTGAGCAGTCTTCTGTCAGACTGTGCATGTATCCCTCTGTCAGACATGAGCCAAGATCGACATGGGTTTGTAGGAAAATCTATCCAGAGGGGTACCATGGGCCGATGGTTCAGTCCCCACGCTCGGGCTTTCCATGCCTTCCATTTATGGAGTGAGCCAAGGTTTAAACTGCCAAACCTACCTTCTATTAATTGCTTTTCCTCGTGGACTCAAGGAGACTTAAAGCTTAGGGGGCAACCACGTGCTGCTCTCGGATAGGATTCCATATAACCACGTGATTTTGGGGGCGGCGAAGAGTTGTTTGGAAACAAACTTCTTTTGTCCCCATAATTCACCATGAGCCACCACCTGTCCCCTTCTCAAAACCATGGTTTCGATTGCAGAATGCCTTCAAAATTTTGAGGCTTGAGCACATTCCAACTCCTCAATGGAGCATGACCATTGATGTTGCGATCTACAATGAGGCCCTTTGATCAATGACTCAGATTTGTCATTTTTAGATCAATGGATCATATATACACCCTCTCAAATCGATGACCACGATTTGCTTCGCGATTCTTGCTTCAAACCTTTCAAATATCAAACTTCTCCTGCCTTCAGTCCTTTTACCTGGAGCTATGGATTTGGTGAGATGTGSCCCCCCTGAGATCGACTGCTAATATGATTTCGGGTCTTCGAACTTTTGAAATCTCAAAAGTGAAACATGAAAAATCTCCTGGAGGAGAATCACCGAAGTGACGAGGCGGCTTGACATCATATGATGTCATGGCTGTTGATGTGTCATAAAGAGGAGGGTGACACGTGCTACACCCAATTTCCATGAAATGAGCACCATGTGTCATGGATGGTGAGTGTACCACATGCTTCGACACTTTGGGACCTACCTCCACGTGTCCACATATTTTGATGGCTCAAATTTTATTTTTGGACCTTGGCTCTTCAGAGCTTCTGGAGGTACTGCTGCCAAGATCAACGACTTTTGTTGATTTCAAGATCAACGGTCTGTAATTTCTTTGAGAATCCAGGCTTCGGCTCTTCGAKATTTTTATCCACTTCTCACTTTGAAACTCCTGAATCTCATTTACCTGAACACTTGGGTCAGCTGCCACTTGTCCCTTTAAAGATCAACGACTC
Organism: Picea mariana; assembly: GCA_032191745.1. Taxonomy (NCBI): domain Eukaryota; kingdom Viridiplantae; phylum Streptophyta; class Pinopsida; order Pinales; family Pinaceae; genus Picea; species Picea mariana. The sequence continues at coordinate 195,871 of JASDQU010101030.1, forward strand.
ATGCTCTCTTCGAGAATTTTCTCTGGTGCTATTCTTCATGCAAATTTAATATTTTGAATGCCCGTGATCYGCTAATATGAACTCCACATGGAATTCCCACTATTGAAAGAAGAACTTTCCCTTTTTCTTGATTCGAGTCCATAATGGACTGCTCTRAGTATTGCGCCTTGAGCCTATGGCTGCAGCCTATGTAAACAAAGTCTTGAATGACTGGATGGGGCTCAGKAAAACAAAAGGATAAGTGATTAAAACAAAAGGAGATGGGTGTTCATCTTTTAAAGAAAAACATAAAATCTCTGGGCTGATACTTTTTCAGGTAAGACATCAAGGGAAACCAGGTCCTTCAACAAAAAGGGGCAAACAAGAGCGTCTTTAACAGTCGAAGGGAAAAWTTTTAGGACCTGGCCTACGAAAGAGTGGGAGACAAGGAAAGGATATAGACTTAGGTAATAACGACAAACACAAATGAATCCTGACATCTTCATGTGATAACATTTGGCTCCATAAGGGATGGCATGCTCCCTACGAGCTGCCAAGAATGTGTAGCTCCAGTGCCTTAGCTTTGGGTTATGGAGTCTCTTATTAAAAACTAAAATAAAAAGAGAGTAGTATATACAATGGTGGGAAGATGATCATGGCTTAAACAAAAAATTTATTCAGAAAATTCCCATTGACAGGGCCACCCAAAACTCCAGAGTTCTCCAAGTTCTGCAATTTATAAATGTTGTTCGGAAATACCTCAGAAACCTTGAAGGGACCGATCCATAAGGATTCAAATTTACCATGCTTTCCTTTGTCTTTCTTGGGGGCATCCCACTTGAGCACCAGATCCCCCATCTAAAAATCTTCCTTTCTTGTCTTCTTGTCAAAGACTCGCTTTATCTTCTGCTGATGGTCCTATGTTTTATCAAGCATTTGCTCCCTGGTCTGCTGCACTTTTACCAACTGTAGTATCCTCCTGATCATGTCAGTAGGTTCTCCTTGGTAGTCTTGGAAGAAATTTGCCATAGGAAACGAAAGCTGAGCAAGAAAAATCGCCTCAACCCCATACATGAGCTGAAAAGGGGAAATGCCCAGTGACCTTTTGGTTGTAACTATGTCAGTCCACAATGCAAACTTCAACTTTGAGTCTCATGCTTTTTTGTTGTCTTCTAACAGTCTTTTGATGATATTTATGAGGATCTTGTTACAAGAATCTACTAAACCATTTCCCTGACGGTAGTATGGAGTAGAATGAACTAGTGTGAAACCATACTGCTCACAAAAATTAATTAATGGCTTAGCTCTGAAGGAGGCAACATTGTCTATAACAATCCTGTTTGGACAACCAAATCTGGATATGATGTCTTCAAGGAAATTTATGATCACCTTGTGGGAGTCACTCCTTGTAGGGATGTCTTCTATCCATTTGGTAAAATAATCAGTGGCGATTAAAATACACCTGTGCTGGCCACTTGAGTCTGGGTGTATTTCTCCAATGAAGTTAAGACCCCATTGCTGAAAAGGTCCAGAAACCCTTATAGGTTTCAAAGGAAAAAAATTGAGTTTCTTCTTTCCAGCAAAATTCTGACACTTGGCACATGCTCTAATATTTTCACAAACATCAGTAAAAAGGCTAGGCCAGAAATACCCAGCTCTGAGGATCTTGTAAGCTGTGGTCCTCCAAAAATGATGTCCCCCACATGAGATGTCATGAAAATTATCCATAGCTTTGCGGGCTTCTTGTGGGTCTAGGCACCTCAATAGGACTCCCATAAGATCCTTCCAGTACAAAACCTGATCAATGATACAATATTTGATTTCTTTGAGTTTCAAATATCTCACCTTGATTTTGTCAAAACCATCAGGAGGCTTCAACTTTTGCGGGAAGTGTATGATGTATTTATACCAAGTGCATCCTGCTAAGTTGGGGCTAACCTGACAATTTCCACCAACAATCTCAGTTTGTTGATTTTCTAAGTCTATATTCATGAAATTTACCCCCAATGCCTTGCAATTCGATTAAGACAATTACCTGGATAAACCTTGGCCTTTCACCACTTTGGTGGGTTTTATTTCTAGGTCAAACTCTAGAATTTTGGTGATCCACTTGCTTCTCTTCCCATCAATATCAGGTTGGATCAAAATCTCCTTTACTGGGGCCGAGGGGACATATGCAATAATTTTTGAATGCATAATATAGAACCTGAAAGCCTTGAGGGATTTCACTAAAGCATAGGATTTCTTATCCATGATATTATATCTCATTTCTACATCTCTCAATGCTCTGCTGAAAAAGGAAATGGGTTGCTCCAACCCCTCTGAATTTCTCTGTAGCAAGACAACAACTAATGTATCAGATGAAGCGAATGAAAATATCATAAATTATTTAGAATAGTCAGGGATGATGAGCACAGGTTCTTCAGTCAAATCCCTCTTGATTTGGTTGAAATAATTTCTAGACTCAACAATCCATTTCACTTCATTCCTCTTTCTAAGCATGGGTGTAATGTATTTAACCAAATCAACAAAATTAGAAATGAACCTCCTCAAAAAGTTGATTTTACCCAAGAAATATTGAACCTCTTTCCGGGATCTAGGAAAAGCTAAGGACTGGATGGCCTCTACTCAACTTGGATCAATCTTCACCCCTTTAGCTAACACAATATGCCCCAACGATTTTCCCTCTTGCAAGACAAATAAAGACTTCTTTGGATTGAGAGAGAGACCAAACCTTCTGCGCTTCAAGAAGACTTTCTTCAGATGATGACAATGCTCTTTATTAGACTTGGAGAATACTGTAATGTCAACCAGATAGATGACTACAAATTTATCCTTTTCTCCAATGAAGGGGATGTCCATAGCTCGCTGGAAGGTCGGTCCCAAATTCATCAATCTGAAGGGAATTTTAGCATACATGAATGTGCCCCAAGGAGTTGTGAATGTTGTCTTCTCTCTATCTTCAGGAAAGATAGAGATATGATTGTAACCAGGGAATCCATCGACCATATACATCATGGTTGAACCAATCACTCTCTGCAAAATGTGCTCCATTTTTGGCAAGGGGTAGTTATCTTTCTTGGAGATCCTGTTCAAATTTCTGAAATTGACACACAACTTGATTTCCCCATTGTTCTTCCTTACAGGCACCAAATTAGCCACCCACTCTAAAAATCTCAAGGGGATGATGATCAGTGCATCTAGTAGCTTCTTCACTTCCTTTTCCATAACCGAAAACAACATGGGGTTTATCTGCCTGGGCTTCTACTTGAAAGTTTTGGCATCTTCCTTCAAAGGGATTATTTGTTCAATTATGTTGGTGTCATATGTTCTCAAATGTTCGTATGTCCAAGAGAACACATCAGTGAATTCCTTCAAAAGTATGACATATTCATCCCTTTGCTCCCTTGATAAGCTATTAGACAATTTGACCCATGTGGGATCCTCCTCTGTTCCTAGATTTCATTCAGTCACATCATCCTCTTTAGTTGATCCTTCAACCTTTATAAAAACATCCATTCTATCAAAAAATCTCTCCAAAGGGACCAACCCCTTTGGAATATGGTTGCTAGGAAACTAAACAATATGATGTTCAATGATTTTATTGAGAAAAATACCAACACGAGGGATTTCTTCAGAATGCTGATCCTGATCAATATGCACATAAAAAAATTCATCCACGACCTCAAGGAACTTTTTTATCTCAATGTCATCCTCAAATACCCTACAATGTTTGACATTGTCAGGAATAGAGGGTTTGTATTTTATCTCCACCTCATACTTGAGTTTTGGGGGCAAAGGGACCTTGAAATTACTTGCTGAGACTGCCAAGGAATATGCAACAGAGTTCTCATCCCTTGGAACAAATGAGATATTAAAATCCAAGAAGAAATTGTCAATCATATCCCAGGCTTCATTTTTGTAGGCCCTTAGCCTTGGGTTCTTGGCCTGATATAAATTTCTAACTTGATAAACAATCAAATCAGCATCCCCAAACACTGCTAGCTCCTCAATCTTCATGTATTTGGTAGCTCTCAAACAAAAGACAAGAGCCTCATATTCCACTATGTTGTTTGTTGTTTCAAATTCCATCTTGCATGACATAGATATCAGCTCTTGGGTGGGGGAGATAAAAACTACTCCAGCACCAACACTTTCCCTAGAAGAAGCTCCATAAAAAAAACATTTTCCAAACAGAGGCATGGGGGGGAGGATCTTCACAAAAGGTAATAGGTTTCTTTCTTATCTCAATGGGTGGTTGCAGGGTATCAGTGAGATGCAATATGATGGTTCCCAAATTAGTATCAATTGAGAAAATGGGGTGGTTGATGGGATTTTCTTCATCACTGATAATGTAAGAAAGTTATGCTTCTCTATAAAGACTTTTACGTTCCCCTCCAAACACAAGAATGGTGGCATATGAAATATCCATCTACAAAGTTCCCCCTAGTCTCTTGATCTAGGATCTAGATAAGAGCATCTCAAACTTAGGGGGGACATCAACTACCACAATATCCATGACCACACTCTTCATTGGAAATTGGAATAAGGAGACAACCAGATCCTTAATAACCCTGAGGCACTTCACCGTCCTGGAATCGAATGAATGCAGGTTGTGGTTGGTTTTTGTAACCTCCAACCCAACATCATCCATGACAATTTTAGGCATAAGATTGTGAGATTCTCTTGAGTCCATCAATAAGTTGTGCAACACTTTTCCATGAATGTTCAATGATGTATAGAAAGGAGGTGAGGAATCATCTCTATTGTCTACCAAAGGCCCTAGTATGACAGCTGGCTTTTCATCTTAGAGGTTGATTGAGTCTGTGGAATGAGGTGAAGGTTCGAACTAAAATATTTTGGAGAGGCACCTTTTGAAATCCTCATAATTGACTAACTCTGACAGAGGCACATGGATCCTAATATTTTGAATTTCATGCTCTAAGCTAAAAGAAGAGGGAGGCTTCAGGATCTCCTTCACTTTTGGGGTAGGGCTCTTGACCACTGGTGGGGGTTTTTGTGTCTCCTTCTCTTTACTATTGTTTGCCACATATTTAGCATGCTTCTCTGCTCTATTAGGCTGCTCAGAGATGTCAAGTTTCCCTTATTTCTTGTTTGACCTTAGGCTATATCTATTTGGATTATTGTTGGTCTTTTCCCTCTTTCTTAGCTCATTTAGTTGACTATCCATGAGATATTCCTCATATGAAGATTGGGTTAAATGAGGAAATGCGAAGGTATCACCAAGACAATGGATTTTAGGATCTGCATCTTCTTCCTCTCCTTCTTTAGTAACAAGGTTATTTTAGAAAGGAGCTTGAATTTTCTGATCATCCCTATCTCTATTTCTTTGATCTCTTTGGATTATATAAGGGGCATTATTGGATCTTTTGAAGCTACCCCTATTATCAACATTTTGGGGATTCCTATAGCTCTTCTTTCCTTCCAATTTCAACCTTTCCACCTCGGCAGAAAGTGATTTTACTAGCTTGATCAATTCATTGTCGTGAGGGTGGGCAGCAGAGGAATCAGAGGTTGAGGCTTCAAACCTACCTTTTCTTTTGTCTCTATCATATTTGCTCCTAAGTTTGTCTACAACCAATATATTAGATTTTACTTCAAGGGATGCATCTTGCATGTGAAACAACGAGGTATCCCTTCTCTCTCTTAACAGGACGCAAAACTTAGGGTCAAAGGAGCTAGCATAAGTAATCTTGGCAGAGGTTTCAGTAGGCTTTATTTCAATGGGAATCTTGTTATACATCTTATTGAACCTCTTTGAGAAGTCTGAAATAGGTTCCCCTTCTTTTCTCTTAAGTTATCCAAACTCTGTAATATAGTAAAGGAAATCCTTTTTGTCCCCCCAATGTCTTAAGAATGCATCATCTAAATCTTCAATCCCATCAATAGATCTAGGATCCAAGCCCCTAAACCATTTTCTAGCCTCGCCATTAAGGCTATGAACAAAGACTCTCATCCATACATCTTGATTCGAAATGTCAAGATTATCGAGAAAACTGTAAAAAGATGCAAGGTGATCCTCTGCAGTTATGCTTTCCTCCCCCGTGAACTTGGGAAACTCCTTAAGGTAGCCTTCAGCCGAGAGATTATTCAAAGGATGAGGTAAAACGAGATGGGCGTATCTAGTAGCCACTATGTCATCCATCCTGTCTCTAGGTGGATTAGAACCTGCCATTGGGATGTGAACTGGAGGAGAACCAGGGGGAGATGGATTTTGGACAGGTGATACTGAGACTGTGCTTCTAGGAGAAAAAGGAAACGACTGAGTGTTGGGGGAGAACGCTACAGGGATCGAGGGGACAAAGGTTTCCCCGTCTTTAAATGCAGCAACTCTAATGGGGGAAGGAGTAAAGCTCGGAGTGGGAAAGTCTTCTGAGGTCCTGGGTCTAAAAAACTTCACAACTTCAGGGGAAACAGGGGTTTCAAATCTTTCTCCTTCCAAACCAAGACTAAGAGGGGAGATATCAACAAGAAAACTCCCAAAATTTAAAATTCTTGAAATCAATAGGAGAATTAGAAGCAATTACTGGAGTTTTTAAGGAAGGATTATGTACATTAATAGAATCACCTGGTGCAATGGTTGAAGTACCTTATTGAAGGGTCTTTCCCTTTCTGATAATTTTCCCAGGGTCAGCTTCAGGTGATGCTAGAGGCAGTTGTGGAGTGGACCTTGTGTGTCTTCCTTTCAGAGCCACAACTGAAATAGTGGAATCGCTAGGTGCAAGTTGAAATCTTCAAGGTACTGATTTCTGATGCACCTTCAGAATCAAAACTTCTTTATCATTCTTACCCAGGGAAATATCTTCAATTCGTTCCCCGAAAATGACGCCACGAATGTTAGCACTGAGAGTCACCCTCATATTGTGAGAGGATAATCGCAGTACCCATCAAAATGTTTGGTGGATGTTTGATTTATATGAGTGGAGGTCAAATGGGGAAAACTCAATAAAAGAATGATTTCAACACAGAGCTAAACAAGCGATGCACAGGGAACTGAGGGCCTCATTAACTTCAGTCAGTGAATTAAGTTTAAGTGTGAGCAGAGGGAAGACTTAGTGAGAAAGTGGACAAGTCTTCCATGTGCATCAGGCTTTCAAGCAGCTTGGTGAAGAAAAACTCAAGCTCAAGAGCAATCTTGAGCTCAAGCTTCAGACATTGAAATATTTCCGACAACACAGTCACAACAAAATAATAATCAAACCTACATTATCATGCAAATACAAAAACTTGACTCGATCGTCCATGCCTGAGCCTTTCAGCGTAAGAGGGAAAAATATAACAAGGAAGCTGACTAAAACTGGTCACATAGATAATGTAATCAAACATACATTACAATAAAACTACAACCCTCGACTGGATCCTCCATGCTCGAGTGTTTCAGCACAAGTTTTTTTTACATATATGAAAAGAGGCTAACTTCTATTAATGCGAAAGTCTCAAATTTGATACATAACCAGAGAACAGTTTTGGCATCAAAACATTGCAAAATAGGGAGATATTCTCAACCAATTGACAACCTTAACAAAATATCAAATTGAAACCCTTATACTCAGATCAGTCAACGATTATTAGGAGTGTGATATGATCACTTGTAATATCCCCAAGGACAAGCCCCTGTTGTATTTAAGAATTTGTAAACATGTTTTGTAGGCTGGTGAGCCGAGTGTTGATAAGTTGGTGGGATTATGTCTTTATTGGCCGAAGAGCCTAAGTGTTAAAGGCCAAGAGTTTGATTTTGTATATGTAACTATGCATATCATTAATAAAATATAAACATCACTGCGTGCAGACCGACCACGAAGAAAGATTGATGGGGGACTAAGATTCCATAAGGCGGGTAAGGGAAAGGGGGTTGAAAAGGCTGGAAATAGGGGCTAATCTTAGGGGATTAAGTCCTTGAGAATAATAATTTTTTTATATTCCAAAGCTGTGTGAAAGACATGGTTTTATCCTAAGTCTTAGGAGAGGCAACATGTACAAAAGGGAACGCATGCATCTCCAGGAAGGCAAGTGTCGACCTGGGTGCATGCAATTAAAAGATGAAGGGTCAGCTGTGTTGGGGGTTTGTTTCCCATTCTTCCATCCTCAGTATGAGTTTGCAAGGATCTTCGTCTGAACCCATTTTGCGTCTGTCTCTGCCTCTGCATAACCTCACACATCTGAGAAACCAGTGGGAAGTGAGGAGCCGACCTGTGTGTCTTGTGAACCTAGGTTCATACACACTGCAAATCCGAGTTCGTGCTTAACCATTTGGGTTGTTATCCTATGTGTTACCTAAGCTGTGTTGTGTCTTAGTGGGACTGTTTCCATTTTTGGATGTCCATACCCAATTTCTTGTTGTTGTTGTCACCTGTGAGTTAACAAAATACTGTTGTTGTTGCTGTTATCCTTACCTTGTGGGAATTGAGTCGAAAGTGGTTGAAGAAGCGGATTTTCAGGCCCGTGGTTGAAGAGGTAGGTTGTCAGGCCTGTGAGCATCTCTCTCTAGGTGAGAGAGTTTGATAGGAAGTGTTTTTCTCCCAGAGAGAGTCCAGCACTAGCTACAGAGCCTTGAGAATTCTTGATCCAACCTGTTTTCGAGACCCTGAGAGGGAGGTGAAGTAGTCGATGGATTGTGTGACAATGAAGGTGTATACTCTCATGTAGAATAGGCATGTGGGGAATGAGAGTCTGTGAGTAGTGGGCATAAGAAGGCTCCTGGAGAGAATCCTTTCGGTTGCACTGTGCAATTTTCCTGTAGCCTAGTCTAGGATTAAATTTCCTTAGGTGGAGCTTAGTCCCAGCTCGGCCATGACCCACTGCTGAGTGTGATGAGCAACGTGGTCTAAGGCTGGGAGGTTCGTGGAAGGTTTTCACGTAGTTATAGGTGTTATGCCAGTTTAAAAGATAAGTATCAGTCTATGCTTAATTTATACATTATGCATGTTTGTGCTATTGATGCTTGAATGTTATCATGTGTTCCATTGAATGTGGATTTACTGTTAATCTTGTTTTGAATATGAATGGTAATAGTAACTCTGTGTTATGTGTTTAATTTTTTATTAAAATGCATGTT
>JASDQU010101030.1:213724-250793 GCA_032191745.1 Picea mariana
GATCTACGATGAGGCCCTTTGATCAACGACTCAACTCTAGAATTTTTAGATCGATGGATTGGATCTACACCCTATCAAATCAACAACTGCGATTTGCTTCACAATTCCGGCTTCAAACCTTTAAAATCTCAAACTTCTCTTGCCTTCAGTGATTTTAGTTGGAGCTATGGATACGATGACGCATGCCCCCCCTTAGATCGACTGCTGATATGCTTTCATGTCTCCAAACTTCAGAAATATTAAAAGTGAAACATGAAAAATCTCCTGGAGGATAATCGTCGAAGTGATGTGGAGGCTTGATGTCATACAATGTCACATCTACTGATGTGTTATAAAAATGAGGGTGACATGTGCTACACCCAAGTGCCCTGAAATGAGCACCACGTGTCATGGCTGGTGATTTTTCCACGTGCTTTGACACTTTGGGAACTACCGCCATGTGTCCACGTCTTTTGATGGCTCAGATTTTATTTCGGGACCTTGGCCCTTCAAAGCTTCCGGTGGTACTGTCGCCAAGATCAATGACTTCTGTTGATTTTGAGACGGTCCATAATTTATTTTGGAATCTGGGATTCAGATCTTTAGGATTTTTACACACTTCTCACTTCAAAACTCGTGAAGCTCATTTACCCGAACACTTGGGTCGGCTGCCACTTGTCCCTTTAAAGATCAACGACTCATGCTCTCTTCGGGGATTTTCTATGGTGCTATTCTTCGCACAACTTTAAGATTTTGAATGCCCGTGAGCCGCTAATCTAAACTCCACATGGAATTCCCATCGTTGAAAGAAAAACCTTCCCTTTTGCTTGATTTGATTCCAGAATGGACCGATCTAAGTACTACTCCTTGAGCCCGCGACTACGGCTTGTGTAAACAAAGTCTTGGATGACTGGATGGGGCTCGGGAAAACAAAAGGATGAGTGATTAAAACAAAAGGATATGGGTGTTCATCTTTTAAGGAAAAACATAAAATCTTCGGGCCGAGAATTTTTCAGGTAAGACATCAAGGGAAACCAGGTCCTTCAACAAAAAGGGGAAAACATGAACGTCTTTAACAGTTGAAGGGAAAAACTTTAGGACCTAGCCTGCGAAAGAGAGGGAGACAGGGCAAGGATATAGACTTAGGTAATAACGACAAACAAAAATGAATCCTAACAACTTCATGTGATATCAGGGGTAATGGGAGCTGAGCTATAGCCCTAATTCGCTCTGGGTCTATGCAAATTCCTTCTTGAGATATAATATGAGCTAGTAGTTAACCTTCCTCAACACCAAAGATAGTTTTCTTGGGGTTTAAGTATATACCATATTTCCTACACCTTTCAAAAATTTGGGTTAAATGTTGGATGTGATCTTCTCTGTTCTTTGAATACACAGTCACGTTGTCCAAATAAACTACTACACATTTGTTGATTAGTCCTTGAAACCCTACGTTCATGGCCCTTTGGAAGGTTTCCCCTGCATTGATTAACCCAAAGGGCATTCGTTTATAAGCGTAGGTTCCCCACTTGGTTCGAAAGGTAGTTTTCAAATGGTCTTCCTTTGAAACTAGAATTTGGTTGTAACCTGAAAAAACATCTAGTGGGGAGAAAATCTCAGAGCCAGATGCGGTCTGCAAAATTTGCTCCATTGGTGGGACTGGGCAGTTGTCCTTTTTTGAAGCTCTGTTTAATTAGGTTTCTGAAATCTACACATAGGAGGATCTCCCCAGACTTTTTCCTCACAGGAACCAAATTTTTTACCCATGAAGAGTGTCTAACCTGGAAGATAATATTATCATCTAGTAACTTCTTTAACTCCTGACACATGAGAGGCTCCTGGGATGGGTGGTACTTCCAGAGCTTCTGTTGGAAGGGTTTCATTCCAGGATTTAACGGGATTATGTGTTGAATGATACAAGTATCATAAGTTTTCAGATCTCGGTAGGATGCAAAGACATCTTGATATTGTATGAAAAGTTTGAGATAGGCCTTCCTTTCCTCTTTAGATACTCTCTTTCCAAGATTTATATTATTGGGGTTTTCGGGTTCCTAGATTTACAGTTTCGTGCATGGGACATGAACTTCCCGTCTTTGTGTTAGTTGACCCTTTGAATCTTTCCCTTAAGTCAAAAATATTTTCTAAATTGGTTACCCCTTTCTGTATCATGTAAGGCCTTGGTTTTTAGTTGATTGATCTGTATGAGGATCAGTTTCTGCTAATTGCTCCTGAAATACTTCATCGTCAATAGCAAAGTCTTCAAAATTATCCTGATTTGTCGAAACTTTTATGATTTGTTTGTCTCCTTCAAAGACCTTCCAATTAGAAATATTGTTGGGCACGGATGGTTTGTAGAGTAGCTCCATAGTGAATAGAGAGGCTTCATAGTCTTCTAGAGGTGATAGCCTTGAGGCAGCGGTGGTCAGCGAATCAGCCATAGTGTTCTTTGTTCTAGGAATTGTTGTAATGTTGAAGGATTCAAAATGTGCTATTAGCCTGTGCACTTCCTGTTGGTAATTCCTCGGGTGGGGAGAGTTGCAATGTATAGTGTTCCTTACTTGTCTAACGATGATTTCAAAATCTATGATGACCTTCAATTATTTAACTTTTAAGTCTATGGCTTTCTTTATCCCTTGTACTAGAGCTTCATACTCGATGGTGTTGTTTTTGCATTCAAATTCTAGTCTACAGGACAAGAAAGTTCGTTTACCTTTTGGATCAATAAGGATGCACCCTGTCCCTGACCCTTCTTACGATTAAGATCCATCGAAGTATAAGGTCCAAATTTGTGAGAAAACACCATCAAATTCATTTTTTATACCACTTTCCTCCTTTCCTCCTATCTGTTCCATGGTTTCTAACACCGGTGCCTGATAGAAGAGTGTTTCCTCCACCATCGTTGGCAAATTTTCTTGAAAAATTATTTTGGATTTTTGAGTAATAGGAACATCAGATGAGAGGGGGGAGAAATTCTCGAAATCAGAGGCACAAGAATAATTGTCTATCACAGGGAAATCTATCGATGAGGTTTCGTTAAGGGTTTCTAGGTCGGTGAGAGTATGTTTTAGATATATTTCCCTATCGATCCTGATAATATTTGTGTGTCCTTTTAATGGAAACCAAAGGTGAGCCCAGTCTGTACTAAATTATCTGTTTAACTTCTCAGATCAATCTCGACTCAGTAGCAATCCATAAGATTCTGATATATCCACTAAAATGATGTCAATTACTTGAACACATTTATGGTGTGTCACCATTCTAATCATTACATATTTGAGCTCTCCCATAACCTTCACTTGGGTTATTTCTAGTCGTATCACATGTTTATCACTTTTGAGAGGGAGTGTGTTTAATTTATTGCATATGGACAATGTCATAACATTGGAGGATTCTCTTGAGTCAACCAAACAGTTATGGAAGTTTCTGTTGAAGACTTCAAATGTCAAAAGGAACGGTGGGAAAAAAGGATTTCCCTTCTTATCTTTAGAGCAAGCATTTACAATTGGTTTATTTCTTAGATCTGTGGGAGATGTATTTTCTCCTTGGTCAGTGCTTGTTGTAGGATTTTCTACTGACTTCAATGCTTGTAACATAAAGTCCTTTTACTAAGGGATTTTACACATGTCCATGACCGATATATTTTCCTTCAAAATTTTCAAATATTCTACTATGTTGTAGTCTAGCTTGGGTGACTCTCATGTATGGATGTTTATAGGATTTCTTCGAGGAACAAAAGGTTGTTTCGAGTGATCAGGAGCTGGGTTTCCTCCTAAAGTTTGGGTCGTAGTAAGGTCATTTGAGACAGGATGATCCCTACTTCGTGTTTGCACAACCAATACCTCTACGAGTGGTTCTTGAACCTAAAATAGGGCATCAGAAGGCATTGGTAGGTCAGGGTTCCATATCAGCATGTTTGTTTCTTCTGGTGGATCAACTTCTTCCTGATCAACAATATTCATAACTGAGCCGCTTGATTGTTCGGTTAGGGAAAACTCATCTAGAAATGAGTTGGCCATCAAATTCATGGCATGCACCCATTGTGGGTAGTCTCTTTCATAGTTTTTCTCTTGGTGATAGGTACAAAAAGTGTTAGATGCTACATTTCCCAGGTCGATGTTTAATTTGGCTGGGGAAAAGCCATGTTCTAATAGCCATGCGAAACAAGTTATGCGATCTGTTCAAGGGATGAAAAGGAGGGGACAACAACTACTGAATCAACTTAATCTAAAAGTACTACTACTTCTTCGATTGGTTCAACAGAATCTACTAGTCGATGGCTGAGATGAAATGAAGTGAGGGGATTTAACAAGTTGAGACCCGCTGAACAATGGTCATTATTTTATCCGATTAACCTTCCCTGAGCTATCTCGGGTAAGTATTGAGGGAAGAAAATAGGCTAAGCACTACCGATATTTGGAAAACTAAAGATAAGGAGAAACGACCACTCCCTCTCATCAATCCTTTATCGGAGCTTGGAAAGGATTGATTTATGTTTTCTCTCTCGCGCGAATCGGACTGAAAAGCTACGGTATCACTCACGCTGGCTCGAAATAACTGCAATATCTCCATCTAGATAATGGGAATGGGCATATTCCTAATAATCTTCCTAATTAGATTCATTCTTTTCCCACCCCGATGTTTACTTGCATTTTGAACCTTGTCCCTATACAAAGACAACATACATTCAATTCAGGTTGTTCAACCGAAAATAAGAGAAGGGTCTTGGTCATAGGTTCAATTGATTTGAATGGTGGATTTCATTTTAAAAAAGGTTTATAGGGCCTTTGGCCTTGGTTTCCTTCCCCTGCACTTCTTTTTATGTCTATGATTTCATTTGACAGCTTCTTAACCATGCGTTGTAGGTCTTCTATGTCTCCACTTCACTTTTCATGACCTTGTTCTGTTTGTTTCCCTGGAGGTCTGGTCAACAGGAGTCCTGTCCTAGGAGGAGGTTGTACTTTCTTCTTAATTAATGATACCTGGCCTTCTTTACACCCCTTCATTTGGAACTCTATTGTTTTGGCTTCTTCAAAATTCTCAGCTAAGGTTGTTTTGGCAGCCCTCTTCACAAACATGGAGATAGAAGCTGGGAGGGTGTTAGCATATACTTCGATTTGCAACTCCTGAGTGGGTTTAGCTTCGGGTTGAAATTGTTTTAGGATAGTGGTGAACCTTTGATTAAATTATTTAACCTTCTCCTTTGAACTCATGGTGGTGGTGAACAACTCGGCCATCAAAGCTCCTGTAGTGGTTTCTTCTGCAAATTTATCTAGAAAATCCTTTTGAAACTTCGTCCAACTAGTTATGGAACCTACAAGAAAGTTAAAATACCACGTGGAGGCTGAATTATCAAAATTATAGGGGAAAAAAATGCATACTACATATTCATCTTGGACATTCATCACTCCGATATCTAGTATGAATGTTTTGATATGGTCTTTAGGCAATCCCGAGGTTTCAGGATCAAATTTAGGGAGTAACTTTTCTGGATGTCTAGGAAGGTTATGTACTCATCTGGGGATGCCCAAAGCATCTCTGGCCAACCAAGGTTGATTATTATGAGGTGTGTTTCCACTTTCTTCATTATGATCATTGTTATCTTCCATGTCATCCGAACTTGAAACTGAGCATTCTGAGTTAAACCCTTCCTCGTCGAAAAATTCATCGGGCTCAGAGCAGTTACCGGATTGCGTTTCGGGGATTAGATTAATAGGATTTTTTATTTTGGTGAGGGTGAAATCTATCAGGTCTTCTACTCTATGAATGAAAACCTAGTTGGGGGTATCAACCACTGGTCTGCTTACTCGTTTTCTACGAGGAAGTAATAGAGCTAAGTGTAGTGCTCCGATTTGTCAGGTGTAAGCTCTTGTGATTCTTCTGAACTAGTTCAACTCCTCATGAAGAAGAGCATAAGGTATCTCCAGGAATAGATATTCTTCCTCTTGCTAGGGTGAGTTACTCATTTCATGAGTAATCAGTGTGTGTGGGTTGTCTTGAGAATGACTAGCCTTGCATGTGGGTTGTTTTGAATCTACAGGTTGTGGGAAATATTATGTAAACAATATTTTCAGCCATTCATTCTCAGGCCCTCCTAGCGCCATTTCTATTGAGGGGTCCTAAATCCCTTTAACTCAACAGTAGGAACCAAACCCTCCACCGATGCCTAATTAGACTCTAAAACATTTAATGATGGAATGGTTCTCCATATCTTGCAATCCGACCAATTAATCGATGGGATTTATGTAGTGATTTACATGATGTCTTCTTGTGAAAGATCCTCCTTCAGTTTGAACRTTCTCTTTTTGTATTTTCTCTTATAGGTGGGACCAATACAAGATAAATGTTGGTATAAACCAGCTGGGTAACAAAGAAAAAAAATGCTTAACTATTGAACAAGGMTGAGTTCGGGATAAACCTCATACTCAAGCATGCAGACAATGATTCTTACACCTACAAAAATCCTAGTACTAATAAATTAACTTGTTGGTGTTCCAATTATTGACTGAGATACAATTATTAGAAAAATACATACATGCAATAAATGATGGAAAAAAAAAAGTTTCCTTACATATAATCATTAATCACACATTAGCACAATGATTTACTTTCCATCATTAGAGACAAGAACTATAAAACATTGAATTAGATAACTTATCAGCAGATTCAAAGGCTCTTACTCGTTACAACATCCATTCATGAGATAAAGTCAAAAATAATTCTTCCTTAGATCCAATCACACATGCTTTTGATAAAAAATGAACATAAACTTGTGTTTGGTCCTAAACATGACTTCTCAATTAAGGCAGCTCTGAAATAGTTCTTTACAAATCCAAAAAACAGGGTCTTTTCAAAAACCATCGACCCATTCTAACAGGTCGATCCTCTTATTTATAACATATTTTTAACTGAAAATAACTATCAAAAGTGCAAGCTAAGTAAAACAAAAACTCGCCACATGGTGCTTTCATCTCTCAGTCTTCTAAGAGTCATCAAATGGTTTCAATTGAGTGGATGAATCTTCTCATACTCTGGCCATTTGACGAAGAGTTCCTTGCACATGTTGGCATATGAGAATCTATGTTGGTCCATTGGGGCCAAAAGGATCTCCTTTATCTCCACTCCCCGTGCCTGATACTTGATTACTTTAGCGCTTAACTATTGGAACACTTTCTGAGCCTTGATCAGATGTTCTGTGAACTATTGTACTTGACCTGGTGAAATGTTAGCCACCTTTTGTATCTATGCAACCCACGATGAGTCTTGTTCGACATGTAGTTTGACTATGTCATGCAAGTCAAAAAAGTCATCGGGTGTGACGAATTCTGGAAGGTCGATGTCTCTCATCACCCGATTGATATTGGTCCAACTCCTTTCGCACTTGACCCATTCTCTTGGATTTCCTGATGCAGTTCTTGGTCCATTCTCACCCAGTATTCGACCGACTTCTTTATGTGATCGATGTTTCTATCCCTTAGTACTCGAATGTCGTTCTCTTCGACGTCTCGACCCTGTTTAACCACACTGATGTAGTGGATCCTTTCCACTACTTGGTGTGATTTCTCATACCATATTTCCATATCCTTGCATGTCTCCAACGCCATGAGGGTGTCTTCTTGGAAATCGACTATTCCTACAGTGAAAAGGTGCCGCTCCTTCATAAATTTACTGTAGGCATCCTGGAATTCACTTCTCAAGAACATCGTGGACTGTGTGGAGTCTTGATAATATTTCTCCAAATGGCTTAGATGCTCCAACTCCTTCAACGCAGCGACCAACTCCTCTTCATCCTTCCTCGCTCTATCCAAGATGGCATCTGTGATTACCATCCCTATGTCGATAAGCTCAGACGTCTTGGTATGCTCCATGCTAATCAATTTCTCCTCTATGGTGATGGGGATGGAGAGATTCAGAGTAAGACTCCTCTTCTTGGTCGTTCTCTTCATTATGGATTTCCTCTTTTGGTCATAGGAGATGTCTTGTATATCAACGACCTCGTCCACAGGTTCAGGGATTTGTTTCTCTCCCCAGGTAAGCATGTTTCCTAGGTTCCCAATGGTGTATATCTATTCAATACTGGGTTCTTGAACCTCTCTCTTTATGTTTTGAAAATTCGACCTCTGTTCATTTCTCATCGGGAGGTAAAGTACCGTCCAAAATTGATGCATTAGGGGCATGCTCGGTACTTACTTGATAATTGACTGTTGAGATGTCAGTTTCCTATTGTGGAATTTATTCTTCTTGTTCACCTGACCCTAGCTCGTCCTTTGGGCTGTCCACTTGGGTCTCCGATGCATCAAGTAGCTCAGTGTCTAAGACACTTTCAACCTCCTAGTCACTCTGTGGAAGGCTTTTAATTTGAGCATCGGGAGCTGGGGAAGACCCTTTCTCAGGTTCCGTTTCCTATGTGATCTGTACAAGAGTCATGAGGGAAACCTATGAAATATCCTCATCATCATAAATCATTATTAAGTTGTGTAGAGGGTTTGGTGCACTTTCTCTCCCTGATGTCCTCGCTATCTCAGGCTGTGCCAAAACGTCCCTTGGTGATCTAGCTTGTGCATTGAAACTTCAAGGTTATCTAACCCGATGATCTCTTCAATTTGTATTAGCTCTGGGTCACTTGGACCTCCTCAGCTTTTGATTGGATTGTCGGCAAGGACCCTTGTCATTTCTATGAGGTCTGGGTCATTATGTAGCTGATCAATTACTCTTTGTGCCTGTTCCATTAGGAGAAATCCCCATGCCTGTGCCTTTGGTGTCGTAGACAATCCCCTGTTCAAAACCTTTGTTTCCTCTACCACTCTGATTTCTTCCATGGATCTGAGGGCCTCTTGAACCAAATGATCTATTGTTGCTACCTGTTCATCCATGTTCATGGCCTTGAACCTAGTCATTTTTGGGTTTAACAACCTTTGCACCACCTTGCCCAGTCCTGGGCGTTCTTAGTGAATACTTCATCTTCGAACTTATCGTGAGCATACGACTAGTAGGATGACACCTGTGAAGCATGTTACAAGACCAGGCCCTTTGGATCGTGCTTGCGAAATCGACCCATAGGGAATCTAAATTCAAGTTGGATCAACCCTTCTTGTTTGGCTTTAGCAGTATCCTTTACCAAATAGAACCCTACATGGAAACCATAGGGTATGAAAGCCCGTTTCTTGTCTTTGACCAGGGTGGCATTGTAGCCTTGCAAGATGGTCTGATAACATATTTCTCCTATGACAAGATGATCTGGGACATGAGCTGGTAGGAGATGTGGTGCTCCGGTGGCCCCGAAGACCCTGATGTAGGTGGCATGCTTGTCTAAATACCAATGGCCTACCTTGGATATCATTTTCTTTCCTGCCATCGATATCCTTGGGAATTCCTTCTTAAAAAGAATGAAATAAATTTGGGTGATGAATTCATCGTAGATGAGGGAGTAAGATTTCTTATACCTATTTTCCCATAGCACATTGAATTAGATGTGGACCGGGAGCTTTGCAACATGCCATCTTAGATTCATGCTAACGAAGACATTCCTAGCACACATGAAATCGAGCATGTATGAAGCCATGTAAAATGTTGGTTCTTCCCCTTCCTTTGACGTCTGAGCCTGCTACACATAGGTGCTTAGTTTCTTGGATATTATTTCTCCCCAGTAGAAGCTGGACCCAACGATCACAACTGTGTATGCCAAAGGCATCCATGCTTTCAAAAACCTGGATCAATCTTTCTCTCCATACAAATGATAGATGAGAGACATAAAATAGACATATGGATCCCTTAAGTTGACTGTCCCATACACGCCAATGCTCCAGTTGGTAAAATTATTGTCCTCCCTCCAGCATGAGGCCATCACCCAACTGGTGTCGTGGTGTTCGTAGAACTTCATGATGAAGTCTGTGTTTAGCCGCTCCTCTGAGTCTCTGAGTTTGTAATATTTCTTCACTTCTACCGAGAGGAAAAATCCGACACACCCTCCATTGTCATCGTTGATTAAACATTTATGTGTGTTTGTGTGTTCGATGAGCCACTTTAGGACCTCTATGCAGGAAAAAATGGGGGTTCTCTTTCCACCATGTGTAGATACGACCGTCGGATGTTCGAGAACACCTGGTCATCGAGTGCCCTCATGTATGGATCAATATGTGGGGCATATTTTGGGTATTATTCTTGGCTGATCCTATTAAATAGATCCCCCCATCGTGGGAGCACCATCTTGGACCCGGTACTTGCCTCTGTATCACCAAAGGCTGGAGGCTGGATGGAAACTTACTTCATCATTGTCTCGACGATAGGCTCTAGCCTAGGGACGTACTCCAATTGCCTCGCGATACCTGGAGAAGAACCTTGGATTGTCTCTATTTATTTTAGGTTTAATGCTCTTGGAGAGCGTCTGGTGGTTGAATTTCTTGGCAACATTGTTCCTGCAACTTAAGAAAAATTTCAGAAACTATGTAAAAACAACAAAAACACATATAAATCATAGTCAACAAATTTACAGACTCAGATACATACCTCTGAAGCTTGTTAAAACCTAGTTATTTTGATAATCACAGGGTCGATACAACCTTCGAGTTGATCGCCTAGCTCCTTCGAATGCTCTGGAATTCTCTTGCGCGTAGAATGAATTTGTTCACAACAGTTCAAGAGATTTTAAACAAGAAAGATCTTACAGTGTCACATCAACAATTCAATTCAGGTTATGAGTCAAAATTCAATAAATCTGCCACTGAACCTCTAGAAATTAAATTCATCATGGGTTGACGGTGGAGGCCCAGGTGGTGATGTGGTCTATCGGTGATTTCAAACCACTGTTTTGATTGGCACACGAGGTAGAAACTAATGCAGTATCAATTATTAATTAGTTCCTTAAATGCTCAAAATCCGATCGTATCTAATGCTAAAATGTCCTGTCATGTCGCTCTTTTGGTGGGTGGATCGGAGATTAGGGTTGTGCTATGAACATTTTCATTGATATCCTACTACAAAAGGCTCCAACGTCGATCGATATTACCGTACAATGCTGACACGACAATGCTGACTCAAAGGTGTGACTCGGACCTAGGGAACCAAGAATGAATCAGGATAGAACTAAACCGTATGACCCTCTTACCTGGTAAAGAAACGTGGCATTAGAGGCTAGTGAATTAATTCTCTTGTATTAATCCAAGTCGGGGGTTTCCTTAAGTTATTCGTTCTAAAACAAATCTTAGCTTTTCGATGCTGAAAAAGTGTCTAGGATCGACGATCAATGATAAACCTATCAAAGTGCTTTCAGATTGGCTCCCTTGGAAAATTCTCGATGCCGAAAACGCATCAGGGATCGAAGATCGGGGATAACTTTTATTCTGGTCAAAATATTTTTTTGTGATCCTTTTGGGTTTTTCTCGATTCTGATAAAGCGTGCCAGGCATCGACTATCAACGATATCTTTTGTGAAAAAACTTAACGCAAATTAAAACTTCCTTCTTCCGATGCTGATGGAGATCGACACTGGACGACTACGGTTTTTCGATTGGTTCCTTTTTCTTCTTTGAATTCCTTCTGATGTCGAACCTGAGCGCGTTGGGTGAAGTGTTTGGTTGTCGATTATTTATTTAGGTGTTAAGGTCTTTTAGGTCATGGGATTTCATAAGTTCAAGTAAACCTAAATAGGTGATGAGAGTCATGAAAATAATCAAAGACAAAACATTTCCCAAAATGAAATCGAATCAGACAGTGCAGAAGATCAAGTGGTACCAAAAAAAGTAAAAAAAATTGATGAACGCTTTTTAGGGTGTGTTGAGTGCTCAACACAGGTTTGACCAAAAATTGAATTTCCAAATGGAAACTTTCCTAAAGATTGTTGTTTTGGGCCTCTTCCCAAGAAATAAATTGTATAACATTCCACGTGTACAATTTTACAAATATAATTATGATATTTTTACTTGAGGTACCTCTATATGTCTCCATTATCTCTGCAAAATATTAAGGTCTGAAACATCCTAGAAAATGAGTTATTCAAAAAGTTCCAAGATGACCTATTTGAAACTGATTTTAGGAGCATTCAGGAACCCTAAATTCCACAAAGAATATATTCAAAAGTATAGAGAACCATCATATGATATTATTATCACATGTACACTAATATCTATCCTCTATATCTTCAAAATGTCAAGGTTTGAAACATCCTAAACTAACCTGTTTGAAATGGATTTCAGGAGCATTCAGGAACCCTAAATTCCATAGAGCATATCTCTTAAATAATAATGAAACATAACCTGATATATTTACCACTTGTACACCGAGATATCTCCTTTGTCGCTGCAAAATATAAAGGTTTTCAACATCCCAAAAAGTAAGTTATAGAAAAAGTGTCAATGTCACCTATTTGAAACTCATTTAAGGAGAATTCAAAAACCCTAAATTCCATAGGGCATATCTCTGAAATTGTAGAAAAAAAAATCTAAAATTTTTACATATGTACACCAAAATCTCTCCTCTATCTCAGCAAAATTTCAAGGTCTGGAACATCCCAAAAAATAAGTTGTAGAGAATGTGCCAAGCTCACTTGTTTGAAACTCATTTCAGGATCATTCAAGAACCCTAACTTTCACAGGGTATATATATGAAACTATCGTTAAATAGCATATGATATTTTACCAAATGTATACCAGTATCTCTCCTCTATCTCTGCAAAATCACAAGGGTTGAAACATCACAAAAAATAAGTAATAGTGAAAGTACCAACTTGACCTATTTGAAACTCATTTCAAGAGCATTCAAGAACCCTAACTTCCATAGGGCATATCTCTAAAAGTATGGAAAACCAAAATCTAAGAGTTTTACCACATGTACACCAATATATCTCCTCTGTCTTTGCAAAATTTCAAGGTATGAAACTTTCTAGAAAAATAAATATCATGAATATGCCAAGATGACCTGAAATTGATTTCACAATTTAGTCTTTGCTAATCCATTTTTCACACACTTACTTTCTCTCAATGTTTTTTTTTATACCTTTTCATAACCGTTCATGAAGGGACATGTCGCTTAATTAAATAATCAATTATAAATACCATGGAAAATGACCCTAAATACCATGGGAAAATACCCCAAACCATGTGTAAATACCCCAAATACCATGGGAAAATACCCCAAACCCGTGGGCTTGAAACCAACATTTGAATTTGCATATTTAAACATTGGTGCATGTGGAAATGCCATGTGTATTGTAATGTTGTAATATGACATTATTGACATCAGTAATCCTTTGACATCAATGAAAATAATTCTAATAGTTTTTTGGTGGGGTCAACTGCATGGATTATCTGACTCAGTTCATCAATTAGTTATTAGTATTTACGTCATCTTAAACTAGGTGTACTGGATGTATTACTTTCTGTATTTGACAGTCTTGATCTATATACTCAATGAAATTACTTATTTTCAATCAAAACTCCCAGTTGAGACTGTATGTTTTTATGTAGTTATTAAATTCAGTAGGGGGCAATACTACATATGTAGGGAAAAACTGACACTGTACTCCAACAGTATGGATAAAATCGACTGTACTGTCGGATTTCACTTTCTTTTTTTGTATTTTTTTCAAAAAATATTAACGTTCGTCGACTATTCGACGACATGGTATTTAGCGTTGGACATACAACAATTACAAGTTATTAACTATTGGATATCCAACGGTGTAAAGGGTCAATGATATTCTTACCAACTATTGACAAAGTCAATATTTTTGTCCGCTAAGCAACGTCTCTCTGGTCAACAAACATCAAAATTCCAACGAAAAAGTGATATATAATTTCAAAAGTTTGAAATATTAAATATGTTCAATGGTGTTCCTATACTAGCAACTATTTGCAGAGGTTATAAGAGCTATTTTTAGGTTGGAATACATTTTTTTATTTTATTTTGTTAATTGCATTAGAAATAGTTAAACTACAGAGGTTGATTTTTTAAGTTAATTATCATCATTGAAAGTTTGGTAAAATGTCACATAACATTACTCGAGGAGGACAAGGCTGAGACTTGAGATCTGCATTGGTCGAGGATTTGGGTGATCAAAAATGTTATTTACCTTGTAAAAAATTCAGGGGCTATAATAGAAGGAGACTTTTAATAAAAACAACTAAAAAACATTGTAGTGAGTATAGACACCTTAAAGGCAGGCATGAATATCGTCCCTTGGTAAGTTATTCATTATACATAGCTTTATATTGCATATTTTTTTGTAGACTTTTATAAGTTAAATGTAGAATAACAATACTGTATTATTTTTTCTTTATGGATATATTCTACGAAAACATGATGAACAAATAGAGAGTAAGTTAAGAAGAGAAGAAGTATACATAATATATAGATTTTAATTAGAGTTTAGGGTAGGGTTTAGTGGTTAAGGGGTTTAATTTTTAGGGGTACAAGGTGTAAGGGGTATGATTCTTCAAGTCATGGACTTGGTATGAAGAGGAACTATAAATGTCTTAAGGCATAAAATATGGTTTTAGGACTCCCAAACCATGCATAGGGTCTAAAACCACCACATAGAACCTATAAATGAAATCTTTTGCCTATGTGTACTCATGATAATGGCACCATTACATTGTTGTAATTAGTGGAAATTATTCTTTAATTTGACCCCGAGTAGAGTGACCTATGAATGGGGCCAACGCTAATTTTTTTTTCAATTTGTGCTTGTATGCACTGAAATTTGACATGGTTATAGTATATGCATGTGTTGATGGTATGGGAGGGTTTTGAGACTCAAATACGACTCACACAAATAATTCTACAATCAAAGAAAAAAATTAACGAGAACAACAATGTTTCAAGTGTGAAGTGTGAAATGCATTGGCCACATGGAGATTAATTTGAGAACAACAATGTTTCAACATTACAAACTGCTCACAATAATCAAAATTTATGAGAACCTCAGTCAAACAAGGAGACCTAATATTTTTCTTCAATAAAATGCGTGTCTATTTTTTATTTCATTAAAAATTTGTATGCAAAAGGAATGAACAAGAATCCCTTTTCTATAAAATAAAAAGAAAATTTTCCCACTAGTGTACTTGCTTCTTCATATCATACATGCTTTTTTCCTCATTGCTAAGCCCAAAATGAAACCACTATTTTGGATATTACTCTTCTACAAGTGCATGGATTTCAAATCATCTAAAGAAATTGGCATTGAGCTATGAAATTATTTGTGGGTAGTAATCTTTGCGAGGTAGATGGTATAAAGCCCATTTATTATTCTTTGCAATTAATGTTTATTTCCGAATTTTGGTTTATATTCATTTACATTTTTTTTTAAATATCTCATTGCATTTGTTGGAAATGGTTGCTAAAATCCAAAACCTATAAATTCATAATGTAAACCCCCAAGGCAATGCCCCACCATCAATGGAATATAATGCAAAAATCCTAATAGAGTGTTAGCAAACCTAAGAATGTTGAGATATATATACCCACTTGGATTCTTACTTGCCCAAATTTTAGATGAAATAATCTATATAATTACTTAAGAAAATGAGGTATTATCAATACTACCTCTTATAGAGAGAATACTATCCTAAATGTACAGATTGTTTGGATAATATTGCAAGAAAAGAGCTAAAGAGTAGAAAACTAGAGGAAATATGTTCCCTTTTCATAGGCCCTCACATAGGTTAAATGTCAAACACTGTCAGACCTCATATATCTATCAAATGGTGCACTTATAAACCATTTATTAATAATTTGATGGATAGGTAATACATGGTTTTTAATGTGCGACCTCATAACAATAAGGAAATAATGTTGAGTTTTGGTGTACCTCGGGAAGTGGTTCCCTTATGGTTTTGAGCCTCTAACCACAAGAGGAAGATGTTGCTACCTTTGTACCTTTTACTTTGTGTCTAATTTCACTTTGACTTAGGAGTTTTAGGTCAAAAGTGAAATTAGTCACTTTTAGCCAAAAGTGTCAATTAATTCACAAAGTGGGTGAATTAATAGACATAAAATGAACTTAGGGAAATTAACCCAAAGTGGGTTTTGAGTTGAGATTATTGTGGGATGATATCAACCATCGATTAGAGATGGATTGGGATGATCCTATTCTGGCACCGTTGTCAGGGAATGAATTGAAGACATTTCCCTGGGATAGAATGACAAAGAAACTTTGATTTTGAAGGTGAATCAAATATCAGTACCATTGAATATTCAATCTTGTACCTGACGACTCCACTGTTTCAGTTCTGGCTCCTAAAGGTAGAGATACGAGGTCCACTTTACTACTACCTCTAGAAATTTCTGAAGCTGACCCAGAAGAAATTATCAGAAAGGGAAAGATCGCTTAAAAAGGTACCTCTACTGCTGTACCAAGTTTTTTTGATAATTTGAATAATCCCTCTTTACAAACTCCAGTAACTGTTTCTAATTATCCTATTATACAAATTGCTGGAGTTTCAAGAAATTTAAGTTTTGGGAGTTTCCATGCTTATTTCTCCCCTTCTATTCTTGGTTTGGAAGGAGAGATATTTGACACCCCTTTCTCCCCCGAAGTTGTGAAGTGGAAGAAGAGAACTTTGACCTTAGAATACTTTCCTACTCCTCCTTCTATTAGAGTTGTTGTAGTTACGGAAGGGGAAACATTCGTTACCTCTATCCCCTCATCTTTATCTCCTAATGCTCATCCTTTTCCTTTTTCTCCTAGAAGCACAACCCCAATCTCTCCTATCTGAACTCCATCTCCTCCTGGTTCTCCTCCAGTTCACGTCCAAATGGCAGGTGCTAATCCTCCTAGGAACACGATGGTTGAGATATTGGCAGCTAGATATGACCCTCTTGTTTAACCTCAGCCTATGAATGCTCTGCCAGCCACAAACTACCTTAAGTACATGCCCCACTTCACAAGGGAGGGAGACATGACTGCAGAAGAACACCTTGCATCCTTTTATATATGTGTAGAGATTCAGGCCATCGAAAATGAAGATGCGTGGATGAGAGTTTTTGTACAGAGCCTTGATGGTGATGCTAGGGATTGGTTTAAGGACTTGCCTCTTAGATCTATTGATGAGATTGTTGCTCTGGATGATTCATTCTTAAGAAATTGGGGGAATAAAAAAGATA
Organism: Picea mariana; assembly: GCA_032191745.1. NCBI lineage: Eukaryota > Viridiplantae > Streptophyta > Pinopsida > Pinales > Pinaceae > Picea > Picea mariana. The sequence continues at coordinate 230,798 of JASDQU010101030.1, forward strand.
TCCTTTATTRTATTATAGAATTCAKGGAAATTAAGAGAGAAGAAGGGGAATCTATTTCAGACTTCTCGATAAAGATTTAATAAGATGTATAAAAATATTCTAGCTGAAATCAAACCTACAGAAACCTCCGCCAAGATGACTTATGCTAGTGCTTTTGACCCTGATTTTTGCRTCCTGTTGAGAGAAAGAAGAGCTACCTCATTAGTTCATATGCAAGATGTAKCCCTTGAAGTAGAATCCAATATATTAGCGACTGACAAGATTAGGAGTAAGGMTGATAGAGATAGAAGAAAGATGAGGTCTGAAACTTCAACCTTTGGTTCCTCTGCTACCCACCCTCAAGTTGATGAGATTACCTTTCCGCTAAGATGGAGAAGGTAAAACTTGAAGAAAGATAGACCTATAGAAATACACAAAATGCTGATAATAGAGGTAAATTTAGGAGACCTACTAATTCCCCTCATACCATCAAAAGAGATCAGGAAAAGGAAAGAGATGATAAGAAAATCCAAACTCCTCTCCAAAATAATCTGGTTAGTGATGAAGATGAAGATGAAGAGTAAGAAGATATTGATCCTGAGATCCATTGCCTTGGAGATACCTCTTTCTCCCCTCATTTAACTCAGTTTGCATACGAAGAGGTCCTCATGAGTAATCAACTGAATGAGCTGAGTAAAGGGGAAGAGGCCGTCCACACTCCAAGCAGATATAATATGAGGTCCAAACAGAAAGAAGGGAAATATGAAATCCCTGATCGACCTACCAGAGAAGAAAAAACTGCTAAAGATATTGCAGACCGAAGCAAGGAAAATAAGGCACAGACCCCCCCACCAGTGGTCAAAAGTCTTGTTCCAGAAGTGAGAGAAATTCTAAAGGCCCCCTCAACTTTGAGCATGAAATACAAAATATTAGAATCCCTGTACCCATTTCAAAGATGGTCAAGCATGAAGACTTCAAAAGATGCCTCTCCAAAATGTTGCATCCCAAACCTTCGTCTTATTACACAGACTCAGTTAATCTCCAAGATGAAAATCCAACTGTCATATTAGGGCCTTTGGTGAAGGAAAGAGATGACTCCTCCCCTCCCTTCTACACTTCATTGGACATCCATGATAAGGTACTACATAACTTCTTAATGGATTCAGGGGCATCTCACAATCTTATGCCTAATATTGTCATGGAAGAGCTCGGGTTGGAGGTGACAAAAACCTACCACGACCTATTTTCTTTCGACTCCAGGAAGGTGAAGTGCCTTGGGGTTATCAAATACCTGTCTGTTTCTCTGTTCCAGCTGCCAATGGAGAGCATGGTCATGGATATCGTAGTGTTTGATGTTCCCCCTAAGTTCAGTATGATCTTATCTAGATATTGGATAAAGAGATTGGGGGGAACCCTGTAGATGGACCTTTCATACGCCACCATTCCTATACTCAGGGGTGAACAAAGGAGACTCTACAGGGAAGAAAAAATTGCGTACATCATCAATGATGAAGAAAACACCACAAACCATCCTATTTTTTCTTTTGACACTGATTTGGGATCCATCATATTGCAGTTGATTGATACTCTTGAACCTCCTCTTGAAATCAGAAAATAGTCCATTAGTTTTTGTGAAATCCCTCCTCAAACTACCCGTGTTTGGAAGATGTTCTTTTTTAGTGCTGGAGTAGTCTTTGTTTCACCATGTCAAGAGACCATACCCTTGTCCTACAAATTAGAATTTGAAGCTACCAATAATGTGGCAGAGTATGAAGCTCTTTTTTTAGGTTTAAGGGTTGCAAAGGACATGGGGATATAAGAGCTATTAGTATTTGGAGATGCAGAGCTAATTGTTCATTAGATCAAAAGTATTTATCAAGATAAGTATCCTAGGCTTAGACCTATAGAAATACACAAAATGATGATAACAGAGGTAAATTTAGGAGACCTACTAATTCCCTTCATACCATCAAAAGAGATCAAGAATAGGGACAGAGATGATCAGAAAATCCAAACTCCTCTCCAAAATAACCTGGTTACTGATGAAGATGAAGAGGAAGAAGATATTGATCCTGAGATCCATTTCCTTGGAGATACCTCTTTGTCCCCTCATTTAACTTAGTCTGCATACGAAGAGGTCCTCATGAGTAATCAACTGAATGAGCTGAGTAAAGGGGAAGAGGCCATCCACACTCCAAACAGATATAATCTGAGGTCTAAACAAAAAGAATGGAAATATGACATCCCTGATCGACCTACTAGAGAAGAAAAACCTGCTAAAGATATTGCAGAACGAAGCAAGGAAAATAAGGCACAGACCCCCCCACCAGTGGTCAAAAGTCTTGTTCCAGAAGTGAGAGAAATTCTAAAGGCCCCCTCAACTTTGAGCATGAAATACAAAATATTAGAATCCATGTACTCATTTCAGAGATGGTCAAGCATGAAGACGTCAAAAGATGCCTCTCCAAAATGTTTCATCCCAAACCTTCATCTCATTACACAGACTCAGTTAACCTCCAAGATGAAAATCCAACTGTCATATTAGGGCCTTTGGTGAAGGACAGAGATGAATCCTCCCCTCCCTTCTACACTTCATTGAACATCCATGATAAGATACTGCATAAATTCTTAATGGATTCAGGGGAATATCACAATCTTATGACTAATATTTTCATGGAAGAGCTCAGGTTGGAGGTGACAAAAACCTACCACGACCTGTTTTCTTTCGACTCCAGGAAGGTGAAGTGCCTTGGGGCTATCAAATACTTTTCTATTTCTCTGTTCCAGCTGCCGATGAAGAGCGTGGTCATGGATATCATAGTGGATGATGTTCCCCCTAAGTTCGGTATGCTCCTATCTCGATATTGGATAAAGATATTGGGGGGAACCCTGCAGATGGACCTTTCATACGCCACCATTCCTGTACTCGGGGGTGAACAAAGGAGACTCTACAGGGAAGCAAAAATTGTGTACATCATCAATGATGAAGCAAAACCCACCAACCATCCTATTTTTTCTTTTGACACTGATTGGGGATCCATCATATTGCAGCTAATTGATACTCCTGAACCTCCTCTTGAAATCAGAAAACAATCCATTAGTTTTTGTGAAATCCCTCCTCCAACTACCCCTATTTGGAAGATGTTCTTTGTTGGTGCTGGAGTAGTCTTTGTTTCACCGTGTCAAGAGACCATACCCTTGTCCAAATTAGAATTTGAAGCTACCAATAATGTGGCAGAGTATGAAGCTCTTTTTTTAGGTTTAAGGGCTGCAAAGGACATGGGGATATAAGAGCTATTAGTATTTGGAGATGCAGAGCTAATTGTTCATCAGATCAAAAATATTTATCAAGCTAAGCATCCTAGGCTCAGAGCTTACAGAAACGAAGTGTGGGACCTAGTTGACAGTTTCTTCTTGGCTTTCAACATTTCATTTATTCCAAGAGAGGAGAATACCATGGTTTATTCTTTGGTTGTTTTAGAAATCCATTTCCGAGTCCCACTACCACCTAAACTCATGTATGATGTAGAGGTGAAATATAGACCCTCTATACCTGACAATGTCAAGCATTGGAATGTGTTTGAGGATGATCTTGAGATAAAAAAAAATCTTGAGTCCGTTGATAAGTTCTTTGCATAACATATTGATCAAGATCATGATTTTGAAAGTAACCCTCATGCTGATGTATTTTTAAATAAAATTGCTAATCACCATATTGTTCAACTGCCTACCAACCACATTCCAAAGAGACTAGCTCCTTTGGAAATATTTTTTGATGGGAATGATGTGGTAGTAAAATTTAAAGGCTCAAATGATGATGCTGATATAACTGAGTGCAATATTGGCACAGAGAAGGGCCCAAAATTTGTCAAGTTGTCAAGCAGCTTGTCAAGGGAACAAAGGGCTGAATATGTAGAGTTGTTAAAATAATTTGCTAATGTGTTTTCCTGGACATATGAAGATCTCAAAACATATGACACAAGTGTCATTGAACATAATATACCATTGAAGGAAGATGCCAATCCATTTAGGAGGAAATTGAGACAAATAAATCTTATGTTGTTGCTTATTATGGAGAAAGAAACAGATTTTGGATGCCCAGATTATCATCCCTCTAAGGTATTATGAATGGGTGGCCAACTTGGTCCTAGTGAGAAAGAAGAATGGAGAAATCAAACTTTGTGTCGATTTCAGGAACCTAAACATAAGCTCTAAGAAGGACAATTACCCCCTTCCAAAGATGGAGCACATGTTACAAAGGGTAACAGGTGCATCTAGGATGTCCATGATTGATGGCTTTTCTGGCTACAATCAGATATCTGTCTTGCCTGAAGAAAGAGAGAAGACAACCTTCACTACCCCTTGGGGAACATTCATGTATGCTAAGATGCCCTTTGGTCTGATGAACGCAAGGGAAAGTATTCAGCGAGCCATGGACATAACATTTATTGGGGAACATGACAAGTTTGTGGTCATCTATTTGGATGACATAACAATGTTCTCACAATCTGATAAAGAACATCATGACCATTTGAAAAGGGTCTTTTTGAAATGCAGAAAATTTGCTCTCTCTTTAAATCCAAAAAAGTCATTATTTGCCATGAAAAAGGGGAAACTGTTAGGGCACATTGTGTCAGTTGAGGGGGTAAGGATTGATCTAAGAAGGCTAGAGGCTATCCAAACGTTGTCACTCCCTAGATCCAATAAATAAATTCAGTCTTTCTTTTTTAGAAGGCTTGTTTCAAATTTTTCTGAGTTGGTGAAGTTTATCTCAACCATGTTGAGGAAAGAAAATGAAATGAAATGGACTTCTGAATCTCGTAACTCTTTTGAACAAACAAAGAAGGCCTTGAATGAAGCACCTATGCTCATCAGTCCTAACTACTCCAAGGAGTTTTTGATTATCTCTTTTGCTTCATTTGACACAATAGTAGCTATTTTATTGCAGAAAAATGTCGAAGGGTTAGAGAAGCCCATTTCCTTTTTCATTAGGGCACTGAGAGACGCTGAAATAAAGTATGACATCATGGAAAAGAAGGCCTATGATTTGGTTAAAGCTCTCAAATATTTCATAGTTTATGTGCTACATTCAAAATTCACTGCATATGTCTCTTCAGCCTTGGGGGTTAAAGGTCAAGGTTTAGCTAGGTTGCTAGTTGAATCTAATTATAAAGACTTGGGGGTAAATTTTATCAATAGTTGTTTAAAGAATCAACAAGCTGATTTATCTGATGAACAACCTAAAGTCACACCCCCGTTGGCAGGATGCTCTTGGTACAAAGACATTATATTTTTCCTACAGAAGTTACAACCTCCTGATGGCACGGGGAAGAGAAAGGTAAGAGATTTAAAGCTCAAATCAATTAAATATTGTATGATTGATCATGTTTTATATTGGAGAGACCCTTTAGGAGTTCTTTTGAGATGTCTAGACCCATAGGAAGCCCAAAATATTATGTATGATTTTCATGACAGTTTATGTGGGGGGCATCACTTCTGGAGAACCACAACCTATAAGATTCTCAGGGCTAGTTATTTTTGGCCTAGTCTCTTCACTGATGTTTGTACTAAGATTAGGGCCTACGTTAAGTGTCAAAAATTCTTTGGAAAGTAGCATCTCAAGTATTTTCCACTGAATCTTGTGGTAGCTTCAAGACCCTTTCAGCAGTGGGGCCTAGATTTTATTGGGGAAATTCACCCTACTTCAAGTGGTCAGCATAGATGGATCTTGACTGCCATAGATTAATTTACTAAGTGGATAGAGGTCATCCCCACAAGAAATTCTTCTCACAAGGTAATCATTGGGTTTCTTGAAGATATTATGACAAGATTTGGCTGTCTAAACAGAATTGTCACTGATAATGTTGCATCTTTCAAAGCCGAACCATTGATTAAGTTTTGTGAACAGTTTGGAATCACATTGATTCACTCTACTCCTTACTATCCCCAAGGGAATGGACTCGCAGAGTCCTCTAACAACAAGCTTATTAAGATCATCAAAACACTGTTAGAAGACAACAAGAAGGCATGGGATTCAAAGCTTAAATTTTCTTTATGGGCTGACAGAGTGACAACAAAGAGATCTCTTGGTATCTCTCCTTTCTAGCTTGTATATGGAGTTGAATCCATTTTTCCTCCTCAGCTTGCCTTACCGGTGGAGAAATTCTTCGAAGACTACCAGGGAGAACCAAATGATATGATTAGGAGAATACAAAAGTTGGTAGAAGTGCAACAGATGAGGGAGAAACGACTGGACAAAGAATATGATCATCAACATGAGATCAAGCGAGCCTTTGACAAGAAGGTGAACAAAGAGAATTTGCAACTAGGAGATCTAGTACTCAAGTGGGATGCACCTAAGCAAGATAAAGGAAGGCACAGTAAATTTGAGGCCTTATGGATCGCCCCCTTCAAAATTTCTGACATTTTTTCAAATAAGACTTACAAGTTGCAGGATTTGGAGGATGCTGAAGTTTTTGGTATCCCTGTAAATGGGCATTTTCTGAAAGAAGTTTTTTACTTAAGCCATGAGTGGCTTCCCATGTCATTGTAAATATCATTTTTCTTTTGTTTTTGGTTTTTATAAGTGACTCCATAACCCAATAATAAGGCACTGAAACTTCAAAAGAAGTTCTTAGAGCCTCACAGGGAGCTCTCTATCCCCCATGGAGCCTATATTTTAACAAAAAGAGCTACAGACTATTTCTTAAGAATCAGACAGATATTGAGGTTTACTCTTAAGAGCATTATGGTGTAAATCATGTGGCATTCTGCCAATGATTTCCACAGGGAAAACGAAAAGATTGGAGTCCTAAAAAGCTCAAGCACCCTCTCAAAATCTTTCCCACTCACATTCCACTCACCTCGCCTGTCACACCTCCCTCGTTCCTCTGCCACCTCTGCCTTTCCCTTGCCACCGCAACCTCGTACCAGCCTCCACTCCCCCAATCACTTCCTTCCACATGGTCATCGCTCACTTGTTGGGCCATGCGAGTTTTCGCCAAGCACCTTGATCCACATCACCCCTACACATACACTATCAGACCGCCACCTGCAAAGCTCGCATTGGTCACAGACAAAGACCATTCATGGCCTTGAGGCATCAGGATGGACTCGTAGAAGTCATTGGCACCGTCTGAGAAAATTTATGGGTGCCAGGCCTAGTCCTAATCCCAATGAAGACAATTATTGAATATTGTGGGCAACAATTGAGACCTCGCCTCTCCCATAAATGGAAAATGTTGCAGAGAGCAGCCATGAAGGCGCACTTACGATCCAAATCTTCCTTATGGGAATTTTTTCTTGTAAACCACATAACTATGCCTGGATCGTGTCTGACATAATGAGGTTTGCACAACCTGATAGAGCAGGCACCGAATGAAGGCTTTGAAGGCAGTGATCTAATCACATTCCTCTTGGTTGCAACATTTTAGTATATATAGGAAGTTTTGATATTTTTTTAAGGTCGAATGGTTGATCTTGATCCCTTCTATTGTAATATTTTTATGAAGAACACTGGTTCTCTAGTTATGTATTTGTTTTTTGAGACATCTTGGTTAATCTAAGTCAACTTTCTTGTTCCATCTTATCTTCCTCTGATACTGAGATAGTTCATGAATGACTGAGTCACATGAATTGTTGTAACTGTATTATGATGAATGTTTGATTATAGTGTTGTTATAATTTCTTTCAGTTTCCTTGAGATTTGAATTCAAGAGGATATTGCATTTAAGTTTTTTAGGCTGTTGGAAGACCTGATGTTCACAACATACCTCTACACTCTCCTCACCAAAGTCTTCCCTCTATTCACCCTTACTCCAACTTACTGACCGAAGTTGATTCCAGACCTCAATTGCTTATGAATGCTAGTCCATATTTCTAAGTTAGAACGTTATTTTCATTGAGTCCTCTCCATTTGACCTCTTAAAACTCAATTACACTTACACAAACTGATGGGTATTGAGATTACCTTCTATGCAATCTGAAGGTGACTTCTAGTGCTAACACTATCCATCCCCATTTAGGTTTCCTTATGGATTTCTCAAGGAGGGTGCAAGGGGCCAAGTGAGGCTCATTCATTCATTTACTCACTTCAAGATCTTGAGAGGGAGCATGAGGATGATGTTGAAAGAAATGGAAGAGGGAATCTTGGATGCTTCTATTCATGGAGGAGCTATGGGAGCTTGGTCCTCTATTTATTTTTGGTGATCACTTTGGCTAGGAGGAGGATGCACTATAGGAGGAGGGTGCACACTTAGAAGGCATGATCTAGAATTCAGGGATTGCATATTTTTTGGTCTCAGTGGAGAGGTAGCACACAAGAGCACATTTTGGTGCAAGGGATTCTTCTTCGGAGCAACAAAGGTCAAGGGCGCATCACTTGAGTGAGTTTGGAAACAAGGGGAGAGGCGCACTAAGATTGGGCGCATTTATTCTTGGTTCCTTTGGGAATACTCGAGAGGAGCTTGCTTTTTATACATGTTCCATAATGTTGTATTAATTTTTGTATGTCATTCTTTAGAAACCATTTATATATACTTCCATAACAAACTGGTTTTCCCCATGGGGATTTTATCCAGGGTCATGTTGACCAAAAATGCCTGTGTCCTATTTTCATGCATTCTTAGAGTGTAGATCAGCTTATTTGTGCTGTAAATATCTAGATGAGTGCTACTTGTTTTGAGATATATTGCATGTGCTAACCACCGGTTCGAAAACACTTGCAAGGGCACCTCAAAGAACACTTAACCAATAAAAATTATGGGCAAAAAGTTACTAAATTGTTTGTTGTCCTAAAAACAACAAAGGGTAGTTTTGGAGATTGAAACTTAGAGCCAATATCAAGGTCAAAGACAAACCTTAGTTGGAAGCCTCATAATACCTCAATTTTATTCATTGTATCAGAGCCTTGGTGGAAACGTTTTGCTGATTTTTTATAACATCTTGTGGGAAGTTTCTTGACAACTTGTCGTCAGATTGTTGGACAACTAGTTGGTAGTGTTTGTGGCATCTTGTTGGTAGAATTGTTGGAAAATTTGTAGGACTGTTTTTTGGACACATTTGGACATCCTTACTTCCTCTTGTGTGCCAAGTGCTGAGGCTGAGTTATTTTGTAGTTTTAGCATCAGTGTGATCATCAATGTGAGTTTTCAGTGGAAAGTCATGTCCATGAATCAGATGAGGATCCAAGGTAGGCTAGCAGGTGCTAATAACTAGTCCCCTTGGAATACCAGGATCATCTTTGTCCTTGAGGACCTCAAACTATGGGGTATAGTTCAAGTCCCAATGGTTCTTCCTCCTGTCATTGCTCCCTCTTTGGTTGTAGATTTCAGGAAGAGGAACAACAAGGAAAATATGACTATTTGTGATGAGGTGAGAGACCACGTCATTCCACATTTGACTGGTAAATAATATGCATTTGAGACGTGGGAGTGTTTGTGCAATATTTACCAAATTTCCAACCAAAACCAGAAGATGGTTCTCTAGGAAAAACTTAGGAGCATTCAGATGCTCGATTCAGAGTCAGTCACTTCATACCTTGGAAGATTCACTCATATGGGAGATGAGTTAGCAGTAGTAGTAGATATTGTAGATCTATACTTTATGGCGAGGACATATTTGAACAACTTTTCCAAACCTTGGGCTTCATTTGTACGAGGCATTATTGCCCAGGAGGTCATGCCTACTTGGGAGAGACATTGGGAGGACTTTGTATAGGAGGAGTTGAGATGTAGCTATGGATATTTAGGGCAACAACATATGCCTGAGGGGGATGAGGATCTTACTCTTTGGCCAAAGGGAGAGAAGAATACTGGGGAGGGTGCTAGACAGGGTTCCAAGGGAGGGACCCAACCACAAGAGAGTGGTAGTGGGAAGAAGAAGGACATAAGAAAAGTGAGATGATTTTATTGTGGTGAGATGGGGCACTATGCTAGACAGTGCCCCAAGAGAAAGAAGAATAAGCAAGGTGGTATGGAAATGAAAACCAAGGAGGAGGATTTCGATGCATAATTTGAGAGGGAATGTGCATTTATGGTTAGTTGCATGATAGTCGAGACACCACCCAACAATAGGTGGGAATACATAATTGACAAGGTCCCATTGACTCTGAGTATTGATTTAGAGGGAGATCAGACTCATCATTCGAGGATACCATCTTTAGGGGTGACTGATGCACCTGGGACAACTTTAGTTTTAGATTTGTCGAGCATATAGAGGTTTCATGCATGGGCTTCAGATCATCACATATTGATGAGGAGGAGAAGGGAACCATAGAGGCTTTAGCCTCACATGGATATGGAGATGAGAAAATTAGGTTCAGGTTCCACTTCAGGTGGAAGTCACTTGGTGAGAGGCCAAGTTGAGGATCTTAGTGAGATGCCAAGATCTAGATACTCTTGGTGAGATTCCAAGAGGGAGAGACTCTTGTTGAGATGCAAAGAGTAGTGACCATTGACGAGATGCTAGAAATTATAAATCCTTGGTGAGAGACCAAGGTTGAGGATATTGGTGAGATGCCAATACTTAGAGATTCTTGGTGAAATTCCAAGAGATGTAACTCATTTTCATGCCATGAGTAGAGACCTTGGTGAGAGACCAAGAATAGGATCTTGGTGAGATGCCAGTACCTAGAGACCTTTGGTGAGATGCTGAGGGAGAGATATTTGATGAGATTCCAAGATCTAGGTGATCTCAAGTAGGTGGAGATGGACTTCCATCTAGAGATCACGTAGGTCGACAGATCGGTGTTAGGACAGGTTGAGAAAATCAATGTTAGGAAAGGTCGAGCAGATCAAAGACATAGGCCACTTTGATGAGAGGGTACAACCACACTCACCTAGGCCTTACCAAGAGGAAGTCCATAGTTGGTATGTGATTGATTGGTGAGAAACACTTTCCTCGATAAGAGGGAGCATTGATTTTTGGTGTACCTTGGGAAGTGGTTCCCTTGTGGTTTTGAGCCTCTAACCTAGAGAAGGAGATGTTGGTACCTTTGTACCTTTTAATTTGTTTTTAATTTCACTTTGAATTAGGAGTTTTAAGTCAAAAGTTAAATTATTCACTTTTAGCCAAAAGTAACAATTAATTCACAAAGTGGGTAAATTAATAGACATAATGTGAACTTAGGGAACTTAACCCAAAGTGGGTTTTGAGTTGAGATTATTGTGGGATGATATCAACCATTTATTAGGGATGGATTGGGATGATCCTAGCCATACCCATTTAGGTTTCCTTATGGATTTATCAAGGAGGGCACAAGGGGCCAAGTTAGGCTCATTCATTCATTTTCTCACTTGGAGAGCTTGAGAGGGAGCATGAGGATGAGGTTGGAAGAAATGGAAGAGGGCATATTGGGCTCTTCAATTCATGGAGGAGTTATGCGATCTTGGTCCTCTATTTATTTGTGGTAATCACTTTGGCTTGGAGGAGGGCGCACTATAAAAGGAGGGCGCACACCTAGAAGGCATGAGCTAGACTTGAGATATTGTAGATTTGTTGGTCTCATTAGAGAGGTAGCACACAAGAGTAAATTGTGGTACAAGGGATTCTTCTTCGAAGCAACAAAGGTCAAGGGCACATCACTTGAGTGAGTTTGGAAACAAGGGGGAGAGACACACTAAGATTGGGTACATTTCTTCTTGGTTCCTTTGGAAAGACTCGAGAGGAAATTTATTTGTATACAGGTTCCATCATATTGTATTACTTTTTGTATCTCATGCTTTAGACACCACTTATATATACTTCCATTCAAAATTGGGTTTCCCCGAGGGGGTTTTATCGAGGGTCATGTTGACAAAAAATACCTATGTCCTATTTTAATGCATGCATAGAGTGTAGATCAACTTATTTGTGTTGTAAATATCTAGAAGAGTGTTACTTGTTTTGGGATATATTTCATGTACTAACCACTGGTTCGAAAACACTTGCAAGGGAACCTCAAAGAACACTTAACCAATAAAAATTATGGGCAGAAAGTTATTAAACTGTTTGTTATCCTAAAAATGACAAAGCACAGTTTTGGAGATTGAAACTTAGAGCCAATATCAAGGTAAAAGAAATACCTTAGTTGGAAGCCTCATAGTACCTCAGATGTTTTCAAATCCCACTATGTTTCTTGAGGAAAATGTATGCAGAATGTGTTTTGGGGAAACTTGTTAACTATTTTCATCACTTAGAATTCCATGATGCTTGTTTGGATATTCCACACAACTGACCCAATGTGAGGAACCAATATGAAACATACCTAATACCTTGACCTTGTTGGAATTCTCACTTCCAGAGGAGTTTCATCCACAAACACAAGAATAATTTTTGCAGTTGACACAAATGATGGTATGTCATGACACATTTGTCGAGGTATTGACTGTATGGTGTCATCATATACTAGTGGGGTAGTACCATGAAATCCCAGTTGGGAATAACACTATCTAGTAGTGAGGACATACTATCATATACCAGTGGTTGTAGTTGTTATTCACATCCATGAATTTTTTGTGGCTATAATTTCCATGGTCTTTTAGGAGATAATTCCCATGGTGGATTTTTAAGTGAGGTATGTATAATAATATGTTTTAATTTTATTGAATTTATAATTAGTTAAGTAATTTATTTCACATTGTTTTCCCCTTATGGTGTGTGTGTGGGTTATAACTTCCCCTCCTACTATGGGATACTCATCCTATGGTAGACACATCCAACAATGTATCTACTTTAGTCACATCCATAGTTGTTTCTAAAATTTACAAGATGCACATGTGTATGTTATATTTCATATTGGATCATTAAATCATGTATCTATAAACTAGTTCAACACTTGGTAATTGTAGCCATTGGCTAGAGTACTTGACCTATCTAACGCCACTTGCACATGGTGGTGTTGTTTCACCTTCACTTGCCACTACACCCACTATAATCACATACACTATTGTTGCCTCCAAGTACAATGTTGGACCAATGGCTATGTCTCCTAGTCAAGTATGTGACCAATATCCTAGCTTGCAATCTGTTTTTGTGATGAGGTGAATAGTAGATGAACCCCTTAATGAAATATAAATGTTGAATTCCATAAATTAAATGAAATATAAATGAAATATCAATTTGCATATTGTATAGGACTATAGAATACCTGACCTATCTAACGCCACTTGCACATGGTGGTGTTGTTTCACCTTCACTTGCCACTACACCCACTATAATCACATCCACTATTGTTGCCTCCAAGTACAATGTTGGACCAATGGATATGTCTCCTAGTCAAGGATGCAACCAATATCCTAGCTTGCAATCTCTTTTTGCAATGAGGTGAATAGTAGATGAACCCCTTAATGAAATATAAATGTTGAATTCCATAAATTAAATGAAATATAAATGAAATATCAGTTTGCATATTTCATAGGACTATAGAATACCGAAGAGTCTCATAGCATTGTTGTAATCTTGCAAAACTATGTAACCTATATTGTAATATCCATAATATAAGAAGACAAAAAGCACGGTCCTTCATTAATTATTGGTTTTCCCTTATTGATTTTATAGGGTAAAAAATTATGTCCATTAATGTGTGTGTCTTTTCTATATTTGTATTTCTATTTAGTATCATTGTAGTTAAAGAATCTAATAGATGTTTTTTATTTTCATGCTTAAAGCACTAAAATATACAAAAATATAGGTTCACATTTGATCATTGTTTTGTGGCCATTATACTATGCAGTATTATATGTTCAAGGCATGAATAATACCAAGGTATTTACAAGAATGGTCAAGGCATGAATAATACCAAGGTATTTACAAGAATGGTCAAGGCATGAATAATACCATAGAGATAGATACCATACCATTTCATGTTGGGCTTTATTATCTTGGTGGAGTAGTGGAAGAGGGTTAATACTCTAACACAACCCAAGGAAAGATGTAGACCAAAGTGAAAGCATGAAAGCCACCTATACAACAAATAATGTCTCAAAGAGGTGCCAAGACCAATAAGAATATTATGTTTGTGAAGGCCCAAGAACCAAGTAGGGGATTTTTGGAGAAGGAATTGACCCAAAAATATGATGAAGGTCAAGAATGTGTTAGATCACCATCCTTAAAACCATCGTGTAGGATCTAAGCAGGAAAAATTGAAGGTGTCTCAAGAATATTATTATGTTCCAATGATTGGAAGACCAAAAAAGAGAGCCAAAATGTACAAGGGAAACAAGAAAATGTATGCAAGGAAGAAGTATTTTGTCATTTGTTTCTGTTGCAAGAAGAGAGGCCATAAGGAATTTCAATACTGATATTATTATCCATGTTCTTTCTATGGAATGAGAAACCATGATGTGGCTAAGTGTTGGTTAAGGGGTTTAAGGTTTTGGGGTATAGGGTGTAATGGGTTAGGGGTTGATATTTTAATGGTTTAAGGGTTAATAAGGCAAGATTAGGGATTAATGGTTAAGGGGTTAGGGGTTAAGGTATATTTAGGGGGTTTAGGTCCTACTATGGGATTTAGAGGTTAATGGGGTTTTAGGGAGTATGGGTTAGAGGTTTAGGGTTAGGGATTAAGGGGTCAGGCATGGTCAGGGGTTTTTAAAAAGAAATAACTAATGGAAAGTGGAGATGCCACATTGGTTGAATGTCTTTGTCTTTGTTGTATTTTTTTTTTTCTATATTATATTTGTAAATTTGTGTATCATTTTAATATTTGTAAATTTTTATATCATTTTAATATTTGTTATATACACTAATATTACTTGATTTTTTTTAATTATAAAGGAATGATTCCCTGGGGCACTTCCTATGGAGGAATACGTGTTTGTACAAGCACCTGTTCAGGTACACGAAGCGAATATTGAAGATCAAGTTAATGATCCTATGCAAGAATATGTCAATTCTAATAAAATAGTTGAAGAAGATGGGACAAATATATTGATCCAGGAGACATTTAATAATGTTGGAATGGATTATGATGACAAACAAATTGATGGTATTTTTTATATACCTGTACTTGAGAAGGCAAGTCAACCTCTTTATAAAGGCTCCAAAACAAGTCTTCTCTTTGCAATATTGTTGTTGGGTAACTTAAAGGTTATGAATGGTTTTTCAAACACTCGTGTGACACAACTGATAAGGCATGTAATATATTTTGTCACACTTAGTACATGATGATAAAGGTTTTATTCTTTCCTCTATTTTTATTGTCAGTCAATCAATTGCAAAATTTGGATGCAATATGTACGATTAATATTCTTTACATTAACTGATATTGATTTTTTTATGTTGTAGATCATTAGGTGAATTTTTGTTACCACCGTCAAATGTTTGATGCCACACATGTCAATATCTACATGCCATTATGAAATATATTGGAATGGAGTATCAAGCTATTCATGCATGTCCCGATGACCATATTCTATATTATGGAGAACATGCATCGAAAGAAGAATGCCTGAAATGTCAAATTAGTAGATATTGAACCAATCAAGTAACAAAAAAAGTCCTCACAAGGTTCTTCGTTATATTCCAATAATTCCACATTTGCAACGATTGTTCAGGTACAAAAACAAAGCACAATTTATGGATTACCATGCAAAGAACATAAGTCAAGATGGTGTTCTTCGAATTCCTGTCGATGGATTTGCATTTAAGAACGTAGAGGAAATATGGTCAAATTTTAAAGATGAACCTCATAATCTTAGGCTTTCATTGGTAGCTAACGGTGTCAATCCATTTGGAGAGATCATATATACTTACTCGGTGTGGCCTATTTTTGTTATCAACAACAACATTCCTCCATGAATGTCAATAAAGAGGGAGAACATAATGTTGGCAATGATTGTTCCATGCATTTGTTTAGAATAATTTTTTTTAACATGGTAACATCTCATTTGTCTTGTTTGTTTCATAATTATGTCTTATATTTTATTATTTACTCATATATATTCAATTACATGATCTTAGAATTATGTTTGATATTTTTTTATTTCTCATATATTTAGTAATTATGTATTGTATGTTAAATCAATTAGGAAAGTACCAATTCAAAGATATGAATGTATATATCGAGCCTCTTATTGACGAGTTCCTAGAGTTATGGAAGGGAATCACTATGTATGATATCTCTAGACCAATAGGTGCGCAAAGGGAATTTAAATTCCATGCAACACATTTATGGAGAATTCACGATGCCCCAGGGCTAACACATTTATGTGGTATGTTATAACATTACATTGGAATTTAATACCGTTTAATTTTATGAAGTTCATATCAAGCATGTTTTTTATATAATTTCTTCATTAAACATACTTCAAATAATTGATATAAAATTTAATCCATCTCTTGTAGGTCTTCAAACAAAGGGTAATTTTACATGTATAGTTTGTGTTCCTAAGATGAAATCTAGTCGTTCAAGAAGTTAAGGAAATGAGGTGTTTGATGAGTATAGGCATTTCGTCTCTGAGAACCATAGGTATCGAAGTAATGAGAAACATATTTTCAATGGTAAATAAGAGAATGGATTAAAACCATGATGAATGACACCTTGTTTATGGTAGTTGCAATATAATAGAAATCATCAAGGTATATTGGAACAAATCGTCTATGTATCATACTTGAAATGTTTGTAATATTTTATTTTTTTATTGCATTTTGTTTATTGTACTAATTGACACGTATTGTTGTAATATATTTAATTTACATGCTTCACCTTGAAGGTCGTCATAAAGGAATTAATAATGGGGCACTTCCATGAGGAATGAAAACTTATCTTGTACAATTTAGTAGGCTCCCCTATTATGAGCATCTAGAAATTGTTCCTTGTTTGATACAATGCACATCAAGAAGAATGTAACATAAACATTATGGGGAGTCATAGATCGAAGGAGTGAATTTTTTTTTTTTTTCAAGATTTGTAATGACATTAAGGAGGCCAATCATGCAATGAAAAGTGTGATTCATTCAAATAGTGATGCATATGGCCAAAATATAAGTGCCCTTCCATGGTTATTGACAGAGAAACAAAGCAAGGATGTAAAAGAGGTTATTGAAAAAATTAAACTTCCCATTGGATTTTCTTCAAACACAAAGAATAACCTTACAAAGAAAGGTGAATTAGGTGGGGTAAAAACTCTTGACATAACTTGATTAAGGTAATTATTTTTGTGTATATATTGCTATATTGGTGAAACATCTTGTTCATGTTTTTTTTAATCTACTAATTTGGGACTAAATACTGATTCAATTTTTATGTTACAATATGTCTTACCTCTATCTTTCCCAGATAACTTTGATAACAATGTCAAACAAGTTATATATTATCTTGGAAAATCCATGAGGTAAGTTATGATTTATATGAAAAGTGTATTTTTTTCAATTCATTTTACAACTTATATTTCACTGCATGTGTTTTACTTGTAATGTAGTACTATATACTTTTTTGTTGAAACATGTGATTTGCTTGCATCATTTGTAGATGGTTTTCATATACAAAAATCTATAAAGAAGATATAAAGTATTGGCAGTTACAAATTCCTCGTCTAATGTGTGAAATGCAAAAGTATCTACCTCCAAAAATTTTCAATGCACAATAACACTACCTTGTACACCAAGTTGAGGATATTGAAAAGTGTGGAGTCTAGACCTATACACACAAGGTCAATGTGGATGGTTGAGAGGAACTTGAAATCATGGAAGGATTTGGTTAGAAAAAGAGCATGTCCTGAGGGTTTTATGGTAGAGGGATATATGGTATATCAAACCATGGTTTATATTATTCAATATCTTCCTAAAATAGATGCAATTATTAATAGGCGTCGCATTTGGGATGCCAACTCCATCAAAAAATTTGAAGGGGAGAACCTATTGGGGAAAGGTGGAATGAGGAAAGTGACATGTAAGTAGATGGTGGAAATTTATAATACATTTATAATTTGGACAGAGGCTTTACCAAAATATCTATTATCTGCTCATCGATGGAGATGTATTGGAGAACCACTTCTCTCTTATGGACTTTATAATGGAGAATATAATGCTTGATCTCAATGTACTTCGGTCTGCTATGGAACACTGGTTTTATCTGAAGGCTTCACATAGCTCTGATCATTACAATATATCACAGTTAAATTCAGTACTTTTGTTTCCTGCCAGCTCATGAGATCGTGGAAAAGCTGAAACTTAAACATATCCAAGTAGCACTTCTTCCGTCAACATGAGAGTTTGTCATGGATTAGCAATCCATCATCCCAGACTTCTGAGTAACCATTCTAATACGCTATTTCTATCATAGAAGGTTTTCACCACACTTCTGTTTTATATAAGATACTCTGCATCAAGTTGTTTGAATCCATACAAGGTCTTCTTATATTTGTATACATGGGTCTCTTTCTGGTATAAGCTTCTTTCTCAATTTTCTTTATTTGGGAAGAATAATCTTTATATGTAAATTCCAATCCATGGATACTACAGGAGGTATATCTGGTTTATTGGAATGAGTTGTCATCACTATATTTTCCCTTCTTCTGGAAGAACTTCTGAATCTCACAATGCTTCCAATATAAAAAATCATATGCATGCATGAAACTATTATACAGTTTTGATTCTTGTACTACCGACAACATAACTAATGTTGTAATCTAAGTGATTACATAAAGAAGTTACTAGTAGTGCACATACACCACATAGTATATAGAAGCAGTCTACAATAATATACAAGCATGAATACATAGAGGAGAAGAGGAGAAAAGTAGTAGTGGAAACAACAATAGGTAGTCTTTTATTATAATAGATAAAGCACCACTCTTTCTTCTCTCTGTTGCACCATACAATCACATCTATTTATACATTGATATTGCGGGAAGATAGATACCACTGTTCTAACTACCCTGGTCAGTCAACCTTCCTTGACAACTTAGTTGGCTTGTCTCGATAGTAGACTGACATATTACATTGGTCAACTAACTAGCCTAGTCAACTAGCTGACTAGGCCCTCCAATGAGCATTCAGAGGGAGTAAAGGAGATTGACTTTTGAACTTCCATGTCCAACAATCAATTCTCACAAATGCATTGAAAACTACCCCCTCTAAGGGAATCTTCATGAAATTCATCTACCACAGAAAAATCACATGCAATACAATTGAAATATTATCATATAGCTAACTTTATCATGCATTGAATGTTTCTATAACATTAGTTCACCTTAATTGTTATGCACTTATATTTTCACACACTGGTATGTTTTTCATTACTATTAACTGAATTGAAAACAATAAATAAAAAACTACACACTTTTGAACCATATGATCAACTAAAATAGCTTAATAAGATGCTAGACTAAATTCAACTAAAATGATATTTATAACATTGAAATATTAAGTGGATGAGTTTTTATAATTAAAATAATATCTATATTTTATGGAAAAAATTATAACAATTTATTTTTTATTATTATTATCCCATCTCATTTAATTTTGAAACATATATGAAGAATAATAATATTTAGCCCTTCACTTTTTCTTCATATACACTCTATTCACCTAGAATTATTGGATCCCATCACTTTTTCATATACACTCTATTCACCTAAAATTATTGGATCCCATCATGTTAAAATCTTCCTCAATATTCCTATGATGCCTTTAACCTTTAACATTCTTCTATGGCACCAGGTTGGCAAGCAGACACGTGAGCTCTTTAAAGCTAAAACCCCTTAAAAATGAGACTCATCGTGAGTTCTTACTTAAGCCTTTAAAAGCAAGTTACATATAATGTGATTTGGCACACTCACATCCTTTAATTCTCGACTCTTCTTACCCTAGAGACTCCTCAAAGTTTTGAAAGTACGATCCCAAGTAATTTAAGACAATGTTTTTAATGTGAAGATTTGATAGGTCATAGGTCGGCTCTGTGGCGGATATTTCTTATCGCTGCCTCTCCCTGGTCTTGGTCCAAATTAACGGTAGTTATTAACTTTTATTGGATTAACAGAAAAATTGTTTTACCAAAAGTTACGACCATACGTCCATACGCATTCAACAAAGCTGG
>JASDQU010101030.1:250843-265373 GCA_032191745.1 Picea mariana
ATATAAATGTTGAATTCCATAAATTAAATGAAATTTAAATGAAATATCAATTTGCATATTGTATAGGACTATAGAATACCAAAGAGTCTCATAGCATTGTTGTAATATTGCAGAAATATGTAACCTATATTGTAATATCCATAATATAAGAAGACAAAAAGCACGGTCCTTCATTAATTATTGGTTTTCCCTTATTGATTTTCTAGGGTAAAAAATTATGTCCATTAATGTGTGTGCCTTTTCTATATTTGTATTTCTATTTAGTATCATTGTAGTTAAAGAATCTAATTGATGTTTTTTATTTTCATGCTTAAAGCACTAAAATATACAAAAATATAGGTTCACAATTGATCATTGTTTTGTGGCCATTATACTATGTAGTATTATATGTTCAAGGCATGAATAATACCAAGGTATTTACAAGAATGGTCAAGGCATGAATAATACCATAGAGATAGATACCATACCATTTCATGTTGGTCTTTATTATCTTGGTGGAGTAGTGGAAGAGGGTGAATACTCTAACACAACCCAAGGAAAGATGTAGACCAAAGTGAAAGCATGAAAGCCACCTATACAACAAATAATGGCTCAAAGAGGTGCCAAGACCAATAAGAATATTATGTTTGTGAAGGCCCAAGAACCAAGTAGGGGATTTTTGGAGAAGGAATTGACCCAAAAATATGATGAAGGTCAAGAATGTGTTAGACCACCATCCTTAAAACCATTGTGTAGGATCTAAGAAGAAAAAATTGAAGGTGTCTCAAGAATATTATTATGTTCCAATGATTGGAAGACCAAAAAAGAGAGCCAAAATGTACAAGGGAAACAAGAAAATGTATGCAAGGAAGAAGTAATTTGTCGTTTATTTCTGTTGCAAAAAGAGAGGCCATAAGGAATTTCAATACTGATATTATTATCCATGTTCTTTCTATGGAATGAGAAACCATGATGTGGCTAAGTGTTGGTTAAGGGGTTTAAGGTTTTGGGGTATAGGGTGTAATGGGTTAGGGGTTGATATTTTAATGGTTTAAGGGTTAATAAGGCAAGATTGGAGCTTAATGGTTAAGGGGTTAGGGGTTAAGGTATATTTAGGGGGTTTAGGTCCTACTAGGGGATTTAGAGGTTAATGGGGTTTTAGGGAGTATGGGTTAGAGGTTTAGGGTTAGGGATTAAGGGGTTAGGCATGGTCAGGTTTTTTTAAAAAGAAATAACTAATGGAAAGTGGAGATGCCACATTGGTTGAATGTCTTTGTCTTTGTTGTCTTTTTTTTCCTATATTATATTTGTAAATTTTTGTATCATTTTAATATTTGTTATATACACTAATATTACTTGATTTTTTGTAATTATAAAGGATTGATGCCCTAGGGCACTTCCTATGGAGGAAGACATGTTTGTACAAGAACCTGTTCAGGTACACGAAGCAAATATTGAAGATCAAGTTAATGATCCTATGGAATAATATGTCAATTCTAATAAAATAGTTGAAGAAGATGGGACAAATATATTGATCCAAGAGACATTTAATAATGTTGGAATGGATTATGATGACAAACAAATTGATGGTGTTTTTGATATACCTATACTTGAGAAGGCAAGTCAACCTCTTTATGAAGGCTCCAAAACAAGTCTTCTCTTTGCAATATTGTTGTTGGGTAACTTAAAGGTTATGAATGGTTTGTCAAACACTTGTGTGACACAACTGCTAAGTCATGTAATATATTTTGTCACACTTAGTACATGATGATAAAGGTTTTATTCTTTCCTCTATTTTTATTGTTAGTCGATCAATTGTAAAATTTGGATGCAATATGTACGATTAATATTCTTTACATTAACCGATATTGATTTTTTTATGTTGTAGATCATTAGGTGAATTTTTGTTACCACCGTCAAATGTTTTATGCCACATATCTACATGCCATTATGAAATATATTGGAATGGAGTATCAAGCTATTCATGCGTGTCCTGATGATCATATTCTATATTATGGAGAACATGCATCAAAAGAAGAATGCCTGAAATGTCAAATTAGTAGATATTGAACCAATCAAGTAACAAAAAAAGTTCCTCGCAAGGTTCTTCATTATATTCCAATAATTCCACATTTGCGGCAATTGTTCAGGTACAAAAACAAAGCACAATTTATGGATTACCATGCAAAGAACATAATTCAAGATGGTGTTCTTTGAATTCCTGCCGATGGATCTGCATTTAAGAACATAGAGGAAATATGGTCAAATTTTAAAGATGAATCTTGTAATCTTAGGATTTCATTGGTAGCTAACGATGTCAATCCATTTAGAGAGATTAGATCTACTTATTCGGTGTGGCCTATTTTTGTTATCAACAACATTCCTCCATGGATGTCAATAAAGAGGGAGAACATAATGTTGGCAATGATTGTTCCATGTATTTGTTTAGAATAATTGTTTTTAACAGGGTAACATCTCATTTGTCTTGTTTGTTTCATAATTATGTCTTATATTTTATAATTTACTCATATATGTCCAATTATGTGATCTTAGAATTATGTTTGATATTTTTGTATTTCTCATATATTTAGTAATTATGTATTGTATGTTAAATCAATTAGGTAAGTACCAATTCAAAGATATGAATGTATGTATCAAGCCTCTTATTGATGAGTTACTAGAGCTATGGAAGGGAATCACTATGTATGATATCTCTAGACCAATAGGTGCGCAAAGGGAATTTAAATTCCATGCAACACGTTTATGGAGAATTCACGATGCCCCAAGGCTAACACATTTATGTGGTATGTTATAACGTTACATTGGACTTTAATACCGTTTAATTTTATGAAGTTCATATCATGCATGTTTTTTATATAATCCCTTCATTAAACATACTTCAAATAATCGATATAAAATTTAATCCATCTCTTGCAGGTCTTCAAACAAAGGGTAAATTTCCATGTATAGTTTGTGGTCCTAAGATGAAATCTTGTCGTTCAAGAAGTTTAGGAAATGAGGTGTTTGATGAGTATAGGCATTTCATCTCTGGGAACCATAGATATCGAAGTACTGAGAAATATATTTTCAATGGTAAAGAAGAGAATGGATTAAAACCATGACAAATGACACCTTGTTTATGGTAGTTGCAATATAATAGAAATCATCAAGGTATATTGGAACAAATCGTCTATGTATCATACTTGAAATGTTTGTAATATTTTATTTTTTTATTGCATTTTGTTCATTGTACTAATTGACAAGTATTGTTGTAATATATTTAATTTACATGCTTCACCTTGAAGGTCGTCATAAAGGATTTAATAATGGGGCACTTCCATGAGGAACGAAAACTTATCCTGTACAATTTAGTAGGCTCCCCTACTATGAGCACCTATAAATTGTTCATTTGTTTGATACAATGCACATCAGGAAGAATGTAACATAAACATTATGGGGAGTCATAGATCGAAGGAGTGAATTTTTTTTTTTTTTCAAGATTTGTAATGACATTAAGGAGGCCAATCATGCAATGAAAAGTGTGATTCATTCAAATAGTGATGCATATGGCCAAAATATAAGCGCCCTTCCATGGTTATTAACAGAGAAACAAAGCAAGGATATAAAAGAGGTTATTGAAAAAATTAAACTTCCCATTGGATTTTCTTCAAACACAAAGAATAACCTTACAAAGAAAGGTGAATTAGGTGGGGTAAAAACTCATGACTGACATAACTAGATTAAGGTAATTATTTTTGTGTATATATTTCTATATTGGTGAAACATCTTGTTCATGTTTTTTTTAATCTACTAATTTGGGACTAAATATTGATTCAATTTTTATGTTACAGTATGTCTTACCTCTATCTTTCCCAGACAACTTTGATAACAATGTCAAACAAGTTATATATGATCTTGGAAAATACATGAGGTAAGTTATGATTTATATGAAAAGTGTATTTTTTTCAATTCATTTTACAACTTATATTTCACTGCATGTGTTTTACTTGTAATGTAGTACTATATACTTTTTTGTTGAAACATGTGATTTTCTTGCATCATTTGTAGATGGTTTTCATATAAAGAAATCTATAAAGAGGATATAAATTATTGGCGGTTACAAATTCCTTGTCTAATGTGTGAAATGCAAAAGTATCTACCTCCAAAAATTTTCAATGCACAATAACACTACCTCGTACACCAAGTTGAGGATATTGAAAAGTGTGGAGTCTGGACCTATACACACAAGGTCAATGTGGATGGTTGAGAGGAACTTGAAATCATCGAAGGATTTGGTTAGAAAAAGAGCACGTCCTGAGGGTTTTATGGTAGAGGGATATATGATATATCAAACCGTGGTTTATATTATTCAATATCTTCCTAAAATAGATGCAATTATTAATGTGCATCACATTTGGGATGCCAACTCCATCAACAAATTTGAAGGGGAGAACCTATTGGGGAAAGGTGGAATGATGAAAGTGACATGTAAGTAGATGGTGGAAATTTATAATACATTTGACTTTTTGTTTTTATGTATATTGTACTTACTTAATTTTTAGTCTTCCTACATAATCCATTATCATGAAGGTATATCATGGTAACTGATTATATGTGAAATATTATTTTATTTCAATACAGTTGGTCGAGAGTGGGATGTAATACATTTATTCATTGCAAACAATATTGATTGGATGATGTATACAATCTAATAATGGTATTTTATCATGGTTTGGTGTGGCTACATTGGTCAAAGAAGTTGAACATAAAGGACATACAAATCTTACACATAGGGAAATTGAGTTAGCATATGGTTTAAAAGATAAACAGAAAAACATATTGACCCATACTATTTAGTATTTTTGAATATTATATTGTTGTATATGACATGTTTCTTTTTCTTATAAATTTGCATAATTTCCAAGTATAAATATGTTTATCATTTGACAATGCATTTTTTACATGTATGGCATATTTCAGTTGAAACACAACACAACTATATGGTGAAATGGTTGCAGATTTTGCATCAAAACGTTGGAAGAAAAGATGAAAACTTATGATAGTGGGATAACTACAATATTTCAGGTTACAATGTTTCCTCTAGAAGTGGAAGACGTCGAGAAGTCTCCGAAAATCGATACTATGGGTTTTTGGTATCATAAAAATATACTCTATAGTAATAGACAATAAAGGGATGTGCTCATTTTTCCATAGACAATATATCAATATAGAAAGTCATATGGGCCATGAAATAAAGTGATGTGCTGAATTTTCCATCGACAATATAGCAATATTGTCACCCAACCATAGGCACAAAGGCCACCCCGAGCACCTTAACCTTGACAGATAGAATAATTCTGGTAGCAAACCAATAGCCAACCAAGGCTAGCACACCTTTCTCCAAGGGTATCACACCAAGAAAGAATAACCAGAAACCAAGTAGAAAGTCCAAACCATAACCAATAGAAATTCCAAACCATAACCAAGAGAAATTCCAACCAAAACCAAAAATGCCAGTTGCAGCAGCTGCAACTCTACTTCCTCTCCAAACTTGCACACCACTAGTCCTTATGTAGTTGTGAGAGTGAGAGTGACAAATGGGATCTAGCGCCCTCTATTTATACTACTCTATCTCACTTGACTGGGACGACTTCTCTTTCTGGAGGCTAATAACTCAATATTAAATATTCTCTTGAGTTGATTTGTCTCCTAGGGTTATTATCCAATGTTGTAGGGTTTCTCTTGATTCCCAAAATATTCTAGTCTTGTCAAAGGTTAGATGTGTAGGTTAATACCTCTTGCAGCTACCATAATATCAACACTACCTTCTAGCTAGGGAGGTATTAAAGGTAATGGTATTGAGCACAAACATACCATTCAACCCGTAAAATCATCATAGCCACACATGTTATCTCATGATCACGTAGATCAACTCATGAGAAACATCATCACTATCAATATCATATGATAGTGTCAACTACATCATCTCTCAAATCCATACTCCATCTGAGTAATCAGGCATGATGCTCAATAAGTCACTCACTCCACAGAGTGATGCAAGAACTATTCTTCTAATATGGACATATGTTCTAGAAGAATAAATGTTCCAACAGATGTTGGAAGCCACGCCATGGGCTACAAGGACTATTCTTCTAATACAGACATACGTCCTAGAGGAATGACTGTCCTAGACCATTTTCCCTCTGACCACTACTGTGAACTCAGGGAAAATGTATGTCTTGTACCAATATCTCCACTTTAGTCACTATTGTGAACTCAAAGAGATGGACCATTCTTCTAATCCAGACATATTTCCTAGAAGAATAGTTTTCCATGGTACATCAACAATATGTCAAGCTAGACCATTCTCCATAGGGAGAATGTATATCCACCAATAATGAGTCCTCCCTAGACCATTCTCCGCTTGGAGAATGTTTTTCCATCGACACATTGACCATCCATCTAGTTGGAAATCATCTCCAACACTAGTGGTAGTCTCCATGGAAATCAAAACAATGACATTCAATAAAACACAATTGTTTCTATTCATAGTAGTACACAACTACTATATAGTGGTACACAACCACACCTAGTAGCACACATCTATTGACTAGTGACATGTAGTCACAACCAGTGGAACACATCCACCACAATAGCATACAACTACTGTCCAGAGACATAAATTCTCCACAACAATCATATCATCTGATATCAACCTACATAACAATATCATGATACAAAATTAGTCATTTGGGCCATTCTTCTCTATTAGAAAAATAGGTGTGCTCGTTTCACCATAGACAATATAGAAATATTGTCACCCAACCATAGGCTGAATCCACCCCCAAGCACCTTAACCTTGACAGAGAGAATAATTTTGGAAGAAAAACCTAGAACCAATAGCCAATCAATATAACATACCTCTCTCCAAAGCTAGTGCACAAGGAAAAAAATACAAACCATAACGAAGAGAAAGTCCAAGTCTAAAACCAAAAATACAAGCTGCAGTAACTACAACTTCAACTACTCTCCAAACTTGCGCACTTACTAAATTTCTGCAATTATGAGTTGTGTGTGTCCAAATGAGCTCCAACATCCTGTATTTATACTTCTCTTTCTTAGCTGTCTGGGCCGACTTCTCTTTCTGGAGGCTAGAAAATCATTATTAATTATTCTCTTTAGCCAACTTGTCTTCTAGGGTTATGTCCAAGAATTTTAGTGTTTCTCTTGCTTCCTGTATTATTATAGTCTTGTCAAGGTTCACACTTAGAGGTTAATACCTCCCACAACTACCAAAATATCAACACTCCCTCCTAGATAGGGAGGTATTAAAGGCAATGATCTTGAGAAAAAACAAATCATTCAACCAATATCATCATCATAGCCACACATGATATCTCATGATCATATCATGAGCACCATCATCACTATTAGTATCATCTAATAACATCATTTGCATCATCTCTAGAATCCATACTCCATCTGAGTAATAAGGAATGATGTTGAATAAGTCACTTACTTCACAGAGTGATATAAGAACCATTCTTCTAATCCATACATATGTCCTAGAAGAATAACTGTTCCAATAGATGTTGGAAGCCACACCATGGGCTATAAGGACTATTCTTCTAATCCAGACATATGTCTTAGAAGAATAAATGTCCTAGACCATTTTTCACCTGGAGAATGTCTTTCCACCAGCACACTGACTATCCATCTAGCTGGTAATCATTTCCAACACTACTGATAGTCTTCATGGCAACCAGAATAATGTCATTCAATATAACACAGCTTTGTCTATCCATAGTAGTGCACAACTACTATCCAGTGGTACACAACCACACCAAGTACCACATGGCTACTCAATCAGTGACACATAGTCACAACCAGTGGAACACATCCACCACAGTAGTATACATCTACTGTCTAGAGACATACAGTCTCCACATAAATCATATCATCTGACATCAACTTGCATAAAACAATATCATGATATAAAATGAGTCATCTGGGCCATTCTTCCACTCATATCTATGATGCTTGGAAGAGCATCTTCCCTCAGAAGGTAAAACATCATCTATGGGCTATCTAGACTATTCTTCTCAAGCATAGAAGAATAATTGTCCTTGATTTATGAGCCTGGACCATTCACCTAACTGGGCCATTCCTTTGGCACTAATCATAGTGCAACTTGGAGAGAATGAGTCTACCCTAGGGAATGCATGTCCCTGATTGTTGAACCTGGACCATTCACCTAACTGGGCCCTTCCTTCAGCACTAATCATAGTGTAACCTGAAGAGAATGAGTCTTCCCTAGGGAATGACTGTCCGGACCATTTCCTAATGGAAATGACTGTCCTGCACCAACCTCCAAATTGGACCATTCTTCGAAACTGCTCACAACTGTGAACATCGAAAGAATGAATGATCTGCAAGGCAGATCATTCTAGTTTGTCATTACTTAGAGTGACTTCCAAGAAGAATTGATTTCCTAGACCATGTCCCCACACTGGCCACAAGGGGAATCACTATCTATGGTACATCAACAATCTATTGAACCATTTTCATTACGAAAATGATTGTCCGATCTGGACCATTTTTCGAATTGGAAAATGCCTATCCGTAAAAAATCTCAAACCAGTTTCCGAAATGGAAAGGAACTTCTCATCCTGGACCATTTTTTGAACTGAAAAATGGCTATCCATAAATCAATAACATATAAGTGCTCCCTCCCAACCTGTGGGTAATATCTTCCTTTTTCAATAAGAAATTTGTCTCCACGAGCCCCATCTTGTTTCTTAAGTACGCAAAATTTTCATCTTGGACAGAGACTTTACCAAAATATCTGTTATCTGCTCATCGGTGGAGATGTATTGGAGAACCACTTCTCTCTTATGAAATTTATCATGGAGAATATAATGCTTGATCTCAATGTACTTCGATTTGTCATGGAACAGTGGTTTTATCTGAAGGCTTCACATAGCTCTGATCATTACAATATATCACGGTTAAATTTAGTACTTTTGTTTCCTACCAGCTCATGAGATCATGGAAAAACTGAAACTTAAACATATCCAAGTAGCACTTCTTCCGTCAACATGAGAGTTTGTCATGGATTAGCAATCCATCATCCTAGACTTCTGAGTAACCATTCTAATATGCTATTTCTGTCATAGAAGATTTTCACCACACTTTTGTTTTATATGAGATAATCTGCATCAAGATGTTTGAATCCATACAAGGTCTTCTTATATCTGCATACATGGGTCTCTTTCTGGTATAAGCTTCTTTCTCAATTTTCTTTATTTGGGAAGAGTAATCTTTATATGTAAATTCCAATCCATGGATACTACAAGAGGTATATCTGGTTTACTGGAACGAGTTGTCATCATTGTATTTTCCCTTCTTCTGGAAGAACTTATGAATCTCGCAATGCTTCTGATATCAAAAATCATATGCATTCATGAAACTATTATACAATTTTGATTCATGTACTACCGACAACATAACTAATGTTGTAATCTAAGTGATTACAGAAAGAAGTTACTAGTAGTGCACATACACCACATAGTATATAGAAGCAGTCTACAATAATATACAAGCATGAATACATAGAGGAGAAGAGGATAAAAGTAGTAGTGGAACCAACAATAGGTAGTCTTTTATTATAATAGATAAAGCACCACTCTTTCTTCTCTTTGTTGCACCATACAATCACATCTATTTATACATTGATATTGTGGGAAGATAGATACCACTGCTCTAACTACCCTAGTCAGTGAACCTGCCTTGACAACTTAGTTGGCTTGTCTCGACAGTAAACTAACATATTACATTGGTCAACTAACTAGCCTAGTCAACTAACTGACTAGGCCCTCCAACTAGCATTTAGAGGGAGTAAAGGAGATTGACTTTTGAACTTCCATGTCCAACAATCAATTCTCACAAATGCATTGAAAATGACCCCTCTAAGGGAATCTTCATGGAATTCACCTACCACTAAAAAATCACATGCAATACAGTGGAAATATTGTCATATAGCTAACTCCATCATGCATTGAATGTTTCTATAACATTGGTTCACCTTAATTGTTAAGCACTTATATTTTCACACACTGGTGTGTTTTTCATTGCTATTAGTTGAATTGAAAACAATAGATGAAAAACTACACATTTTTGAACCATATGATTAACTAAAATAGCTTAATAAGATGTTAGACTAAATTCAACCAAAATGATATTTATAACATTGAAATATTAAATGGATGAGTTTTTATAATTAAAATAATGTCTATATTTTATGGAAAAAATTATAACATTTTATTTTGTATTATTATTATCCCATCTCATTTAATTTTGAAACATATTTGAAGAATAATAATATTTAGCCCTTCACTTTTTCTTCATATACACTCTATTCACCTAAAATTATTGGATCCCATCATGTTAAAATCTTCCTCAATATTCCTATGATGCCTTTAACCTTTAACATTCTTCTATGGCACCAAGTTGGCAGGCAGACACGTGAGCTCTTTAAAGCTAAAACCCCTTAAAAATGAGACTCATCGTGAGTTCTTACTTAAGCCATTAAAAGCAAGTTAGATATAATGTGATTTGGCACACTCCCATCCTTTAATTCTCGACCCTTCTTACCCTAGAGACTCAAAGTTTTGAAAGTACGATCCCAAGTAATTTAAGACAATGTTTTTAATGTGAAGATTTCATAGGTCGGCTCTCCCTGGTCTTGGTCCAAATTAACGGTAGTTATTAACTTTTATTGGATTAACAGAAATTTTTTTTTACCAAAAGTTACGACCATACGTCCATACGCATTCAACAAAGCTGGCTCCCCGTGATTTGCCCTCTATATAAACATTAGATTACAAACAGAAATCATAACAAAAAACAAGACAGCCTCCTCCGTTGCTTATCCAATCGTCAGCGATCACATAATCGAACGTCCCCTTTCAACATCATCNGGAGAGGAAGCAGAATGATGATATTGTGAGACTCAGGAGCTCCGATGGCAAAATATTCGACGTGGAAGAAGCGGTGGCATTGCAGTCGACGCTCATAAAGAAGCTGGTGGGGGACATTGGCACTGAAAATCCCATTCCTCTGCCCGCTGTGTCCAGCAACATTTTAGAAAAGATTATCGAATATTGCAGATATCATGTACATCATCCCCCACGTCCCGTGAAAAGCGCAGACGATGGTGAGCAATGGGATGTCGACTTTGTGAATGTGGATGTTCCCACTCTGTTCCAACTTGGACAGGCTGCCCACTATCTGGATATCATCTCTCTTATCGACTTGGTGGCTCGAACTATTGCCAATGTAATTACGAGKTGGGAAACGCCTGAAAAAGTGCGTGAGATGCTCAACATTCAAAATGATCTTACCCCCGAAGAGCAGCAGAGGATCGAGAGTGAATTTCCGTGGAAATAAGTAAAATGTAGTTATTCTGAAAGTCAATGGATAACATTTAATTACTATTTTGTACTCACAATTATATATCAATATTTACTATTCTGTAAACCAGGTGTGTTTTATTAAGTTATTTACTGTAATTGTCAATTATAATCCATATATACTATGACCATTATTTCCATATATAAGGTGGACGGTTTGAATTACTTCACCCCTACACTTATAATCCATATATACTATGACCAATATTTCCATATATAAGATTGAAGAGGTTGGAATTACTTCACCCCTACACATTTTTTTCAGACTGGAAAAAATCCTATATTAAAAATATAAAGATAACTATACACTAACCGTTCAAAAAAGCCAAAGTAGCTTTCAACAATTATACTTATCCACCACAAAAAGCATTCATAAAATATAAAGCATTCATAAAATATAAAAATAACTATACACTAACCGTTCAAAAAAGCCAAAGCAGCTTTCAACAATTATACTTATCCACCACAAAAAGCATTCATAACTTTAGAATTCCAACAAAAAAATACAGTCCCTTACATGATCCAAAAACTTCAGACCAAAACGAAAAAATACAGTTTGGAAAATAGGCGAACAGTCGAAAGGCTCTAGACGAGACCACCGAATAAATCCAAGGCCTGCTTAGAGAGTAGATCAGCTACCGTATTGAACTCCTTATAAATATGTTGTATTTTCAACATCTGAAAATTTGAGCTCAGGTGACGTATTCTTTCCATCCAAGGATGTAAGAGATCACTTGCATATTATTTTTTAGAAAATTAATAAATTATAACTTTTGAATTTCCTACCAGCTATAAACAAGTATCTCCTCTCTTGAATTAGTTCCATGACCACAGTTCATTTTAATGCTGAAAACACTCTAAATTAGACATTTTAGAACCGCGCCTGCACCACATCTAGTTCCATGACCACAGTTCATTTTAATGCTGAAAACACTCTAAATTAGACATTTTAGAACCGCGCCTGCACCACATCTGGCACTGATATTTTGTGAAACACCATAAAAAAAAAAAACTGCAATATTAATTTCCAATAAATAAAGGAGGACTAGCTATTATTTGAATGAAAAGAGAATGATGTTTATCTATCTCACCCATATCTTGCAAGACTCAATTACAAACCCTAGAAAGAAACAACTGGTAAACTTCAAAAATAATAAAATTCTGATGCCTCCAAACTTCCCAACAAATAAAACAAGGAATTTTCTTCCATTCCCCATCTCCTTAATCCATTCTTGAAAACAGATAGAAATCCTACCAATACCCCAATCCTTTCTTAGCTGAAAAAAAGTTGAAACATACTTCGAAACTTCTTTAGTAAAAAAACAATTAAAAAAAACCTCTTTTTATCAAATTGTCTCACGTTAAAACTTTGTTTTCAATCAAAAGCCAACAAAACAATTTGATCTGCAAAGAAACCTGTCACTTCCATAAATAAAAAAGCNCACCATATTCATCAATAACATCCCATGACCATACAAAAGAATCGTTTGCATCAGAAAGAATAAAAAGAGAATGCTTAAGTCCCATCGCATAAGCATCTCATTCAATTCTTAGCTCTCCGGAGAGATCAAGATTCTCTGCAGATTTCCAATTAAAAGAAGTCAGATTTCCTGAAACATTTGTAGCAACCTATGTTAGAAACTTTAAACATTTTGAATGGAGCGTAGAGATTAGATTCACACAGTTTAAAATATGATTGAGACCCCACCAAAAAATCAACTCCAATACGAATATCCCAACTATTTTTAGGCTTCCAAGTAATCCGATCAATATTAATAATCAAAGAAGAAGTAAGAGCCTTCCAGCAATTTGATATGCCTTTAAAATTGTTTCTCTCTTCTCTAAACCACTCCACAATAGATTTATGTTTCAAATATTTCTTATGAATCGCATCATGCCAAAGACTAAGAATCATCAAACTCCTCCTCCATAAAATCTTTGCTGCCAAATCTCTACCAAAATAACAGATATTTTTAAATCTTCAACCTCTTTTTTCTTAGGCTTTGCAATCCTATTCCATTTAAACAAATAAGAGATATAAAAATAGCATTAAGAGCCCCATTAAACTTATCATTCAATCTAGATTCCTCCAACAATTCAGGACCCAGAAGATCAAAAAGCTTGAAAAAAATTCAACAGTTCAACCATCGATCTCAAGACTCTTAGAGACAACAAAACCTTTCAAAGTAGCCATCACCTCAAACAATAAAACAGGTTGAACAACCATCTGACCTTCTTCCACAAAAAAAAAAACCTAGGATAGGCTTGAATTACCTTCAACTGATGCTCAATAGAGATATTTTTCTGAGCCTTAAATATATTTTGAAAATGCAATAAAGCTTCATTTTCCAAATACTTCTGACGAGAAACTAAAGAACCACCCCCCTTTCTAAAATCCCAGATAGAATTGATTTTTCTTCTGTAATTTACATCAAAGTGAAAAAACTTAGTATTCTAATCTCCACAAGAAAGACAAGTAGCTCTATTTTTTTTCCTCCAAGTCTCCTCCTCTTGTTTTAACAACTCGATTTTCCCAGCCTCTTTCTCCACCATCAATGCCCTATCATCTTCCCTCTCAAAACCCCCAAGATGTAAAGAGTAAATAATTTCCAAATCCGTTTCCAACTAAGTTAATACCTCTTTTGACTTAAACTTCTTATTCCTCTCCCAAGCTATTGTTAAATTTGGTAGCATCGACAGTCATTCTCCAATGAGAGGCCATATGGGTCACCCTGAGGCTAGCCAGGGAGATTTGAAGAATCAACTAGTCTTGTGAGGTATTGACAAAAGCCAGGGGGAACGGACAACCTCTGTGAGTCAAACCAAAAGTCAGGACAAATGAGATGCTATGTGAGTCTAATGCAAAAGTCAGGGGGAATGTACAACCTCTGTGAGCATAGACAGTCTAGTGCAAAAGTCAGGGGGAATGTACAACCTCTGTGAGCATAGACAGATTAGTGCAAAAGTCATGGGGAACATACAACGTATGTGAGCCTAGTCAAACCTTGTGAGCCATGAGCAAAAGTCAAGGTATCTAGCAAAAGTTAGGTTGAATTTAAAATTCCTATGAGCTAGAAACA
>JASDQU010101030.1:266297-282426 GCA_032191745.1 Picea mariana
CTATCTAGCATAGTGCCCCATCTCACCACAAGAAAATCATCTCACTTTTCTTATGTCCTTCTTCTTCCCACTACCACTCTCTTGTGGTTGGGTCCCTCCCTTGGAACCCTATCTAGCACCCTCTCTGGTATTCTTCTCTCCCTTTGACCAAACAGTAAGATCCTCATCCCCCTCAGGCATATGTTGTTTCCTTGAATATCCATAGCTACATCTCAAATCCTCCTATACAAAGTCCTCCCAAAGTCTCTCCCAAGTAGGCATGAACTCCCGGACAATAATGCCTCATAAAAATGAAGCCCAAGGTTTGGAAAAGTTGTTCAAATATGTCCTCACCATAAAGTATAGATCTACAATCTCTCCTACTACTGCTAACTTATCTCCCATATGAGTGAATCTTCCAAGGTATGAAGTGAGTCACTCTGAATCGAGCATCTGAATGCTCCTAAGTTTGTCCTGGAGAACCATCTTCTGGTTTTGGTTGGAAATATGGTAAATATTGCATAAACACTCCCACGTCTCAAATGCATATTCTTTACCAGTCAAATGTGGAATGGCGTGGTCTCTCACCCCGTCACAAATAGTCCTCTTTGCCTTGTTGTTCCTCTTCTTGAAATCTTCAACCAAATAGGGAGCAGTGACAAGAGGAAGAACCATTGGAACTTGAACTATACCCCATAGTTCGAGGTCCTCAAGGAAAAAGATGATCCTGGTATTCCAAGGGGACCATTTATTAGCACCTACTAGCCTATCCTGCATCCTCATCTGATTCATGGACATGACTTTCCACTGAAAACTCACATTGATGATCACACTAATGCTAAAACTGCAAAATAACTCAGCCTCACCACTTGACACACAAGAGGAAGTAAGGATGTCCAAATGTTTCCAAAAAACAGTCCTACAAAATTTCCAACAATTTTTCCAACAAGATGCCACAAACACTGCCAACTAGCTGTCCAAAAATCTAACGACAAGTTGTCAATAAACTGCCCACAAGATGCTATAAAAAATAAGCAAAACGTTTCCACCAAAGCTCTGATACAATGAAGAAAACTGAGGTATTATGAGGCTTCCAGCTAAGGTTTGTCTTTGACCTTGATATTGGCTCTAAGTTTCAATCTCCAAAACTATCCTTTGTTGTTTTTAGGACAACAAACAATTTAGTAACTTTTTGCCCATAATTTTTATTGGTTAAGTGTTCTTTGAGGTGCCCTTGCAAGTATTTTCAAACTGGTGGTTAGCACATGCAATATATCTCAAAACAAGTAACACTTCTCTAGATATTTACAACACAAATAATTTGATCTACACTCTAAGAATGCATGAAATAGGACATAGGCATTTTTGGTCAACATGACCCTAGATAAAATCCCCCTGGGGAAAACCAGTTTGTTATGGAAGTATATATAAGTGGTTTCTAAAGAATGACATACAAAAATTAATACAATATTATGGAACATGTATAAAAATCAAGCTGCTCTCGAGTATTGCCAAAGGAACCGAGAATAAATGCACCCAATCTTAGTGTGCCTCTCCCCTTGTTTCCAAACTCACTCAAGTGATGCGCCCTTGACCTTTGTTGCTCCGAAGAAGAATCCCTTGCACCAAAATGTGCTCTTGTGTGCTACCTCTCCACTGAGACCAAAAAATATGCAATCCCTGAATTCTAGATCATGCCTTCTAAGTGTGCACCCTCCTCCTATAGTGCATCCTCCTCCTAGCCAAAGTGATCACCAAAAATAAATAGAGGACCAAGCTCCCATAGCTCCTCCATGAATAGAAGCATCCAAGATTCCCTCTTCCATTTCTTTCAACATCATCCTCATGCTCCCTCTCAAGATCTTGAAGTGAGTAAATGAATGAATGAGCCTCACTTGGCCCCTTGCACCCTCCTTGAGAAATCCATAAGGAAACCTAAATGGGGATGGATAGTGTTAGCACTAGAAGTCACCTTCAGATTGCATAGAAGGTAAGCCCAGTACCCATCAGTTTGTGTAAGTGTAATTGAGTTTTAAGAGGTCAAATGGAGAGGACTCAATGCAAATAACATTCTAACTTAGAAATATGGACTAGCATGCATAAGCAATTGAGGTCTGGAATCAACTTCGATTAGTAAGTTGGAGTAAGGGTGAATAGAGGGAAGACTTTGGTGAGGAGAGTGTAGAGGTATGTTGTGGACATCAGGTCTTCCAACAGCCTAAGGAGGAAAAACTTAAACGCAATATCCTCTTGAATTCAAATCTCAAGGAAAAATAAAGAAATTATAACAACACTATAATCAAACATTCATCATAATACAGTTACAACAATTTATGTGACTCAGTCATTCATGAACTATCTCAGTATCAGAGGAAGATAAGATGGAACAAGAAAGCTGACTTAGATTAACCAAGATGTCTCAAAAAACAAATACATAACCAGAGAACCAATGTTCTTCATAAAAATATTACAATAGAAGGGATCAAGATCAACCAGTCAACCTTAACAAAATATCAAAACTTCCTATATATACTAAAATGTTGCAACCACCAAAAATGTGATCATATCACTGCCTTCAAAGCCTTCATTCGGCGCCCACTCTGTTAGGTTGTGCAAGCCTCATTATGTCAGATGCGATCCATGCATAGTTATGTGGTTTACAAGAAAAAATTCCCATAAGGAAGATTTGGATCATAAGTGTGCCTTCATGGCTGCTCTCTGCAATGTTTTCCATTTATGGGATGAGGCGAGGTCTCAACTGTTGCCCACAATATTCAATAATTGTCTTCATTGGGATTAGGACTGGGCCTGACACCCATAACGTTTCTCAGACGGTGTTGATGACTTCTGCGAGTCCATCCTGATGCCTCAAGACCATGAATGGTCTTTGTCTGTGACCAATGCGATCTTTGCAGGTGGCGGTCTGATAGTGTATGTGCAAGGGTGATGTGGATCAAGGTGCTTGGCGAAAACTCGCATGGCCCAATGAGTGAGCGACAACCATGTGGAAGGAAGTGATTGAGGGAGCGAAGGTTGGTACGAGGTTTCAGTGGCAAGGGAAAGGCAGAGGTGGTAGAGGAATGAGAGAGGTTTGATAGGCAGGGTGAGTGGAATGTGAGTGGGAAAGATTTCGAGAGGGTGCTTGAGATTCTTAGGACTCCAATATTTTCATTTTCCCTGTGGAAATCATTGGCAGAATTCCACATGATTTACACCATAATTCTCTTGAGAGTAAACCTCAATATCTGTCTGATTCTTAAGAAACAGTCTGCAGCTCCTTGTGTTAAAATATAGGCTCCATGGGGGATAGAGACCTCCCTGTGAGGCTCTAAGAACTCCTTTTGAAGTTTCAGTGCCTTAGTATTGGGTCGTGGATTCACTTATAAAAACCAAAAAAAAAATAAAAATTATATTTACAATGACATGGGAAGCCAGTCATGGCTTAAGTAAAAAATTTCTTTCAGAAAATGCCCATTTACAGGGCTACCAAAAACTTCAGCATCCTCCAAATCCTACAACTTGTAAGTGTTATTTGAAAAAAAATCAGAAATTTTGAAGGGGCCGATCCATAAGGCCTCAAATTTATTGTTCTTTCCTTTATCTTGCTTAGGTGCATCCCACTTGAGTACTAGATCTCCCAGCTGGAAATCCTCTTTGTTCACCTTCTTGTCAAAGGCTTGCTTGATCTTCTGTTGATGATCATATGCTTTCTCCAGTAGTTTCTCCCTCGTCTGTTGCAATTCTACCAGCTTGTGTATTCTCCTAATCATATCATTTGGTTCTCTAGTAGTCTTCAAAGAATTTCTCCACCGGTAAGGCAAGCTGAGGAGGGAAAATGGCTTCAACTCCATATACAAGCTAGAAAGGAGAGATACCAAGAGATCTCTTTGTTGTCACTCTATCATCCCATAAAGCAAATTTAAGCTTTGAATCCCATGCCTTCTTGTTGTCTTCTAACAGTATTTTGATGATCTTAATAAGCCTCTTGTTAGAGGACTCTGCCAGTCCATTCCCTTGGGGATAGTAAGGAGTAGAGTGAATCAATGTGATTCCAAATTGTTCACAAAACTTAATCAATGGTTCAACTTTGAAAGATGCAGCATTATCAGTGACAATTATGTTTGGATAGCCAAATCTTGTCATAATATCTTCAAGAAACCCAATGATTACCTTGTGAGAAGAAATTCTTGTGGGGATGGCCTCTATCCACTTAGTAAATTAATCTGTGGAAGTCAAGATCCATCTATGTTGACCACTAGAAGTAGGGTGAATTTCCCCAATAAAATCTAGGCCCCACTGTTGAAAGGGTCCTGAAGCTACCACATGCTTCAGTGGGAAAGACTTGAGCTGCTGCTTTCCAGAGAATTTTTTACACTTAACACTGGCCCTGATCTTAGCACAAACATCAGTGAAGAGACTAGGCAAAAAATAACCAGCCCTGAGAATCTTATAGGTTGTGGTTCTCCAAAAGTGATGCCCCCCACATAAACTGTCATGAAAATCATACATAATCTTTTGGGCTTCCTATGGGTCTAGACATCTCAAAATAACTCCTAAAGGGTCTTTCCAATATAAAGCTTAATCAATCAGACAATATTTAATTGATTTGAGCTTCAAATATCTTACCTTTCTCTTCCCCATGCCATCAGGAGGATGTAACTTCTGTAGGAAAAATATATTGTCTTTGTACCAAGAGCATCCTGCCAACGACGGTGTGACTTTAGGATATTCATCAAAGAAATCATCTTGTTGATTCTTTGAACAATTTTTGATGAAATTTACCCCCAAGGCTTTATAATTAGATTCAGCTAGCAACCTATCCAAACCTTGACCTTTAACCCCCAAGGCTGAAGAGACATATGCAATGAATTTTGAATGTAGCACATAAACTATGAAAGATTTGAGAGCTTTAACCAAATCATAGGCCTTCTTTTCCATGATGTCATACTTTATTTCAGCATCTCTCAGTGCCCTACTGAAAAAGGAAATGGGCTTCTCTAACCCTTCGGCATTTTTCTGCAATAAAATAGCTTCTATTGTGTCAAATGAAGCAAAAGAGAAAATCAAAAACTCCTTGGAGTAGTTAGGACTGATGAGCATAGGTGCTTTAGTCAAGGCCTTCTTTATTTGGTCAAAAGAGTTAGGAGATTCAGAAGTCCATTTGATTTCATTTCCTTTCCTCAACATGGTTGAGATAAACTTCACCAACTTAGAAAAATTTGAAACAAGCCTTCTCAAAAAATTAATTTTCCCCAAGAAATACTAAACTTATTTCTTGGATCTAGGGAGTGACAAAGTTTGGATAGCCTCTAGCCTGCTTGGATCAATCCTTACCCCCTCAACTAACACAATGTGCCCCAACAGTTTCCCCTTTTTCATGGCAAATAATGACTTTTTTGGATTTAAAGAGAGACCAAACTTTCTGCATTTCAAAAAGACCCTTTTCAACTGGTCATGATGTTCTTTATCAGATTGTGAGAACATTGTTATGTCATCCAAATAGATGACCAAAAACTTGTCATTTTCCCCAATAAATGTTATGTCCATGGCTCGCTGAAAAGTTTCCCTTGCGTTCATCAAACCAAAGGGCATCTTAGCATACATGAATGTTCCCCAAGGGGTAGTGAAGGTTGTATTCTCTCTTTCTTTAGGAAAGATAGAGATCTGATTGTAGCCAGAAAATCAATCAATCATGGACATCCTAGATGCACCTGTTACCCTTTGTAATATGTGCTCCATCTTTGGCAGGGGGTAATTGTCCTTCTTAGAGCTTCTGTTCAGGTTCCTGAAATCGACACAAAGTTTGATTTCTCCATTCTTCTTTCTCACAGGGACCAAGTTGGCCACCCATTTAGAATACCTCAGAGGGATGATAATCTGGGCATCCAAAATCTGTTTCTTTCTCCATAATAGGCAGCAACATAGGATTTATTTGTCTCAATTTCCTCCTAAATGGTTTGGCCTCTTCCTTCAATGGTATATTATGTTCAATGAAACTTGTTTCATATGTTCTGAGATCTTCATATGTCCAGGAAAACACATCAACAAATTATTTTAACAACTCTGCATATTCATCCCTTTGTTCCCTTGACAAGCTACTTGACAACTTGACAAATTTTGGGTCCTTCTCTGTGCCAATATTGCACTTAGTTATATTAGCATCATCATTTGAGCCTTTAAATTTTACTACCACATCATTCCCATCAAACAATCTTTCCAAAGGAGCTAGTCTCTTTGGAATGTGGTTGGTAGGAAGCCGAACAATATGGTGATTAGAAATTTTATTTAAAAATACATCAGCATGAGGGTTACTTTCAGAATCATGATCTTGATCAATATGTAATGCAAAGAACTCATCAATGGACTCAATAATTTTTTTGATCTCAAGATCATCCTCAAAAACATTCCAATGCTTGACATTGTCAGGTATAGAGGGTCTATATTTCACCTCTACATCATACTTGAGTTTAGGTGGCAGTGGGACTCGGAAATGGCTCTCTCAAATAGCCAAAGAATCATCCATGGTATTCTCCTCTCTTGGAATAAATGAAATGTTGAAAGCCAAGAAGAAACTATCAACTAGGTCCCACAGTTCGTTTCTGTAAGCTCTGAGCCTAGGATGCTTAGCTTGATAAATATTTTTGATCTGATGAACAATTAGCTCTGCATCTCCAAATACTAATAGCTCTTCTATCCCCATGTCCTTTGCAGCCCTTAAACCTAAAAAAAGAGCTTCATACTCTGCCACATTATTGGTAGCTTCAAATTATAATTTGTAGGACAAGGGTATGGTCTCTTGACATGGTGAAACAAAGACTACTCCAACACTAGCAAAGAACATCTTCCAAACAGGGCTAGTTGGAGGAGGGATTTCACAAAAACTAATGGACTATTTTTTGATTTTAAGAGGAGGTTCAGGAGTATCAGTCAGCTGCAATATGATGGATCCCAAATCAGTGTCAAAAGAAAAAATAGGATGGTTGGTGGGGTTTGCTTCATCATTGATGATGTACGCAATTTTTGCTTCCCTGTAGAGTCTCCTTTGTTCACCCTCGAGTACAGGAATGGTGGCGTATGAAAGGTCCATCTGCAGGGTTCCCCCCAATCTCTTTATGCAAGATCTAGATAGGAGCATACTGAACTTAGAGGGAACATCATCCACTACGATATCCATGACCATGCTCTTTATCAGCAGCTATAATAGAGAAACAGACATGTATTTGATAACCCCAAGGCACTTCACCTTCCTGGAGTTGAAAGAAAACAGGTCATGGTAGGTTTTTGTCACCTCCAACCCGAGCTCTTCCATGACAATCTTAGGCATAAGATTGTGAGATGCCCCTGAATCCATTAAGCAGTTATGCAGTACCTTATCATGGATGTTCAATGAAGTGTAGAAGGGAGGGGAGGAGTCATCTCTATCCTTCACCAAAGGCCCTAATATGATAGCTGGATTTTCATCTTGGAGGTTAACTGAGTCTGTGTAATGAGACGAAGGTTTGGGATGCAACATTTTGGAGAGGCATATTTTGAAGTATTCATGCTTGACCATCTCTAAAATGGGTACAGGGATTCTAATATTTTGTATTTCATGCTCAAAGTTGAGGGGGCCTTTAGAATTTCTCTCACTTCTGGAACAATACTTTTGACCACTGGTGGGGGGGTCTGTGCCTTATTTTC
Organism: Picea mariana; assembly: GCA_032191745.1. NCBI lineage: Eukaryota > Viridiplantae > Streptophyta > Pinopsida > Pinales > Pinaceae > Picea > Picea mariana. The sequence goes on from JASDQU010101030.1 coordinate 273,957, forward strand.
CTTGCTTCGGTCTGCAATATATTTAGCATGTTTTTCTTCTCTGGTAGGTCAATCAGGGATGTCATATTTCCCTTCTTTCTGTTTGGACCTCAGATTATATCTGTTTGGAGTGTGGCTAGCCTCTTCCCTTTTACTTAGCTCATTCAGTTGATTACTCATGAGGACCTCTTCGTATGCAGACTGAGTTAAATGAGGGGACAAAGAGGTATCTCCAAGGCAATGGATCTCAGGATCAATATCTTCTTCCTCTTCATCTTCATCAGTAACCAGGTTATTTTGGAGAGGAGTTTGGATTTTCTGATCATCTCTGTCCCTTTTCCTCTGATCTCTTTTGATGGTATGAGGGGAATTAGTAGGTCTCCTAAAGTTACATCTGTTATCAGCATTTTGTGTATTTCTATAGGTCTATCTTGCTTCAAGTTTTACCTTCTCCATCTCAGTGGAAAAATATTTTACTAATTTGGTAAGCTCATCAAATTGAGGGTGGGCAGCAGGGGAACCAGAGGTTGAAGTTTCAGACCTCATCTTTCTTCTGTCTCTATTAGACTTACTCCTAATCTTGTCAGCCGCCAATATATTGGATTCTAATTCAAGGGTTGCATCTTGCATATGAACTAATGAGGTAGCTCTTATTTCTCTCAACAGGAGGCAAAAATCAGGGTCAAAAGCACTAGCATAAGTCATCTTGGCGGAGGTTTCTGTAGGTTTAATTTCAGCTAGAATATTTGTATACATCTTATTAAATCTTTTCGAGAAGTCTGAAACAAATTCCCCTTCTTCTCTCTTAATTTCCCCGAATTCTGTAATATAATAAAGGAGATCTTTTTTATCCCCCCAATTTCTTAAGAATGAATCATCCAGAGCAACAATCCCATCAATAGATCTAGGAGGCAAGTCCATAAACCAATCCCTAGCATCACCATCAAGGCTCTATACAAAAAATCTCATCCACACATCTTAATTTTCGATGGCATGAATCTCTTCAAATCTATAAAAGGATGCAAGGTGTTCTTCTGCAGTCACGTCTCCCTCCCCTGTGAAGTGGGGCATATACTTAAGCTAGTCTATGGCTGGGAGAGCATTAATAGGCTGAGGTAAAATAAGAGGGTCGTATCTAGCAGCCAATATCTCAGCCATCATGTTCCTAGGAGGATTAGCACCTGCCATTTGGATGTGAACTGGAGGAGAACCAGGAGGAGATGGAGTTCGGATATGAGAGATTGGGGTTGTGCTTCTGGGAGAAAAAGGAAAAGGATGAGCATTAGGAGATAAAGATGAGGGGCTAGAGGTAACAGAGGTTTCCCCTTCCATAACTGCAACAACTCTAATAGAAGGAGGAGTAGGAAAGTATTCTAAGGTCAAATCTCTCTCCTTCCACTTCACAACTTCGGGGGAGAAAGGGGTGTCAAAGCTCTCTCCTTCCAAACCAAGAATAGAAGGGGAGAAATTGGCATTGAAACTCCCAAAACTTAAATTTCTTGAAACTCCAACAATTTGTATAATAGGATAATCAGAAACAATATTGAAGTTTGTAAAGAGGGATTATTCAAATTATCATAAAAACTTTGTACAACAGTAGAGGTACCTTTTTGAGCGATCTTTCCCTTTCTAATAATTTCTTCTGGGTCAGCTTTAGACGTTTCTAGACATAGCAGTGAAGTGGACCTTGTATGTCTGCCTTTAGGAGCCAGAACTGAAACAGTGGAGTTACCAGGTGCAAGCTTCAATATTCAATGGTACTGATATTTGATTCACCTTCAGAATCAAAGTTTCTTTGTTGTTCTATCCCAGGGATATGTCTTCAATTCATTCCCTGACAACGACGCCAGAATAGGATCATCCCAAGCCATCTCTAATCAATGGTTTATATCATCCCACAATAATCTCAACTCAAAACCCACTTTGGGTTAATTTCCCTAAGTTCATTTTATGTCTATTAATTCACCCACTTTGTGAATTAATTGACACTTTTGGCTAAAAGTGACTAATTTCACTTTTGACTTAAAACTCCTAAGTCAAAGTGAAATTAGACACAAAGTAAGAGGTACAAAGGTACCAACATCTCCCTCTTGTGGTTAGAGGCTCAAAACCACAAGGGAACCACTTCCCGAGGTACACCAAAACTCAACATTATTTCCTTATTGTTATGAGGTCGCACATTAAAAACCATGTATTACATATCCATCAAATTATTAATAAATGGTTTATAAGTGCACCATTTGATAGATATATGAGGTCTAATAGTGTTTGAAATTTAACCTATATGAGGGCCTATGTGGTTTTAGAAAATCAGTATTACTTGTCCATGACTTGAAGAATCATACCCCTTACACCTTGTACCCCTAAAACTTAAACCCCTTAACCACTAAACCCTACCCTAAACTCTAATTAAAATCTCAATATTATGTATACTTCTTCTCTTCTTAACTTACTCTCTATTTGTTCATCATGTTTTCGTAGAATATATCCATAAAGAAAAAATAATACAGTATTGTTCTTCTACATTTAACTTATAAAAGTTTACAAAACAATATGCAATATAAAGCCATGTATAATGAATAACTTACCAAGGGATGATATTCATGCCCACCTTCAAGGTATCTATACTCACTACAATGTTTTTTAGTTGTTTTTATTAAAAGTCTCCTTCTATTATATCCCCTGCATTTTTTACAAGGTAAATAACATTTTCGATCACCCAAAGCCTCGACCAATGCAGATCTCAAGTCTCGGTCTTTTACTCCTCGAGGAATGTTATGCAACATTTTACCAAACTTTCATGATGATAATTATCTTAAAAAATCAACCTCTATAGTTGAACTATTTCTAATGCAATTAACAAAATTAAATTAAAAAATGTATTCCAACCTAAAAATAGCTCTTATAACCTCTGCAAGTAGTTGCTAGTATAGGAACACCGTCGAACATATTTAATATTTCAAACTTTTAAAATTATATATCACTTTTTCGTTGGAATTTTGATGTTTGTTGACCAGAGAGACGTTGCTTAACGAACAAAAATATTGACTTTGTCAATAGTTGGTAAGAATATCATTGACCCTTTACACCGTTGGATATCCGATAGTTAATAACTTGTAATCGTTGTATGTCCAACGCTAAATACCGTGTCGTCGAATAGTCGAAAAACATTAATATTTTTTGAAAAAAATACAAAAAAAAAGAAAGTGAAATCCGATAGTACGGTCAATTTTATCCATACTGTTGGAATACGGTGTCAGTTTTTCCCTACATATGTAGTATTTCCCCCTACTGAATTTAATAACTACATAAGAACATATAGTCTCAACTGAGAGTTGTGATTGAAAATAAGTAGTTTCATTGAGTATATAGATCAAGATTGTCAAATAGAGGAAGTAATACATCCAGTACACCTATTTTAAGACGACGTAAATACTAATAACTAATTGATGAAGTGAGTCAGATAATCCATGTAGTTGACCCCACCAAAAAACTATTAGAATTATTTTACATTGATGTCAAAGGATTACTGATGTCATTAATGTCATATTACAACATTACAATACACATGGCATTTCCACATGCACCAATTTTTAAATATACTTGTTGACATATATATGTGTGTGTGTGTGTGTGTGTGTGTGTGTGTGTGTGTGTGTGTGTGAACAAGTATATTTAAAAATTGGTTCATGTGGAAAAGTAAAAATTCAAATGTTGGTTTCAAGCCCACAGGTTTGGGGTATTTTCCCATGGTATTTGGGGTATTTACACATGGTTTGGGGTATTTTCCCATGGTATTTAGGGTCATTTTCCATGGTATTTATAATTGATTATTTAATTAAGCAACATGTCCCTTCATGAACGGTTATGAAAAGGTATAAAAAATAACATTGAGAGAGAGTAAGTGTGTGAAAAATGGATTAGCAAAGACTGAATTGTGAAATCAGTTTTAGGTCATCTTGGCATTTTCATGATATTGATTTTTCTAGGAAGTTTCATACCTTGATATTTTGCAAAGATAGAGGAGATATATTGGTGTACATGTGATAAAACTCTTAGATTTTGGTTTTCCATACTTTTAGAGACATGCCCTGTGGAAGTTAGGGTTCTTGAATGCTCTTGAAATGAGTTTCAAATAGGTCAAGTTGGTAATTTCACTATTACTTATTTTTTGTGATGTTTCAACCCTTGTGATTTTGCAGAGATAGAGGAGAGATACTGGTATACATTTGGTAAAAATATCATATGCTATTTAATGACACTTTCATATAAATACCCTGTGGAAGTTAGGGTTCTTGAATGATCCTGAAATGAGTTTCAAACATGTGAGCTTGGCACATTCGCTACAATTTATTTTTTGGGATGTTTCAGAATTTGAAATTTTGCTGAGATAGAGGAGAGATTTTGGTGTACATATGTAAAAATTTTAGATGTTTTTTTTCTACAATTTCAGAGATATGCCCTATGGAATTTAGGGTTTTTGAATTCTCCTTAAATGAGTTTCAAATAGGTGAGATTGACACTTTTTCTATAACTTACTTTTTGGGATGTTGAAAACCTTTATATTTTGTAGCGACAAAGGAGATATCTTGGTGTACAAGTGGTAAATATATAAGGTTATGTTTCATTATTATTTCAGAGATATGCTCTATGGAATTTAGGGTTCCTGAATGCCCCTGAAATCCATTTCAAACCTTGACATTTTGAAGATATAGAGGATAGATATTAATGTACATGTGATAATAATATCATATGATGGTTCTCTATACATTTGAAGATATTCTTTGTGGAATTTAGGGTTCCTGAATGCTCCTAAAATCAGTTTCAAATAGGTCATCTTGGAACTTTTGGAATAACTCATTTTCTAGGATGTTTCAGACCTTAATATTTTGCAGAGATAATGGAGACATATAGAGGTACCTCAAGTAAAAATATCATAATCATATTTGTAAAATTGTACACGTGGAATGTTATACAATTTATTTCTTAGGAAGAGGCCCAAAACAACAATCTTTGGGAAAGTTTCCATTTGGAAATTCAATTTTTGGTCAAACTTGTGTTGAGCACTCAACACACCCTAAAAAGCCTTCATCAATTTTTCTACTTTTTTGGGTACCAATTGATCTTCTGCACTGTCTGATTCGATTTCATTTTTGGAAATGTTTTGTCTTTGCTTATTTTCATGACTCTCATCACCTATTCAGGTTTTCTTGAACTTATGAAATCCCATGACCTAAAATACCTTAACACCTAAATAAAGAATCGACAACCAAACACTTCACCCAACACGCTCAGGTTCAGCATCGGAAGGAATTCAAAGAAGAAAAAGGAACCAGTCGGAAAACCACAGTCGTCAAACATCGATCTCCATCAGCATCGAAAGAAGGAAGTTTTAATTTGCGTTAAGTTTTTTCACAAAATATATCGTTGATAGCCAATGCTTGACGCGCTTTATCATAATCGAGAAAAAACCAGAAGGATCACAAAAAACATTTTGACCACGATAAAAGTTATCCTCGATCTTCGATTCCCAATGCATTTTCAGCATCGGGAATTTTTCAAGGGAGCCAATCCGAAAGTGCTTTGATAGGTTTATCGTCGATTGTCGATCCTGGACACTTCTTCTGCATCGGCAAGCTAAGATTTTTTTTAGAACGAATAACTTAAGGAAAGCCCCGACTCGGATTAATACAAGAGAATTAAGTCATTGGCCTCCAATGCCACGTGTATTTACCAGGTAAGATGGTTGTACGGTTTAGTTCTATCCCGATTCATTCTTGGTTCCCTAGGTCTGAGTCACACCTCTGAGTCAGCATTGTCGCGTCAGCATTGTACGGTAAGATCGATCGGCATCGGAGCCTTTTGTAGTAGGATATCAATGAAAATGTTCATAGCACAACCCTGATCCTTGATCCACCCACTGAAAGAGTGACACAACGGAACGTTTTAGCATTAGATACGATCAGATTTTGAGCATTTAAGGAACTAATTAATAATTGATAATGCATTAGTTGCTACCTCATGCGCCAATCAAAACAATCATTTGAAATCACCGATAGACCACATCACCACCTGGGCCTCCGTCGTCAACCCACGATGAATTTAAGTTCTAGAGATTCAGTGGCAAATTTATTGAATTTTCACTCATAACCCGAATTGAATTGTTGATGTGACACTGTAAGATCTTTCCTGTTTAAAATCTCTTGAACCGTTGTGAACAAATTCATTCTGTGCACAAGAGAATTCCAGAGCATCCAAAGGATCTAGGTGATCAACTCGAATGTTGTATCGACCCCATGATTATCAAAATAACCTGGTTTTAACAAGCTTCAGAGGTATGTATCTAAGTCTATAAATTCACTGACTATGATTTATATGTGTTTTTTTGGTTTTTACATAGTTTCTGAAATTTTTCTTAAGTTGCAGGAACAATGTCACCAAGAAATCCAACCACCAGATGCTCTCCCAGAGCGCTAAAGCTAAAAGAAACAAATACAAGCCAAGGTTCTTCTCCAGGTATCGCAAGGAAATTGGAGTATGTCCTTAGGCCGGAGCCTGTCATCGAGACAATGATGAAGTAAGTTTCCATCCAGTCTCCAGCCTTTGGCGATATAGAGGCAAGTAACGAGTCCAAGATGGTGCTCCCATGATGGGGGGATCTATTTAACAGGATCAGCCGAGAATAATACCCAAAAGATGTCCCACCATTGATCTAGACGGTCGTATCTACACATGGTGGAAAGAGAACCCCCATTTTTTCCTACATAGAGGTCCTGAAGTGGCTCATCAAACACACAAACACACATAAATGTTTAATCAATGATGACAATGGAGGGTGTGTTGGAGTTTTTCTCTTGGTAGAAGTGCAAAAATATTACAAACTCAGAGACTCAGAGGAGTGGCTAAACACAGACTTCGTCGTGAAGTTCTATGAATGCCACGACACCAGTCAAGTGATGGCCTCATAGTGGAGGGAATAAAAGAATTTTACCAACTGGAGAACTGGCTGGTATGGGACAGTCAACTTAAGGGAGCCATACGTCTATTTTATGTCTCTCATCTATCGTTTGTATGGAGAGAAAGTTTGATCCAGTTTTTCAGGAGCATGGATGCCTTTGGCATACACAGTTGTGATCATTGGGTCCAGCTTCAACTGGGGAGAAATAATCTCCAAGCAACTAAGCACTTGTGTGTAGCAGGCTCAGACGTCAAAGGAAGGGGAAGAACCAAATTTTTACATGGCTTCATACCTGCTCGATGTCATGTGTGCTAGGAACGTCTTCATCGGCATGAATCTAAGTTGGCATGTTGCAAAGCTCTCGGTCCACGTCTAATTCAATGTGCTATGGGAAAACAGGTATAAGAAATATTACTCCCTCATCTGCGATGAATTCATCACCCGAATTTATTTCATTCTTTTTAAGAAGGAATGCCCAAGGATATCGATGGCAGGCAAGAAAATGATATCCAAGGTAGGCCATTGGTATTTAGACAAGCGCGCCACCTACATCAGGGTCTTTGGGGCCACCAAAGCACCACATATCCTACCAGCTCATGTCCCAGACTAGCTCGTCATAGGAGAAATATGTTATCAGACCCTCTTGCAAGGCTACAATGCCACCCTAGTCAAAGACAAGAAATGGGCTTTCATACCCTATGGTTTCCATGTAGGGTTCTATTTGGTAAAGGATACCGCTCAAGCCAACCAAGAAGGGTTGAGCCAACTCGAATTTAGATTCTGCAAGCACGATCCAAAGGGCATGGTCCTGCAACATGCTTCACAGTTGTCATCTTATTAGTCGTATGCTCGCAATAAGTTCGAAGACAAAGTATTCACTGAGAACGCCCAGGACTGGGACGAGGTCGTGCAAAGGTTGTTAAACCCGAAAATGACCAGGTTCAAGGCCATGAGCATGGATGAACAGGTAGCAAAAATATAACATTCATCTCAAGAGGCCCTTAGATCCAGGGAAGAAATCAGAGTGGCAGAGGCAACAAAGGTTCTGGACAGGGGATTGTCTATGACACCGGAGGCACAGGCATGGGGATTTCGCCTAATGGAACAAGCACAAAGTGTAATTGATCAGCTGTGGAATGAACTGAACCTCATAGAAATGACAAGGGTCCTTGCCGACAACCCAATCAAAATTCGAGGAGGTCCAAGTGACCCAGAGCCAATACAAATTGAAGAGATCATTGGGTTAGATAACCTTGAAGTTTCAATGCCACAGGCCAGATCACCAGGGGACGTTTTGGCTCAGCCCAAGATAGCGAGGACAACAGGGGGGAGAAAGTGAACCAAAAACTCTACACATGATCTAGGTGGATATCGATGGCCACCCACCTTTTCTGACTGGCTCAAAATAGTTTTCTGGCAATTTTGGCAATTTACTATTTTTAGCAGGTTTTAACTTTCGGGGCCATTTTGAGGGCCTAAAGGAAGATTTTTTGAGATCCAGGTTTTCAATGATAGCCAAAGGCATTATTGATC
>JASDQU010101030.1:298191-316371 GCA_032191745.1 Picea mariana
AATTGCAACTTGTGGATTTCCACATCTATCATCACTACAACTCGTGGACTACCACAAACTCACCCATTTTCACTATTACTGTCATATCAACCTCTGTCACAAAAACCTTTCCAACCAATCACTATCTCATCCATGAAACCATATCCACTCTCATATACATTCAACTCATGCCAAGATCACCAAGAGCATATATCAAACCACATGCTAAACAACATCAACACATGCCTCTACCAAGCATGTACCAAGATCACCACATACCGTCACAAGATATGTGTCTCAACCAAGTACCAACCTGTAACATGTATCAATCATGCATCAACCTATACCATCAACCATGTACCACAACAAGTGCATCAGCCATGCACCAACACCTATACCAAATCATGCATAAATCATGCACCTCAACCTATACCAAACCGTGCATCAACCATGCACCTCAACACCATACCATGTACCAAACAAGTAGACCTCAACCAACATGTACCATGTATCCAATGATGTACCTCAAGTCATAAAATAAATCTCACAAACACATGCCTTAAGCATGCTCCTCAATATCACCAAGATGAAACCTCTGTTGAGCACTCAACACACCCTAAAAAGCCTTTATCAATTTTTTTAATTTTTGGGTACACTTGATCTTCTGCATTATCTGATTCGATTTCATTTTGGGAAATGTTTTGTCTTTTCTTATTTTCATGACTCTCATCACCTATTCAGGTTTTCTTGAACTTATGAAACCCTATGACTAAAAAAAACCTTAGCACCTGAATAAAGAATCAACATCCAAACACTTCACCCAACGTGCTCAGGTTCAACATCAGAAGGAATTCAAAGAAGAAAAAGGAACCACTCGAAAAACCATAGTCACTGAGCGCCGATCTCCATCAGCATCGACATAAGGAATTTTTGGTTTGCGTTAAGTTTTTTCCCATAAAGATATCGCCGATAGCCGATGCTCGAAGAGATTTATCGGAATCGGGGAAAACCCAGAAGGATCACAACAAACATTTTGACCACGATAAAAGTTATCCCCAATATCCGATCCCCGATGTGTTTTCGGCATCAGGAATTTTTCAAAGAAGCTGATCCAAAAGTGCCTTGATAGGTTTATCACCGATCACCAATCCTGGACACTTTTTCAGCATCGACAAGATAAGTTTTGTTTTAGAATGAATAACTTAAGGAAAGTCCCGACTTCGATTAATACAAGCGAATTAAGTCACTGGACTCCAATGCCACCTGGGTTTACCAGGTAAGAAGGTTGTATGATCTAGTTCTATCCCAAGTCATTCTTGGTTGCCTAGGTCTGAGTCACACCTCCGAGTAAGCTTTTCCACGTCAAGATTGTATGGTAATATCGATCAACGTCAGATATTTTTCCTGGAGGATATCAACAAAAAATGTTCATAGCACAACCCCGATCCCCGATCCACCCACTGAAAAACCGACACGACAGGACATTTTAACATTAGATACAATCGGATTTTGAGCATTTAAGGAGCTAATTAATACCCAATCTTGCATTAATTTCTACCTCATGCGCTAATCAAAACAACCATTTCAGATCACCGATAGACCACATCACCACCCATGCCTCCACCGTCAACCCACGATGAATTTAAGTTCTAGATATTCAGCGACAGATTTATTGAAAATTCACTCATAACTCGAATTGAATGGCTGATGTGACATAGTGATATCTTTCCTGTTTAAAATCTCTTGAGTCGTTGTGAATGAAATAATTCTGCGCATAATAGAATTCCAAAGCATTCGAGGGAGCAAGACGAACAACATGAAAGCTGTATCGACCTCGTGATAATCAAAATAACCAGGTTTAGAAAGCTTCAAATGTATGTATCTGAGTATGTAAATTCGTTGGCTATAATTTATATGTGTTTATTCAGATTTTACACAGTCTCTGAAATTCTTCTTAAGTTGCAGGAACAATGCCACCGAGAAATCCAACCACCAGACGCTCTCCGAGAGCACTAAAGCTAAAAGAACCAGAGACAGGTGAAGGCTATTCTCCATGGATCACGAGGCAATTGGATTATGTCCCTAGGCCAGAGCCTGCCGTCAAGACAATAATGAAGAAGGTTTTTACCCAGCTTCCATACTTTGGTGATACAGAGGCAAGCACCAAGTCCAAGATGGCGCTCCCACAATGGGGGGATCTATTTAACAGGATAAATCAAGAAGAATACCCAGAATATGTCCCACACAGTGATCTGAATGTAAGGGTGCTCGACGACGAGGTGTTCTCGAACATTCGACGGACATATCTACACATGGTGGCAAGAAGAACCCCCATTTTCCCCTGTATAGAGGTCCTGAAATGGATCATCGACCACACAGACACACATAAATGTTTAATCAACAATGACAATGGCAGGTGTGTCATAGTTTTCCTCCTGATAGAAGTTTAGAAATATTACAAACTCAGAGACCTAGAGGAGTGACTAAACACAGACTTCATGGTGAAGTTCTATGAACACCACGACACTAGCCGGGTGATGGCCTCATGGTGGAGGAAGGATAAGAAGTTTACCAACCAGAGCACTGGATGGTATGGGATGCTTAACTTGAGGGATCCATACGTCTGTTTGATGGATCTCATCTGGCGGTTATATAGAGAGAAATATTGCTCCAAGTTTTCAAAGGCATGGATGCCTTTGGCATACACAATTGCGATCACTAGGTGTAGCTTCAAATGGGGAGAAATAATCTCCAAGCAACTAAGCATCTATGTGTAGCAGGCTCAGACACTGAAGGAAGGGGAAGCACCAAATTTATACATGGCTTCATACCTGCTTAATGTCATGTGCGCTAGGAACGTCTTCACCGACATGAATATGAGCTGGCATGTTGCAGAGCTCCCAGTCCACTTCTACTTCAATGTGCTATGGGAAAACAAGTATAAGAAATATTACTCCCTCATCTGTGATGAATTCATCTCCCGAATTTATTTTGTTCTTTTTAAGAAGGAATGCCCAAGGATATCGACGATAGCCAAGAAAACGATCTCCAAGGTAGGCCATTGGTATTTGGACGAGTGTGCCACCTACATCAGGGTGTTCAGAGCCACTAGAGAACCACATATCCTACCATCTCATGTCCGAGACCGGTGCGTCGTAAGAGAAATATGTTATCAGACCATTTTTAAAGGCTACAATGAAACCCTGGTAAAAGACAAGAAATGAGGTTTCATACCCTATGGTTTCCATGTAGGGTTCTATTTGGTAAAGGATACTGCTCAAGACAAACAAGAAGGGTTGAGCCAACTCGAATTCAGATTCTTGATGGGCCGATTCTGCAAGCACGATCCAAAGGGCCTGGTCATGCAACATGCTTCACAGGTGTCATCCTATCGGTTGTATGCTCACGACAAGTTAGAAGACTAAGTAATAACATAGAACACTCAGGACTGGGATGAGGTGGTGCAAAGGATGGCCGACCTAAAAATGACTAGGTTCAAGGCCATTATCATGGATGAACAATTGGAAAAAATAGAGCAATCAGCTCAAGAGGCCCTCAGAGCCAGAGAAGAAATCAGAGTGGGAAAGGCAACAGAGGTGTAGAATAGGGGATTGTCTATGACACCAGAGTCACATGCAAGGGGATTAAACCTAATGGAACATGCACATAGAGTAATTGATCAGCTGCATAACAACCCGAACCTCATAGAAATGACAAGGGTCCCTGTCGACAACCCAATCGAAAGTCGGGTAGGTCCAAGTGACCCAGAGCCAATACAAATTGAAGAGATCCCTGGGTTATATAACCATGAAGTTTTAATTTCATAGGTTGGATCACTAGGGGACGTTTCAACTCATATAGAGATAATGTGGACATTAGGGAGAGAAAGTTCACCAAACCCCTTACATGACTTAACAATGATCTATGATGATGACGAGAGTTCATAGGTTTCCCTGGTGACTCCGGTATAGATCACAGAGGAAAAGGAACCTGAGAAAGCATATTCCCTAGCTCCCGATGCTTAGATTCAAAGCCTTCCATAGAGTGACCAGGAGTTTGAAAGTGTCTTAGACACTGAGCTACTCGATGCACTAGAGACCCAAGTGGGCAGCCCGAAGGATGAGCTAGGGTCGGGTGAAGAAGAAGAAGAAATTCCACAACAGGAAACAAACATCTCAACAACCGATTATCAAGTAAGTACCGAGCCTGCCCCTGATGCATCAATTTTGGCCGATACTTTACCTCCTAATGAGAAACAACCAGAGGTTGAACTTTTGGAACACAAAGGAGAGGTTCAAGAACCTAGTATTGAACAGATATACACCATCAGGAGCCTGGGAAACATGCTTACCTAGGGAAAGCAGCAAATCCATAAACCCATGGATGAGGTCGCTAATATACAAGCCATATCCTATGATCGAAAAAGGAAAGCCACCATGAAGAGTACCACCAAGAAGAGGAGGCTTACTCTGGATCACTCCATCCTCATCACCACATAGGAGAAATTAATTAGTATGAAGCATGCCAAGACGTCCGAGCTTATTGGCACAGGGATGACAATCACAGATGCCACCCTGGATAGAGAGAGGAAGGATGAAAAGGAGTTGGCCGCTATGCTGAAGGATTTGGAGAATCTATGCCATTTGGAGAAATATTATCAAGACTCCACACAGGCCACGATGTTCTTCAAAAGCAAATTCCAGGATGTCTACAGTAAATTTATGAATGAGCAGCACCTTTTCACTGCGGGGATAACCGATTTCCAAGAATACACCCTCATGGAGCTGGAAATGTGAAAGGATATGGAAAGATGGTATGAGAAATCACACCAAGCAGTGGAAAGGATCGATTACATCAGCGTGGTTTAATAGGGCTAAGACATCGAAGAGCACGACATTCGGGTACCAAGGGATAGCATCATTGATCGCATAAATAAGTTGGCCGAATACTGGGTGAAAATGGACCAAGAACCTCATCTGGAAATCCAAGAGAAATGGGTTGAGTGCAAAAAGAGCTGGACCAAGATCAACCGGGCGATGAGAGACATCAACCTTCCAGAATTTGACACACCCAATGACTTTTTCGACTTGCATGACATAGTCAAACTACATGCCGAATAAGACTCATCGTGGGATGCAAAGATAGAAAAGGTGGCAAACATGGTGCCAGGTCAAGTACAACAGTTCATGGAGCACCTAATCAAGGCTCAGACAGTGTTACAACAGTTAAGTGCTAGAGTAGTCAAGTATCGGGCACAGGCAATGGAGATAAAGGAGATCCTTTCGGCCCCGATGGACCAACACGGATTCCCGTATGCCAACACATGCGAGGATATCTTTGTCAAATGGTCGGAGTACAAGAAGAGTCATCCACTCAAGTGAAACCATTTCATGACTCTTATAAGACTGAGAGATGAAAGCACCATGTGGCGATGTTTTATTTTACTTAGCTTGCACTTTTGATAGTTATTTTTAGTTAATAATATGTTATAAATAAGAGGATCGACCTGTTAGAGAAGGTCAATGGTTTTTGCAAAGACCCCTCATTTTTGGATTTGTAAAGAGCTATTTCAGAGCTACCTTAATTAAGAAGTCTTGTTTAGGACCAGAGACAAGTTTATGTTCATTTTTCATCAAAAGCGTGTGTGATTGATCTGAAAAAGAATTATTTCTGATTTTATCTCATGAATGGATGCTATAACGAGTAAGAGCCCTTGAATCTATTGATAAGTTATCGAATTCAATATTTTTATAGTTCTTGTCTCTAATGATGAAAAGTAAATCGTTGTGTTAATGTGTGATCAATGATTAGAGCTAAAAAAACTATTTTTCTTTGCATTATTTATTACATGTATGTTTTCTTCTGATAATTATATCTCAGTGAATGATTGGAACACCATCAGGTTAATGTATTAGTACTAGGATTGTCATAGGTTTAAGAATCATTGTCTACATGCTTGAGCATGAGGGTTATCCCAAGCTCATCTTTCTTCAGTAGTTAATCATTTCCCCTTTGTTACCCAACTGGTTTATACCATCATTTATCTTATATCCGTCCCACCTATAAGAGAAAATACAAAAAGAGAACATTCAAACTGAAGGACGAGCTTTCACAAGAAGACATCCTATTAATCACTACGTAAATCCCATCAATTAATTGGCCGGATCGCAAGATCTGGAGGACCATTCCATCGTTAAACGCTGCATAGTCTAATTGGGCCTCGGTGGTGGGTTTGGTTCCTACTGTTGAGCTTAATGGATTTAGAATCCCTCAATAGAATTGGAGCTAGAAGGAGGGCCTCTAGAATGAATGGATGACAATATTTTTGATATAATATTTCACATAGCTTGCAGATTCAAAACAGCCCACATGCATGGCTAGTCATTCTCAAGAAAACCCACACACACCGAGTACTCCTGAAATGAGTAACTCACCCCAGAAAGAGGAAGAAAATATATTCCCTGAAATACCTTACGCTCTCCCTCATGAGAAGTTGAACCAGTTCAAAATAATCAAAATATCTTACGCCCGACAAATCAGAGTACTGCCCTTAGATCCGTTACTTCCTCATAGAAAAAAAGTAAGAAGACCAGTGTTCGATACCCCCAACCAGGCTTTCATTCACACAGTAGAAGACCTGATAGATTTCTCCCTCACCGAAATTGAGCATCCTCTTAATCTAATCCTTGAAACACTAGCCAATAACTTCTTTGTGCCCGACATATTTTCCGACGAGGAAGGGTTTAACTCAAAACGCTCAGTTTCAGGGTTGAACGACATGGAAGATAACAATGATCATAATGAAGAAAGGGGAAGCCCACCTCAGAATAATCAACCTTGGTTGGCTAGAGATGCTCTGGCCATCCCCAGATGAGTACATAACCTTCCCCGACATCCAGAAAAGTTACTCCCTCAATTTGATCCTGAAACCTCAGGATTGCCTGAAGACCATATCAAAAAATTCATACTAGCTATCAGATTGATGAATGTCCAACATGAAGACGTAGTGTGCAAGATTTTCCCCTATACTTATGAGAATTCGACATCCACATGGTATTTTAACTTACCTGTAGGGTCCATAACTAGTTGGAAAAAGTTCCAAAAGGATTTTCTAGATAAATTTGCAAAAGAAACCACTATAGGAGATTTGATGGACGAGTTGTTTGCCACTACCATGAGTTCTAAGGATAATGTTAAAGAATTTAATCAATGGTTCACCACTATCCTAAAAGAAATTCAACCCTAAGCTAAAACCACTCAGGAGTTGCAAATTCAAGTATACGCTAATGCTCTCCCAACTTCTATTTCCATGTTTGTGAAGAGGGATGCCAAAAAAACCTTAGCTGAGAATTTTGAAGAATTCCAAATGAATGGATGTAAAGAAGGCCATGTCTCATTATTTAAGAAGGAAGTTCAACCTCCTCCCAGGAGAGGACTCCTGTTGACCAGACCTCCAGTGAAACAAACAGAACAAGGTCTCGAAAAGGGAAGTGGAGACATAGAAGACCTACAACGCATGGTTAAGAAGCTGTCAAACGAAATCATAGACATGAAAATAAGTGCAGGAGAAGGAAACAAAGGCCAGAGGCCCTATAAACCTTTTTTTAAAAGAAATCCACTGTTCAAAGCAATTGAACCTCCCCCAGCCAACTTAAACATTGACTTGGGAAATGTAGCATCCAACTCTTTTTGTATGGATCACCAAGAGAAACACTCTGAAAGAGACTGCCCACAATGGATGAATGCAATGAATTTGGTCAACAACTGGTTTCTAGATGAGGTTTCCCTAACCAAACAATCAAGCGAATCAGTTATGAATATTGCTGATCAGGAAGAAGTTGATCCACCAGAAGAAACAACCATGTTGATATGGGATCCTGACCTACCAATGCCTTTCGATGACCTATTTGAGGTTCAAGAACCACCAACATAGGTCTTGGCTATGCAAACACGAAGTAGGGGTCATCTTGTCTCAAACGACCTTACTACGACCCAAACTTCGGGAGGAAAACCAGCTCCTGATCACCTGAAAGCACCTTTTGTCCCCCGAAGAAATCCTATAAACATCCATACATGAGAATCACCCAAGCTATACTACAACATAGTAGAAGATTTGAAAAAGTTGAAGGAAAATATGTTGGTCATGGGCATTGTTGATGATTAAAATCACAACGAAGTTTCTCCCTCAAAGTGTTACTAAAGGCTATTATTAGAAAAGCTAAATAATACTAGTAAGTGGGACCCCCTTGTAAATTGGAGATTAGGTATGGTGCTTATTTGATGTTGTGCTACTGTTCGACACTGTTTACATGGTGATATAATCTTGGTTTATTGGATATTGAGAAGGCATGTTCTGTGTTTTTATGCTGCTCTAGGCTCAAGTTTTATTTTACAATGGCCTATGTTATCCTTGTTATCACTACTATTTGTTATTGGGATCTATTACTAGGAGATCTGCATCATAAACATGTTAGCAATAACATATACGAGCAATTGGAAAAAGGAAAAAGGAAATATAAAAGCAAAGGGAACAAATTAAACCATGCTATATACTATACTACATGCATCAATTTTTAATGGATTGTTGTTATCCTAGCTACTAAGTTAATAACTATGCGATTGTTTTGAGTTATATAGTTGATATGCATGATGATTATGTTATGGAATAAGTTGATATGGATCACGTTGTTGGTTTTAATGGTTTATGGTTTTGATACATGGTTTAATTAATTGAGTTAATGGATTATTGGCTGGCGTGTACTGATGAATTAAATGACTAGAGGGTGGAGGTGACACAGATTTACTACACGTCACCTTTACTCCTTCCACTGGCCACCACCCTAATCGGGCTATTGTTCAATTTTGTTGTTGTGGTTATGCTCCGACTTCCTAGCAGAGAAAAACTGCTTGACCAATTCGCATTTTAAGGTGTTTTGATCATAGGTATGTCTTTTTTTTTTCCATCCATGATTCTGCTCTATTTATGAAATGGATATTGGCTCGAATGTATCGGTTGTGCTTTCCTCAAGTGTGGAAACTATGTGAAATTGTGATTTTATTTGGAATAGATCGATGTTGGCTCTGCAAAAATGTTTTAAAGTCACAGTGTTATTCGTCGTTTTGAATGTTAGAAACCATGAGGCTCTCTGTCATCCTTGCTAGTTTTAGTTGGAGGGTTTTTGTTTGGTCTCGAGTGGTTGGTTGTCTTCCTGCATTTTGTATCACCATACCCAGGCTTTGTCTTTATGGGGGTTGATGGTTGGAAGCGCCTTGTGTCACTGCGCATTGTTCGGTTGGGCATTGGGTTGTTTTTCTACTATGGTCGCGCAGTGGGTTATGTTGCTTCTTCTTGGCTTTGTTTTCACCTCAACGTTGTAGTTGTTTGATTGGAGATCCATGAGGGTTATACCCTGCGTGTGCTAAGTATCATTACAAGGATGAAATGGAGCCTTGCTCCTCTGGTTATAACCTCTCCTGTCACAAGTTTCGTCACCCTGTCCACAAAGTAAATTGTGGTGTTCTCTGTGTATACACCATTGGTCTCAGAGGTTTTCACCATAGAGAAGAGTTGTCTCTAGTCTCCCTGTGTTAGCCACAGAGCAAACCCTTAACTCCTCAAATCTGAGGGTTGATGGAGAAAACCATTGTGGCATGTCACATTTACTATTGATTATTGTTGATTGGTATGTATTGTCAACACAATTGATTACATGATCGCCCAGTTGATCATGTGACAATTGTGTCGGATTTGGTTTCTAGTCACTGCCTGTGTTATTACAATGGATACAACTTGCATGGTTAATTGGATAGATCAAATACATAGTCACTCTCCTTGCATTTTGATAACCCAGTATGGTTTTTAATTAAGTAAGTCACTACATTGCTTCATGTCAATGCGTGGGTATGTGTGGTTTCCACAACATGTTAGGTCGGGTTGTTGATTATTACGATAGTCCAAGTAATAGGCTCAACATTGAATTGGTTGATTGAATATTGGGGTTGATACACAATCACTTTCTTTTGCATTGAAGATTATTGGGATGTTAAACTCAGCATTAGTTACAATTGTTTAATGATGTTTGTGCGTAATGCATTTCTATGGATGGTGTTCCTACACCATGAATAAATGGTCACTGTAACTATGAGTTTTTTGGCCAAATGGTTATTGCAACTGGGATGACTATGGAAATTCCATCCACTGTATGTGTTATGGTTATTTGATTGCATCATCAAGGATGAACCCGAGTTTTACACAACATGGTTTTGATTGCAGTTTGATTAATTTGAGAAATACCGTATTATATTGATAGCTCGTCACGATGGGTTGAGTTAATGATACTGTGATTGTGTGTTTAGAATTTTCAAATGAGAATGTTGCATTGTGGTGTTTGAGGTATGGCTGCCCACTGTGTATGATATGGATATTTTTGAGTTGCGCACTCAGAGATAACTTTGTTGCAATTCGATTATTTGTATTATGAAGTCAGGTATGCTTTTGTTGCCTCATTCTGTTGGATGGATAGCCCAACATTTTAAATGTTTAGAGTCAAAGAAAATTGGACCTGCACAATCACATGAATGAAATTACATTTTGTCGAATGGTTGTATATTTCCTAGCATAATGTGAGTTGAAATGGTGATTGGTTATCTGGGTGTTTAAATGACAAGCTAGGATCTTTGTAAGATGAATATGGATCATTTTTTTTCAGATTTCTGTGGTGAGGAATTTCAAATTCATTTGCCAGAGAATTCATTTGACTGTCCATTGGGTATGTTGAATGAATGTCATGCATTCTAAAATAGTGACATGCACGAGTGCTGTGACAATATGGCCACATTGCAATTTAATTATTAAACAAATGTAAAGACAAAATCAAGCATGATTTTTTATTCTTGCATTTGATGAGAAAAGTGAAAATAATTGACTGCGTATTTATTTGGAAATTTCTAATAGATAATTGGGAGAAAACAAAGCTCCCCTACAAATCATTGTGGGATACATACTATTTTGATTGTGACACTGTGTGAATATTTGGTTATGAACAATGAACTAGGTAATACACAATAGTTGTTATTGGATCACAATGGTCATTTTCTTGGTGTATTTCCTTTTTCAGAATGGTTATATGGATTACTTAATTAATTTTATGAACAATACCTGCTCTCATTCCCCACCATTATTTCTCTTTTTCACTAATTACAACCACATCGCCTTCCCACATTCATTTTTCACTCCCTGTTCTAAAATTGATTACAGTCAAGAAAAATTATGTGTTGAAGCAGTTGGCAGTAGAAATGACTTGGTTGAATTACAGTGATGTTTTCTTTGGTTTGCGGTTGATTGTTGTTGTCTTTGAGCAGTAACCGTATTTTTTTCCCCCTCATCATATCATGTTTCGCTCAATAGAAACCCCTCACATATCCCAGGACCTTTTATTCACCCCCTTCTCATTGATTAACAATTAAACAATCTATTGGATTGCATGAGTCTGATACATTGCTAAGCCAAATCTATTTCATATTTTTAAAATACTATTTTCTAATCAATCCTGCATGTAGGAATGAGTTTTTTCAGCTAAGGTATCCATGGCCAAGGAAACCGAGGGAGAGGTAACTAGAACAGAGGCCCAAGAAGTCCAAGTTTCTCCATACATTTTGATGCTGACTCACAAGAGCTTGGCAAGTTGTTTCAAGCCATATTTTTCAATTGGATTGGGCAAGGAGTGGTCCAACATACGCTTGAAAGGCCTCCTTTCCAAGTTTTACAAGCCCCTAGTATCCCTGTGCCTCCTCACATCTCATTGCAACCCAAGGTTTCTGAAAATGATGGATGGAAAGAGATTTTCCACCCGACAGTCTCCCAAGATCGTGGATGGCCCAATTTATCCCTACCTGCTCCCTCACCTATTAACCCCATTGTCCAAGCTGCTCCTTCTCACTCACCGGTGCATTCCTCTCATTCTATCAAAAGGTTGAAAACTAAGGCCCATCATGCCCTTGACAAAGGAAAAGCCACTGCTGCCCATTCCTCACCCTCCAATGGCTTTGACAAATCTGTTTCTTCCCTGATGCATTTGAGGGACGATTGTTCCCACGTGATCAACGGGATTAGGGCTAGAGGCTTAGTGTAGCCAAAGGAAAATTCAGGAAAATCGAAAGGTGACAACAACAATCAAGGAAATATTGCATCTCAGAGTAGAAAACATGGCTTTTGAGTTTTTATTTTATCTATTGTTGATGATAGTTGACTTCAGGATATCTTGGACATCATGTTTTATTTTTGGATATATGAGTAATACTTTTTTTTGAAAATAATTTCAAATATCATGAGCTAGATTATCAAAYGTGGATATGATGATGGGGGTCATAAGGAGGTGTGTTTTGCTTAACTAACTAGTTATGTTATGATTGTTATGAGCTAAAGGGAGTCACAATGGGTCCCACCTACTAGTTATTATTTATTTATAACCCTTATTATGATTATTACTTTCCCCCCTTAACTAAAAAGTTGGTTGAATATTTAGTTAACTTAACTAATGAGGTGGTTCAACTACCTCAACCAATTCTAATTTGCTTAAAGGAAAAAGGAAAGGGAGGAATAAGAGGAGGGATAAAAGCATAAGCATACTAAGGTTTTCTCTTTGAGTTTATGTTGATATAGTTCAGTTTTCATTCATTCATTTATTCATCACAAGACTAATTCTCTTTTATGATAGCAGGGTATTATTGTAGACAACAATATTTAGGGCTGGATTACATAATTCAAGCACTTGTTTTTTCAGAGGTGTTTGTCTATCTTTGATAGTCTGTGTAGACTTGTCTGTTTTTGAATTAGTTTTCATGACTGACAAAGGCTATTGTGCAGAGTTGAGTGGGAAATGATTTTTGGCAAGATGATCCAACTTTTAGAGTTCAATTTTGGTTTTTTGTCAGAGGTCCTTTTGTAGGTTCCATCGGGGATGTCTAAGTTTGACTTTGGTCCAAAATTTTTGTACGAGATTTTGTAAAGAAATTGACTCTTTGGTGAATTGGAATGAAATAAAAGATTTCTTTATGTCTCATCTACCTTGATTATCATCTTGGTGTCTTTACTTCTGTCTTTACATTTATTTCAGCAACTGTTATATTCAGAAAATTACATAAAAAGTAAATTTCCAGCAAGATTTTCTATTGATAAAAGACTAGCCTAAGCACTTGTAATTAATACTTGTGAGTTAGGATGTTATTTTTGTTGGCTATAAACATAGGGTGATATTCCCGTCTATTTCGCTTTAGCAAGGTAAAATTTGAAAATGCTTGCGTAAGATCATTTCATATATTTTCCTCAACAGACATGTGTAGAATCCTTCAGTAAATGGACTTTCTGTTACAGGCATTGAAGTCAGTAGAAAATCCTACAACAAGCATTGATCAAGGAGAAAATCCACCCCTCTCAGATCTAAGAAATAAACCAACTGTGAACACCTTCTTTGAAGATAAGAAGGGAAATCCTTTTGTCCCACCATTCCTTTTGAAATTTGAAGTCTTCAACAAAAGCCTCCATAACTGTTTGGTTGACTCAATAGAATCCTCCAATGTTATTCCATTGTCTATATGCAAGAAGTTAAACACAGTCCCTCTCAAAAGTGATAAACATGTGATACAACTAGACAGAACCCAGGTGAAGGTTATGGGAGAGCTCAATGATGTAATTATCAGAATGGTGACTCACCCTAAATTTGTTCAAGTAATTGACATCATTGTAGTAGATATCTCAGAAGCTTATGGATTGCTACTGAGTTGAGATTGGTTTGAGAAGTTTAACGGATACTTTAGTACAGAATCGGCCCACCTTTGGCTCCCATTAAAGGGACACATGAATATGATCATGATCGATAGGGAAATATCTCTAAAACATACTGTCACCAACCTAGAAACCCTTAACTAACCCTCATTGACATATTTCCCCGTGCTAGGCAATTATTCCCATGACTCCGATTTCACGAATTTCTCCCCCCTCTCATCCGATGTTCCTCTTACTCAAAACTATGAAATAAGTTTTCAAGAAAATTTTCCAACGACACCAGAGGATACCCTCTTCTGTTAGGGACTGGTGTTAGAAACCATGGAACATATAGGAGGAAAGAAGAAAAGTGGTAGGAAAAGGGAAGCTGACGATTTTTGCTCAGGAATTTTGACCTTATACTTCGATGGATCCAAATCGCAAGAAGGGTCAGGGGTAGGGTGATTCCTCATTGATCCAAAATGTAAACGAAATTTCCCATCCTATAGACTATAATTTGAATGCACAAACAACACCGCCGAGTATGAATTTCTAGTACAAGGGATAAAGAAGGCCATGGAATTAAACATTAAAGAATTGAAGGTTTTTCAGAGATTCTTAAATCATCGTTATACAAGTAAGGACCACTATACATTGAAGCTCTCCCCACTTGAGGAATTACCAAAAGGAAGTGCACAGACTAATAGAACATTTTGAAGCCTTCAACATTACACCGATCCCCAGAACAAAGAACACTCTTGCTGATTCTCTGGCCATTTCTGCCTCAAGGTTATCCCCTCTAGATGAATACAAAGCCTCCCGATTCACCGTGGAGCTACTTTACAAACCATTAGTGCCCGACAATATTTCTAATTGGAAGGTATTTGAAGGAGATGAACAGATCATAAAATTTTTGACCGATCAGGATAATTTTAAAGACTTGGATATTGACGATGAAGTATTTTAGGATGAATTAGTAGAAAATGATCCTCATATAGATTAACCGACTGACAAACCAAGGTCTCACATGATATCGAAAGGAGTAGCCAATTTAGAAAACCTTTTTGACTTAAGGGAAATATTCAAAGGGTCAACGAACACAAAGACAGGGAGTCCCTGTCCCATGCACAAAACTATAAATCTAGTAACCCTCGAAAAACCCAAGAGTATAAATCTTTGTAAGAAAGTATCTAAAGAGGAAAGGAATGCCTATCTCAAACTTTTTAGAAAATATCAAGATGTCTTTGCATGGTTCTACCAAGATCTGAAAACTTATGATACTTGTATCATTCAACACACAATCCCGTTAAATCCCAGAATGAAACCCTTCCAACAAAAGCTCCAGAAGTACCACTCATCCCTGGATCCTCTCATGTGTCAGGAGTTAAAGAAATTACTAGATGCTAAGATTATCTTCCAAGTTAGAGACTCTGCATGGGTAGAAAATTTGGTTCCTGTGAGGAAAAAGTCTGGGGAGATCTGCCTATGTGTAGATTTCAGAAACCTCAATAGATCTTCAGAGAAGGACAACTACCCAATCCCACCAATGGAGAAACTCTTGCAGACCATGTTTGGCTCTGATGTTTTCTCCTGCTGGATGGTTTTTCAGGTTACAACCAATTTCTAGTTTCAGAGGAAGATCATTTGAAAATTACCTTCCGAACCAAGTGGGGAATCTTCGCTTATAAACATATTCTCTTTGGGTTAATCAATGTAGGGGAAACCTTCCAAAGGGACATGGACGTAGCGTTTCAAGGACTAATCAACAAATGTGTAGTAGTTGATTTGTACAATGTGATTGTGTATTTGAAGAACAAAGAAAATCACATTCAAGACTTAACCCAGATTTTCGAAAGGTGTAGGAAATACAATATATCCTTAAACCCTAAGAAAACTATCTTTGGTGTTGAGGAAGGTAAACTACTAGGTCATATTATATCTCAAGAAGGAATCCATATACCTAGAGAAAATTAGGGCTATAACTCAGCTTCCATTACCCCACAAAAAAAATGCTATGCAATCCTTCTTTGGGAAAATCAATTTTGTGAGGAAATTCACCCCCAATTTCGCTGAAATTATCAAACCCTTACAAAAAATGATCCTCAAAGATGCTGAAATTAAGTGGGATGATGAAAAAAAAAGTTCTTTCAACAATATTAAGGCTACAATATCTCAATCCCTAGTGTTGTGAAGTCCCAACTTTAGCAAATATTTCTTCCTGTATACTTTTTCCTTCGACCAATCGTTAGTTGCAGTATTGACTCAGAAGGATGATGACAACAATGAGGGCCCGATATCATTCTTGAGCACTAATATCCAAGGGGCTGAACTAAATTACCCTGCTATAGAGAAGCAGGCTTATGTAGTATACAAGGCAGTGAAACACTTCAGGTATTACATCCTAAAGAACCATACCAAAGTCATCATACCTCACCCTGCAGTCCCATCCCTATTCACTCAACATGAGATGGGAGAAAGAAGAGGAAACTCGATGGAAATAGTCTAAGAATTTGATCTATATATAAAACCTGCTAAACTCGTTAAGGGACAAGGGTTATGCAAACTTTCATATGAAGCCCAAGACCAAGTAAATGAAGACCCCAGATGGGAGAATGAATTCGCATTATGATGTGGTGAAGCTTCATACATCTCCTCACGGAAAGAGTCTTGGTATGAGAAACTGAATTATCTCTTGCATCATGGGACTTTCCCAGAAAATCTAAATCCTAGGGAAAGGAGATCCCTCAGGTTAAAATCAACACAATATTGACTCATAAATTCGGTGCTCTTCCTTGTTAATTATGATGGGGTACTTTTAATATGTCTTGAACGTGAAGATGCAGACAAGGTTTTGAAGGAGCTCCATGATTGTCTTGCAGTAAGACATTTCGTAGGAAACACCACCGCTCACAAAATATTGAGAGCTGGCTATTATTGGCCGACTCTGTTAAGGGATGCTCACACATACGCTAGAAACTGTAAAACTTGTCAAATAAGCACAGGGAGGGAAAAAATAGCAGTTGTCCCACTCCAACCTGTGGCCATCTCCAGGCTATTCGAGCAATGGGGGTTAGATATCATAGGAAAAATTGCACCGAGTTCTTCAAAACGTCATAGATACATACTGATTGCCACAAACTATTTCACAAAATGGGCAGAGGCCATCCCTATGACTCATGTAAATGAAAAGGTGGTGATCCATTTCATAGAACAACAATTGATTACGAGGTTTGATATGCCTTCTGTTCTTGTTTTTGATAATTCCACTTACTTCTCTTCCACCCTATTAACATAGCTTTCTTTAGACAAGGAATCATAATCAGATACTCTGCAAAATACTATCCACAGGGGAATAGAGTGGCATAATCAACCAATAAGAGCCTAGTGAGGATATTAAAGAAAAAAGTTGCATACAACTAGAGGAATTGGCATAGTTCACTTCATAATTCCTTATGGGATGATAGAGTAACACCGAAAGAAGCTATAGGGAATTCCCCATACTTTCTGGTATATGGACATGAAGCCATTCTCCAGAACAAACTATATCTTCCATCTCTTCAGCTTTCTCATGATTCTAGAGGAAAATCCTCATCAGTTATACAACAAAGAATTGATAAGCTCCTCATTATTGAAGAAGAAAGGGAGAAAGAAAAATCAAAGTTCATAGCTCATCATTTGATAGTTAAAATATGGTTTGATAAGCATAAGTCCAAAGAGAAGAATTTTGAAGTAGGAGATTTGGTCCTAAAATGGGGCAGAGCAAATGAGTCGAAGGGAAAACATTCGAAGTTTCAGAATCTATGGCTCAGACCTTTTAAGGTAGCCGAGAAAATTGGGATAGGCACGTATCGGTTGCAAAATATGAGGGGGGAACTTGATGCCCTCCCGGTGAATGGCCAAGCACTAAAACAATATTTTCATCTAAAAAAAAAATGTGTGTGTATTTTCATGATGTTTTGTTTCTAGGTAGGCTGATTGTAGAGCGCATTTTTGTTTTTGTTTCTTGCTATAGTACTTTTGTGATTTTGAAGATTGTGTTTAGCAAGACATTGGTTGACCTCAATTCATGCGATATAACGAACTCTGTTCCTGACTCATCGCTTACATATAACACAAGAAGCATTGGGAGACCTACGGTTGTTTTAAAAGGGTTTTCTATCTAACCTGTGCAGATGAAAAACCTTGGAAAAGTGATGAAGTGTCTGCCTGGTGGTCTGGTAAAACCTTAAGAGAAAGGTGGTAAGCTAGAAAGGACTACATGTACCTCAAGACAGAGCTAGCAAAAAATTCACCTTAACCATATCATTTTTCTAATAACAGACGTCATCCTTTCCCACTCACTCAAGGCATTTTTCCGAAATAAAATAAATTATACGAAATGAGCGCACAGTAGGAGAGGGTATGCAGATAACTCCACCAGGGCTATGTTGGAAATACTA
>JASDQU010101030.1:355598-386535 GCA_032191745.1 Picea mariana
ACCACATACATGTTGAGCCCTTCAATGTAGTAGTAAGGAAACTTAATTGTTGGGGATCATTGCTATAATCCACTCCCCAACAAAAATTTAGAACACAAAAAGATGTTGGACAATATCTTCCCCCAACATTGTTCCTTAAAATAATAACAAATTGGCAAAAGAAACATTGTTTCTCATGCCATGGTTCGGACACAGTGATACAACAAGAATAAGGAAACCCATTGGATCTTTCCTTTCGTGATCAATCATGGTTGCATCTATGATTGAATCTCTAAGTTGTTTCATTGGATAGATTGCTGCTAAAAGTGCTCTTGGACCACATCCAACTTCTTTTTTTCTAAGGTATTGAAACAAATTTTCCTCGAGAATTCCTCTAGTTATGAAAATGTAGAGATGTTGAAACTTTTGGCAGGAAAAAGAATTTTACTATTGATTGGTTGCTTTCCTAAATATTGTTCTAAAATAAATAAAGAAACTCTCAAATTTTTCATCCACTTGGTCATATTAAGATGGTTGATGCACAATTGAATTGGATCTTCATAGCATCAAAGCACTTTGCAACATTAAGTAGTATGGTTGAATGTATCCATTAATGGCATCATTAACTCATTGTCCCCAACAATGATAGCACTTTGCAACATTAGGTAGTATGGTTGGATGTATCCATTAATGGCATCATTGACTCATTGTCCCCAACAATGATGCTAAAAATGACATGTACTTGTGCCAACATCTCATTTCAAGATGTATTTATTAACCTAAATGACACATTTAATTATTAATCTAAGATAAACATTACATAAATTTAGCCTGTAATCTTCCTAATAATGTAACTAACCTGCCATTGGAAAAATTTATTTATCACAAGTTATAACTTTTATTTTTTATTTATTAAGTATATGTAGTTGTAACTCTAACTCCTATAAATAACCTACCAGTGTAAAAAGTTATCACAAGTTATGAATTTTCTTTATTAAGTTATGACTTTTCTTTATTGAGTATATGTAATTGTAGCTCTAACTCCTATAAACTGGAAATGGAGGGACCAAAAATAAAGGAAAGCAAATGACAATCTCTAAAATCAAAA
Organism: Picea mariana; assembly: GCA_032191745.1. NCBI lineage: Eukaryota > Viridiplantae > Streptophyta > Pinopsida > Pinales > Pinaceae > Picea > Picea mariana. The sequence continues at coordinate 356,686 of JASDQU010101030.1, forward strand.
GGCACCAAAGTAAATGCTAATCTTTATAACTAAAATAGAAACAACTAAAAGGAAGAGGTTGTATAAATTCTCATAGTAGAATTAAAAGAAATTCCCATTGTCACCAACTTCCCCACTAACGAATTTAAAGCATTTCTAAAAAGGAAAACTAGAATCGAGAGATACAACAATATGATCTTAGGGCCATGTGTAAACTCCAGAGATAGATTTCCCACAAATATGTGCCTCTATCTATGTTGGCTAATGATGGAAACTTTAAAAGATTCTATGCAAATTTCCCATAACCAATTTTTGTTCCATGGAAGCTTTAGCCTTGCTAAAATTTATTCCCATGGAAGCCCCTTCTCAATTATTTTATTTTTGTTCTCCACTCCTTTTTAATAGTTTTATAGTCCGCTTGTACAATTTCTCATGCCTTGCTATGTGGTGCAAATGTGTCTTTGTTGTGTACTATTTTTATTCTCCACTACTCTTTAATAGTTTTATTGTCCACGCGTCCAATTGCTCTCATTCCCACCTTGCTATGTGTTGCAAATGTGCCTTTGTTATGAGTTGCATCGGATGGACCCTATGTTGAAATATTTCTAACTAAGACATCAGTACTTTTTATACCCGTCGACAACATGATATATTGTAATCACTTTGAAGTCAAATTCATTTGACTTTTAATAAGTTGGTTTAAATAAAACAATTTTTCTATACGTTTATAATAGTTTTGAAATATATGTATTAAATTAAATATTTGATAATTATAAAAATATTTTTTAATTTTTTAAATATTGTATTACAATTATTTGATTGGATAATACTGAATGATTATTTTTATCTAGTTTAAAATTTAATGACTATTTTTGTCTAGTTTAGAATTATATTAAAATTTAGCTCCTGGATGGGGTGTCAGCAGGTCCCACATGCTCAACGGAGAGGGTGGCTCCTTATAGGCTTGCGTCGGCCACATGACTAGCACCTGATGCACCCCTCTGCTTTTAATTCTTTTGATGATTGAATATTGCATTCATTTTTGTGATCTTTGGACTCAATGCTCTAGCGTGCCATTCTCTACATTTTAGTCCAGGTGATGGAGGAACAACTCTGAACGTCACCTTTGCGCCTGTGCCGCCCTCCACTTCGACTTCCTTATCATGTTGTCATTCCTTGGATGGACCATTATGCCTCCTCACTTCTTGTTGAATAGCCCTCTGGTTTGTAGCTCCCTCTGGTTTTCATTTCCCTCTGGTTTTCATCTCCCTCTGGTGGCTCTCTGCTCCCACGTTCATTTTCTCTCCCTTACCAGCCTTTGATGCATTGTCTTCCTCTCCACTCTTGTTGGATATGCCTCGACTTCACGAGAAACCAAAACGAGGCCCCATCTGGTATCAAAACCAAGTGTGTATGGCCAACCGACCCCCTCATGTTATTTCTTTGTCATCTAGTTCCTTGCCCTCCTCCTCTGCCCAGTCCTCTCTGGGTCAGAAAATCCTTCTGCCACTATCATCGCCTTAGGATTGTTGTGTGGAATGGTTTTACCTCCATGGTAATTCTTTGGGATTTTCTCCTCGCCCAATCCAGAATTTGGCTTCTTCTTCACAACTAGCCACGGTCCCCCCAATGCAGTCACCTGAGTGTTTTGTCCCCTTGTCACCACCCTTCATCCTTTCCCCTTTGGTGGAACCCCGCGCTTCCTTGGAAGAGCCTCCGAGCCAGCTTCATACATGCACTGATTGTGCTTCATGATCAAGGATTTGTGACTCGGTGGCGATATTACACGACCTGGTTTTTGTTGTCAGAAAGGATGTGGACGACCTGCACTTTCGATTGGAAAACATGGATAGGCGAGGGGAAAGAAATGAATCTCTACTCAAAACCCTACTCAACTCCCTGCAATATCCAGAACTGGAAACCTACACTCCGGAAACTTCAATGGTGATCCTTGCTCCAGGTATCCAGGTGGCGACAAAGAGCAACGTGGAAAAAAGCGACCACTAGCCCGCATGAGCGACGGCATGAGCACATGTGTCAACTCACATGCTTGGTTTTGTTAATTATTTTTGTTTCTCGAAGATTCCTCTTGGTCTATATATGGCACCTTGCACAGTCTTTATAGTTTGGTTTTCCAGAGTTAGTCTATTCTAGTCATTTTGTTTTCATGACAGGCTCAACTGAATCAGTTTCCCTACAAGGTGATTCAGTTCATATAGTTTAATTATGTTGATCTTATTATTGAGAGACAAGATGAATTGGTTTCCCTACGGGGAAATTTAGCTCAAAAAGAACTTTGGCATGTCAAATGATACTGTAATTTTTGTTTCTGAAAGGTAATATATAGATACTTATATATATATATATATAAACATTTTTCCATAATTCACCATGTAATACTATATGGACCATTTTCATAATTAAAAATAAGTCATATGTAATGAAGCGACCAACCATTTGTACTATCAAATAGCCATGTAGCACCATCATTTTATGTTAGTTGATGTTTCATGCAAAGTGTTAAGCATTGTCCATCGTACAGACTTGGTGATCAAAAACACCATAAATTATGTTACATGACTTCCTTTAATATGAATTCAATTCATCTTTGAAACCCCAGTGCTATGTTTCTGTCACTACATTGACGAATTCTAAAATTATTAATATAGAAGTCTGACTGACCATTTCTTCTTCCCATAAGAATGGTGATGACAGTGGCAAGGAGATTCATGTCATGATGTTTCTATGGCTTGCTAACAGCCATATCTCCCCATTTGCAAACCTCCTAAATAGATTCACAAATATCACCATTAACATCTCCTTCATTTTCACTCCCAATATTTCCAATTTCAAATATTTTTTTTCCCATCATCACAACTCTGAAGGCAAAGTCTAGCAAGTGAAATTATGACTACCACTAGTGGAAGGGTCGCCTGTATAAATAGAAAGCTCCCTAAATATGTTTATCCATCGTATTCATCTCTTTGACATAGTCATGGATGCACTGGAAGAGCCCCTAAAACAACTCCTATGCCATATTTGTCCTGATTGTGTCATATTCAACTTCATGCAATGGTGGGTACCCAGGGAAACCACCAAGAAAAAGGGATACCCAGTATTTTCTTCACCACTTTTGGCATGGATTTCATTGGCTATCACCTATCTCTAGCATGGTGATGTTGTGGAGGATAAATCTTGTCTGAGTCTCTAACGAAACCCTGCAAGATGATCCATTGAGTTTTTTATCATTGAAAATCCATGAGGTGTAGCTCAGGTTGCATAAAATGGATGGAGACTTAGGCCAAACTTTAGTCATTTATGTATCATTCGATGACAATATTTTATGAGTGAAGAGAATATACACTAAATGGATTTGGTTCTAGAGGTGAGAAACAAACCATTCGTAGATGTATTTGTGCCTATCAACCCCTATGGCCATATACCAACATCGATGAACATCTTCGTGTAAGGGTGAACATGTACAGGAATGTCAATAAACAATTAACAAGTGTTTGTGAATTTGTCTAGTTGTGAACACTGCATAACTCAATCTCTTCACCTCCAAAGTGTGAATCCATGATGAAATTATGTATTTTTCTAGTTTTTTAAGAATTTTATACATCTACTTGGAGTTTTGGTAATAATTAAATACCAGTGTTCACTGATATGATTGAATAAATATGTGTTTTTGTTTCTACATTATCGTTTTCAAAGTTGTGTTTTTCATAGTGAGTGTATCCATCAGGTTGTACATTATCTACATGCATTTACACTTATTTAAGCCTACAAGGGCACTAGATGGGTTAGCATGATAGATATTCCATTTTCTCCGCTTCTTTTTAAGATAGAGACTTCTTTTTTTATTTATTAAAAGTTAGGAAGCAATAAAACATCACATATGAATTCCCTGACTTTGAAACATAAAGCAAACAAAATATTGGCAATTTATAATTTGAGAGAAAGCATAGTACGAATATACATCATTGAACCGACAGTGTAACCAATTGAGTTTTTACTCATCAAAGAGGTTGATGGAGTATCAAAATCTCTATTTTGTTCGTTTTTTAAATAAGCTAGGGTATTGTCAATTCTCGCTAACACAATCGGTTAAGGTGTGGGTTTCATTTTCTAGGAGACTCGAGTTCAATACCCTTACGGTGTGTTTAGTTGGGAGGAGACACCCAAAATTCCATCCATGTTAAGGGTTGGTGCAGCCCAGACCGGGTGTGATCCCTGAGTAATGTTGACGGCTTAGATGCCCATGGGTTGTGGTTTCTTAGCCAATGGTTGAAATGTTAGCCCCGCAAGTGACATGAATTTCTAACAAACAAAAAAACTAGAGTATTATTTAATAGTACACTTTTGGATTATCTGATACTGCATAGGATAAAACTTTTCAAAAGATTATTTGATATTGCACACAGTTTTATGTAATCGTTTTGTCAACTTTTAGTTATTGTGTTGCAGGTAGTCTTATAATTATTTTAATTAGTTTATAATATTTAAATTAGAATCCTTCAATGTGAATGGTTATATCCTTTTGCAACACATTATTATTTTATATGATGTGTGTTACCAAAAAATGTAGAATAATTTAAACATGTTGTAACAATATGTTAATGCTATCGCACATTTTGTAGTTTAGGAAAATCCCAACCTAAGCAACAAGTGTGAGACACAATTGGGGACACCTGTCACTGTCACCTGAATAGAAATCCCACTCATTTTAGTGATGGACAAGTCTGACACAAGGGAGGCTTACTGGGTGACCCTAGGGGGATTTGCAAGGGAGAAGCCAAGGAAAAGAATGAAGTACCCCTATAGGTCATCATGAAAGCTTCTAAGGGTTGATGGAGAGTGAGTATTGATAAAGGAGAAGTTTCAAATGAAGAGTACCTACAAAACTATTGTTAGGCAAGCAAAATCAAGACAATGTATGATGAAAATGAGCCCTAAAAATAGAGGGAAGCAACAATTTTTGCTTGTTGTCCCAAAATTGCAGCAGTGAGGAAACATATATCAGCAATGAAGAATCATAACAGTGGCAAATTGAACCATCAAAATCAAGTATATGATATTGGAAGATAAAGCTTGTAACTAGTACACAATGTTCCAATGTTTAGACCAAGACTTTGATGACAAATGAGGGTTGTTAATGAATGGTATAAGCAAGTATTTATGACAGCCCAATGGTTGTAGCAAAAAATTTCTACAGCAGAAAGTTATAACCACTGAAATTAGCAAGTAAACCACCAAATAAATAGCTTATCATTAATAGAACAATTATCACAGCTTACAAGTAATTTTCAGCGGTAGAAAAGTGGAAAAAAAAGTATGAGAGATTAAGTTTTTTGCAACCCTAATGGATATAGCTTAATGTTTATTACAGAAAAACAATAGCTTAGCCAATCAAGATTCCCTTTGAGTGCAAGAAATCCAATAGCATATAGAATTTAAATCCAACCTTGAACAATTTGATCTCTTAAATTTTATGTTTACCAATGCAACAATATTCAATATCCAATGAAATTAGTGCCTTATATATTGGGTTAATGGAATTTGTTAATTAGACAACAACCTAGGTAACAAAGAGAATAAAATGTTTCTTTGAGAAGTAAACCCTTATAAAGTCAAATAAGACACAAAACCTCCAAATGGTATAGATTAGAAATCCAAGTTTAGCTAGGGTTTGATAATATTCTAGGGGTGTAAACCCTCTTACTCCTTAGAGAAGATAAACCCTAGGAAGGTCTTGCTACAAGGTTGTAAACCCTCTTACTCCTTCTAGAAATCTTTAAGCCCTTTCAATGACAATAGAAAAAAAATTCCTTGATAGAGGGTGTGTGCCCTTATACTCCTCGTAGGGTTTGATTTAATAACCTTCAAATTAAGAAGAAAAACACAAGGTTGCATAAATTCCTTACCCAATCCAAGAGATAGCATGAAAAACCATTACTTATCAACAAATTCCAAAAATTTTCCAATAATAAGCATCCAAGAGAAGTCACTAGCCTTTATTCCACCAATAGATAAGTCTAGCATACATAATGACCAAAAATAAGAGAGAGTGAATTGCCAAAGAGGGCCGAAATTTCAGTCCAAGAGTGATTTTCCAAGTGATGAGTTATGATTTGTGAAAAATGAAATTCCTCATATTTATATGAGGAAACCCAAGCCCTAGTTTGTCCACTTTACAATTACATCCATAATTTTAGGCTAAAACATAAGTTACAAAGATAAATTAGCAAATCGTTTTGCCCTTTTTCCTACATAGGCTACAAAATGACAAAAAATAATCAAATGATGGGACGTTAACCCATAAAATTCCTCACCAAGGTGGAAGGTGTGATGGAAAATCCTCCAAAGGCTAGGATGTCAAGCTAAAAGAATGCCACATCATCCCCAAATCAAGCAATAGAGTGGGGCTTCAAGCCCACAACATCACCAAATATGCCAAACATGCCAAACATTCCATCATTAATGTGACATCATGCCTCCCAAGAGGTGCGTTTGGGCATAGAAGGGTGATTTCATCCTTCCTTCATGGTTCCAAGCATTTATCAAGTGTTAAAGTTTCCTTCCCAAGTTCTACATTCATCTTCCAAGACCTCCAATGAGTGGGGCACTACATCCAACCAACAGGATTTCAAGCCCCATGTGGAGGTCCAAGTGGCTTAGTTCCTCCATGAAAAAATTTCACTGGGAAAGTTCCTACAAAGAAAAACAAGTACGCCCTCCAAGGCTCCACAAGTCACATGTATCATGCCAAGTAATCCAAATTTAATAAAAGAACCACCCAAACATGTGCATTAAATCCCCCCTTTTCAAATTAAACAAATGCTCAAAGACCTTATAAAAATTTCCCAATTTAGGTATGGGAGGGTTTTCATGGCGTCCTATTGGGTAGGTTGATCCACAATTCAAGGAGTGTTTCCCAAGAAGACCCTCTCTAAGTCATACAGTGAGTATGAGGTTGATTGGGGTAGTACTTTTGGGCATGGGGTTTTTGACATATCAAGGTCTCATATTGTCTCATCTATGGGTGCCTTTGTGGAGGGAATGTTGAGTCCTTCGTTTGCGAGGCAAAAATTTTCCAAGCCCCTTATTTGCCTTTGATTTTTTATAGTATGAACATTGAGTGCTATGTGAAATGGAAAGTAAAGAGCACCACAATGCCACTTGAAGTTAGGAACACATTGAGTCCCATGTGCATTGGAAATTAAAATACAATGCAAATGCATTCCCCCATCAAGAAGGACATTTGTTAATTATTTTCCTTTTTTTTTAAATGTCCTTGTTTTTTTATGGAGAACTATTGGATGTGTGGTCCGACCCGAGATCTACCTTAGTTCTCCAAAAAAAACCTAGAAACCATCAGCCCTTCTGGAGACCAGAAGGCAACAATGCGCACAGGGTGCACAGTGAAGTATCACCCGAGATGGCTTATGGGTGACTACAAAACCCAAATATATGCATTCATGGAAGGGATGTTGATCATGGGGATGTTATGCCTATTAAAATTCATTCTATCGTACCATCATTTGAATCTACCATTTAATTACCCTTTAACATTCATTCTGCAGAAAGTAACATAACCATTCTAGTGTGCATTGTCAATAAACTCTAACAGATGTATGCATTTATCCATTCATTCATCATAAATGATATCAAAGAAACACATAGAGACACTGTGTTTTACCGTGGTTTACCCCCCCTGGGCTACATCCACAAATGTCTTCTGCTTCTTATTATTCTTAATCAAAAAGGTGTGTTGCACGCATTACATAATACGTTTGGTGTATGTGTGAGGCTGACTAGTGTCGCACCAAGCTCCACATATTGCGACCTAGCCCTCAGTTACAATCCATCTAAATTACTATGAGCTCCACATCTCTCAGCCAAAAACTATTGATTGCGACTCAAAACTCAAAAAGGTTCTCCCCAATGCTTCTAACATGCCAAAAACGATATCTCCTATCTACCTCATACATCATATTTATACTATAAATACTAGGTCAATCCCATTACATTGATTACAAAAACCCTAACCCTAATTGGATTAGGCTTTTCCACATAATAACTTCCTTCATGTAGTTGGTCTTCGACCCAACCACTCCTTACTTTGACTCTGTGTTGCTTTCCCTTAATTCTCGGCGCAACTTTTCCTTCGTGCGTGCTTCTTTTCCTTATATCCTGGCACGCACTCCAACTATCCTCCAAAATTTTTGACCCCAAAATTATCCTACTCCAACAAGCCCCCAACACTTACCTGTGGCTCATCCTGATCCACTCAGGCAGTGTTCGACTCCTTGACAGACTTTTCCAACTCCTGAAATCGACCTGAAATCTCTTCAACACAAGTCTTCACTTGTGCGTTCTTCTCTACAACAGACTCCATAGTATGTGCAGTGAGATGTTCCTTCAGCATCTCTTTAGACTCCAACTTAATATTTTCCATTTGGCCCTTGGCTACATCCATTTCTGTCAAAATTTTCTCTGTGTCTTCCCATAATGGCTCTAGCTAATCCCACCTCAACTACTTCTCTCTCTGCACATTCTTTAACACTTCCTGTAGGTTATTTAACTCTTGTGTGCTCCTCATCCTCTCCTAAATGTTCATGTCCTTCTACTTATGTTTCATATCTTGCATGGCTATGTTGACGTTTTCTTCCTTCTATTCTAGTGCCTACAACTTTTCATCCTCTTGCAGACTTGTCCAAAGTTGTGCACTTTTTTCATATAACTCTACAATGTCCTTAACACTATGTTCCATGTTCTCTATATGCCCTGCAACTTCCTTCTCTCTATGTGCTCTCGCTTTTGGCGTCGTTCTTGGGTTCAGTTGTGCCATCAAATCTGTTATGTGACTCTTATGATCCTCCATCGCATGCGCAATCTTCCCATTTTTTCCTCTATCTATAAGTGTGCCCCTTCTTGTGTGATGGTTGGTATTGACTTGAAAACTTATTCTATGTGTTTCTCTATCTGGCCAATGTGCTTCTTTTCCTTGTCCTTCTCAACCTGCACTTCATTGAGAGTTATCCTCAACGTATCTTTTATGACTTTTGTTGTTTATAAATCTGTCGTATTCGCACGTGCTCTAGATTGGATTTTGTGTGCGATGCTAACTTGCAATTTGTACAGTGCTTCCGTAGGGATCTTGGCCAAAGCCAATTCCAAGTGATAAATATCCTTTAGTTATTTATGTGTCATCTCCTCTTCTAACTACAGCATATCCTGAGTGATAGGAAATTTTTCACTCCCTGATGTTATGATCTGGATTGTTTCTTGTGTTGGGATTGTTTGTTCTTGAACAGTTTGTTGTGGTTGTGCCTTTTCTTTCTTTTGCATTGCACTCAGTTGCAGTTGTGCCAAATTTTCCTTAACTTCTGATAGTTTCTTTATGAGCTCCTCTATTTTCTTCTATGTGTCATCCCACGACTCTACTACACGGTCTTGTACTTTTTCTTCCGCCATCTTCACGTCATCTTCTATGATTGTGAATTATGGGACATCTTTGTGTGCCTTCATATTTTTCCTCTGTCCTCCTGCCTAAAACATGGTTCTCTTATTTCATAGAGTCTTTGTCTGCACTGAAGTTGTAGGTACTTCTATGTTCGGGATGTCTCCTCCTACTTGTCCCTCCTGCACATGAACAATTTTTTCCTTCTGTGTACTTCCATTAGTCTTCTTTTGTTGTGCTCCTCCGTTTGTCACTCCGACGTGATCCTTCTCATGTGCAGGTGGCTTTGGAATGGCCTTATGTTGTCTTGGTTTCTTTACTGTCACACTCCCTCCAATTTCCTTTGTGCGTTCAGTAGCCTTCCTAGTGTTTGTTGTCGGATTGTTGGTTTTCTGCAACGTACCAGCCTATGTTGGTTGCTTTCCTTTTTGTCCCTTCTTTGATGTCATTGGTACTCTCCACTCATATTTCCAGTATTTCATGGCCCATTGGACTTCCTCGCCAGTGACATAGTATCTCATCTACAACTAATTCTTGTTTGGGTCCCTTTTGGCATGAATCCATATGTTGTGCCTTGATACCTGAAAATTTTCTATATCCTTATGCTCCTCCACTACTTCGGATGGTATCCTCCAAGTCTCGGCCACCTTTTCATGTATTTCCTCAAAATACGTCGCAAATATACTAGATTTGGCCTTCCTTTCTCTTACGACTGATCTATTCCACAATGTTTCATATTGTGTTGTGTGAAACTTTATAATCCTCTGACAAAATACATTGTATGTGTGGTGTCTCCATCCTACCAATGCAATAAGTATGAGTAACCATGAATAATGGAACTTTGTGCCTAAGTCTTGTGCATCTTGACAATCATCCAGAAATAAGTTTAATAAATATGGACTCCAACTAAGTACATTCCCATTTTCACATTTCATGGCTGATGTTATCACCCCTGCTAGTGCCTCTTCTTTGCGACACTTCCTTAGCAATTTTCATGTCATTAGCTTCGTTTCCAATCTTGTCATGGGTTCATTGATTTTGTTGATTATAATTCCTCGAGATCCTCTCATTGTTTCATATGTCTTCTTCATCTCTTTTGCTAAGGTATTCTCCTTGGTTTTATCATCTATATAATGTGCAGGCTTCTCACCATCTATGGGAAAACCCGTTATTTTTTCAATCGGGTCAACATTGATCGAGATTGGCCTGTCTAACCACAAAATTCCCCCATGTACTAATGAAAACAATTGTTTGACACAGTAATTCACTTCCTTTCCACGTCCAAAGTGAGGGGTCTCCAGTAAATTCATTATCCTTATGTTGTATAAACATGTTATCCACTATTTTTTTTCAAGTATTGGAACTCCGGATGAGCTTACCCCTTTGATTTCCATGTATACCTGTGGCTCAAATTAAGAAAATTTGTCTTTGTTTTCTACATCATGGTCTTCAATTTTTCTAGACATCCTAGAATATTAAGGAGAATTTTCACTCCTTCTGGTATGCACGATAATGCTATTGTGATGTTTTCATGTTTGTGCGGCAACCTTTGCACCATTTGTTTCCCATTTACCTTTTTTGTCGCAGTGGATGGCCCTGCTTCATGGAATGCATCCTCTTCTGACTCTGCATCTGATTCTGGAGCACCTGTAACATCTTCTACATCCACATGTTCTTTTTTTTGTGGCGATATCTTTGTGACAGGTTTGTCTTCTTCCCTAGGATCGTTAGATTCAGTTATTTCATCATCCTCCCCCTTTGTTTTCTATGGTGCTCCCATACCTAGTTGTTGTGTAGGGTTCTATGTTTCAGTGGGGTTTTTCTCTATAGTCCTTGGATCCATATCCATGGCTTTTGTTGTTGCTTCTTTCTCTTTGATTGGTGTGGGACTCACTGGTTCTGGTGATGGAATCGCGTCCAAATCCATGATTCCTTCTTGTTCACTAGGGTTTTCCACTTCCAGTTCTTGTACCTACAGTGATATTGTGTTGATTCATGTTCTCCTTTACATTTTACTGGGTGGTCCAACCTTAGGTGGAGCCATACTACAAATTATTGAATCCTGGTGCTCTGAATCGATGTTGAAATCTCTGGGGGTACCTGGTTGCTCTATGTGTTTTCTCATCTTTCTCTCCTTAGTTCGCATCTTCTCTAAGTCACAATGAGGCTTACCCTTCAAATTTCCTCCTTTTATAACACGTCATAAATTCTCTGACATATCCCACTTTTTTGTTCACTGCCTTTTTCCTTTTCCAAACACTTCTCATTTCATCACGTTGTGTTCACTTTTTTTTCTGCGCAGGATCTTGAATTATGGCATACCTCTTTCTATCGTATGTTTTGCATTGTATCCTTCAACTATTTGTCTATCACTTATTCATATAACTACTTATTTTGGACTTTTTCTCATTTTTCTACTTTGTTCTTCTTATTTTCTTCTTTAAGCTCCTACTATATACAATATGTACAACTTTAACTTTTGTGTGACAACTACCGAGGATTAGGGGGTCGACTGTCCCTATACAGTTTCAATCGACTGCCATTCACCAAACCTTGAATTTCCTTGTCTGTTAATCCCTATAGTTTTACAACACCTCCATCTGTGATAGACTTTATCGCATATGGCCCTAGCCAATGCATTCTAAACTTCCATGGGTGTTGCAAGTATTTACTATCATAGAGGAGAACTAGATATCCTTCCTTAAATTTCTTCTTCTTGATGTTTCTATCACACCAGGATTTATCCTTTGCTTTATGTAACTCCTGATGGAAACCATCTATGATTCTGTCTTCTTCTAATTCCATGAGTTGAGCCAATTTTTACTGTATTGCGCCTTTTTCTATCATGTCTGTAATAGTTGCAATGTGAAGACTAGGTATCAAATACTCCAAGGGAAATACTTCTTCATGACCATACACCAATCTGAAGGGTGTATGCCCAGTTAGCTTCTTGCATGTAGTTCTATAAGCCCATAACATTGTTGGTACCTTCAAATCCCAGTCATCCATGTTTACATTACAAATCTTGGTTAAGGAATTATCCAATATCTTGTTAAATGCTTCCACTATTCCATTGGCCTGAGGATGATATGGAGTTCTCTTCTGATGATGTATCTCAAATTCTTCAAGCATTGCATGGATTGTACTATTAATAAAATGAGTCCCCTTATCACTCATCAAAACTCTTGGGCATCCAAATATTGTCACTACTTATTCAAACAAAAAGCATGTTGCAGTCTTTGCATTGAAATCTTTCAATGTTGCTACTTCATCTCATCTGGTTAATTATTATTTTGTTGTAATGATATACCTTTCCCCTGATCTTCTTCTTGGTGGATTAATCAGTCCTACAAAAACTATTGCCCATTTATCAAACACCTTAAAAGTTACTTGAGGTCTCAATGGCATATCATCCCTCCTGGATTTTTTCCAACTCTCTAACAGACATCACAATTCTGACAGTACTCCTTTTCATCCTTGTGAATTGTTGGCCACCATAATCTTGTGTGCAGTATATTTCCCTGCATAATTTCCTCCATCTATGCCTTCATGTGCTTCTTCCAAAATTATAGGGCGTTCATACTCCATCACACATCTTCTCAAAATGTTATCTACACCAAGTTTATATAAGTGTACTGCAATCAGTTGGTAGTCTGTAGCTCTGACCACCAAGTTCTTATTATAAATAGTACTAAATTCCTTTGGGGAAAATCATGTACTCAAAAACTCAATAATGTGAGCAAAATAGTTATCAGCAATATGTACTAAAAAGAGTTGAGCATTAGGAAATTTGTCTTCCAAACTACTAGGTTCCTCTCTATTGGTGATCCTTGAAAGATGATCTGGCCCTACATTCAATCTTCCAGGCTTCACAACTACTTTAAAATCGAACTCCTGAAACAATAGCAACCATCTACATATTCTTCCCCCCAACATTGGCTTATTGACCAAATATCCAAGAGCAGAGTGATCTGTAAACATATTAAAATATTGGCATGACAAGTAATGTTTGAAATTTTGCAATGCATACACCATAGCTAGAAATTCTCTTTCTGTTGTGCTATAATTTTGTTCTAAATCTAACAGCTTCCTGCTTGAAAATGTTATAGGGTGATCTATATCACCTTCTCCTGGTTGTGTCAATACTGAGCCAAGTTTTATTGAAGATGCATCCACGTGCACATGAAATTCCTTTGACCAATATGGAAACACCAGAATTGGCGCAGTCACCATCTTCTCCTTCAAAATATCCAAACTTTGTTGGCACTCATCATTACACTGATACTTGATGTCTTTCTTCAACAAATTCTCCATTGGTGCAATAATATGTTCATAACCCCTTATAAAATTCTTGTAGTAACCTATATGGCCAAGTGTAGATTTTAACTGGTGCACTGACTTAGGTGGTGGTAAGTTAACTATGTTAGCAATATTGGCAAGATCAACCAACAGACCTTGTTTACACACCACATGCCCTAACAAAATCCCAAAAAGTGCAATGAAAATTCATTTCTTAACGTTTAATGAGATTTGACACTGTCTATACATGTCCAACATCAATCTTAGTACTTTAACATGATCCTTCAATAAACTAAAAAATGTCCAATTATCCAAGTAAACCTCCAAAACGTTATGAATAAAATCTTTAAAAGCTGCTACTACTACCCTTGAAAACATTGTAGGTGCACTCTTCAACCCAAAAGGCATTATTGTATACTGATATGATCGTCATTCTATAGAAAATTTTGTCTTATATTTATCCTCTGGTGTTATCCTAATCTGGTGATACCCTGAAAACCCATCAATAAAGGAATATGCTTCTTGACCTCCTACATTCTCCAATACTTCATCTGTAAATGGGGTAGGGAAAGGATCATGCAAACATGCATCATTTAATTTTATCAAATCTAATCAGATCCTTATTCCCCCTTGCTTCTTCTCCTACACTACCATAGGGATTATCCATTCTGATTCTTCAACATTGTCTATGACACCAACTTCTAACATTTTGTCAATTTTTTCCTTCACTTTCTCCTTGTATATTGGATTCATCTTGTAAGGTCTCTGTCTTATTGGTATGGCATTTGGCTTCAGAGGGATCTTCATCTCTCCAAGTTCTCATGCTACCCCTTTCATCTCTGAAACTTTCGTTGGGAACAAATCACTATATTCGCGCAATAACTATGTTATTCTTTATACTATTTGATTATCCCAATAATCCAATACCTACAATCTTTGGCTTCTCTTATGTTCCAATATTTACCTTCTTGATCTTCAGTGGTGCAGCATATTCTTCTAACTCTAGTTATGGTTTTATACTTCTCTTTCTCCTTCTACTTCTGGAATCTAAATATTGCATGGGTTTTCTTCTGCTAGATCCTCTTCTATGACATGTTAATAGTGTAACAGTTGTCTGAGAGTTTTCCTATTTTGATTCTGATATGCTGTGAAAATTCCAAATTCTAGCTCTTCAAATATCCTATCTCTTACTAAATTCAGTGTTGTATCTATCTCTGGACTCTCATGTTTAAATTCAAAAGTGATCACAAAATTTTGTTGCATCTCTTCCCAATCTACAATTTATTTGCGTTGTTCCAACTCTATGTACCAGTTCCTTGGAAATCCTTCTAATGTGTGAATAAAATGATGTGGCCATTCCTCTGGTGGTACTAATCTCCATTGAACCATGCACCTATATATGTGTTCTCTTGGTTTTCCAATCCCATCATACTTATTCAAATACATATTCTCCTGCTCTGTGCCCAATCTAATGCACAATAACCTCTTGCATTGATACCAGTTATTAATATTCTCTTTATGCACACCCCACAAATGTGTAGGTGTTGCTTTCAATGTTATATCTAAAACTAATAGCCTTCGATTCTCCAAAATTTCCAAATCAAACTTTGCTAAAAATTCTTCTAAATCATTATGGCCAAAGAAAGTAGGAGGTTCCTCTGCGCTGATCCATCTCAATGTGCACGTCAATCTGGCACATCTTCTGGTAGATAATTCATGTAATCGTTGTTGCCATTTTTCCATTCATGTGTTAGAGTCTAAGGCAAAAGAACAAATACTCCTCCAAATCAGTATTCCATCGGTATTTGGGTTGATGTAATCCTCTTCACGTGTGGTAGTTATATAAAATTGGTTTATGTCTTCTATAAGGAAATTTTCTCTCGCAACTCCACATACCTTCCTCCTTCTGAGGGATCCAATGGTGCAATAACTTTGTATTCTCCTTATTCAAATATCATCTTTATATTCTTGAAATTTATGATAGTTTGGTTATCAAATTCCTAATCCAATCCCAACAAAGCTGGATAAGGTGTAGTGTTATCCACTATGTCAATGACTTCAAAGTCTGCCATGGTGTTTACACCATCTAAATATATTGGATCCCCTTAAATCTACCAATTGGCACTACTCTATGTTGATTTTCTAGCTTCATGTAAATATGTGAATATCCTAGTGTAGGATCTCCGGTGGTTTCCCATGTCTTCTTAGGCAAAACATTAACTTCAAACCCTAATTATAATATAATATCCCCCATATTGAAATCTCCAATGTTTGCATTCAACCTGAATTCCCTACTTGTTCTTCTCTTCTTATGGACCTGATTGACTATCTTTTGTTCTAATTTCATTTCTTCTCCAAAATTACACTTTTCTAATAACTTTGTAGTACTTGTAAATAATTTGTATCATTCAACAACTTCACACAAGACCCCAAAAAGTTTCTTAAGTTACTTACTTGATCTGAAGGCTGCTCTATGTTGGTCCGATCAAATAAAGGAGGCGTGTCATACACTGGTGTATCATCTCCTAGTTTTGTTCCTGAAGTAGATGCAATATTCTCCTTTAAAACCTCACGTCTAGCCTCTTTGAAGGTCTTCTTCTCTTTGTGCGCATCAAAATTCTGTTCAGGTTTTGAATTCTTCCTTATCCACTAGTATTGATCTTGATTTTTCTTTGTTGCATCTGCTCATGTCTTGTCTCCACCTCTAGTTACTATATTGATCTTCTTCCCATCCTCTTCTATGTTTTCCACAACAAATCATTGAAAATTATGATTATTCTGGTTCATCTTGTCATGTATCTTTGTCAACAGTGTCGGACAGTATTTTGTATCATGGTTTGTTGCATGGAAATACATACATGTCACGGGTGGTTGTGGACAATCTCTTCCATAGTGTCTAGGTTTCTGACAGTTGTGACAAACTACTGGTCCTATTCCTCCTCCAAATCTGCTTCCTCTGCGACCTCCTCCTCTGAAGCCTCCTATGTTACCTTGGTTATCTTTGTGCAGTGTATTGTACTATGGCATCTAATTGTAATGCGGATGTGCATTATTATACTGTGGTGACGCTGCAAACCGTTGTGTGTTATTATATTACAGTTGATCTTGAAGCTATTGTCTGTTGTTATACTTTGGTTGAGTTGCAAACTGTTTTGCATGTTGTCCAATCATGTTTTCAGCTTGTACCCTCTCCTTCATTATCTCCAAATCTCTACAGTCCTTGTCTTCATGTCCAACTAACTTGAAAAAATTACAAAATGTGTTCTTGGGAACTATTTGATACTTCTACATCATGGGACAATGATAAGGATCATCTCCATGTGTTTTACATATCTCACACCATGGTCCCCCTAAAGATAAAGGATTTGTCATACCTACTCCCTACCACTATGCAAATGTTGGACACTCATTCTTATGATGCCCTTATGTTATGCATAGTGTACACCAAACATCTTCTCTCTTCTCCTTTCCTTTATTTTGATTCAACTCAAATGTCATGTTCTTCAAATATTCTCTCAACTCTTCCATAGGTGGATCTGTATGTTTGTACTAATTTTCTTCTAACTGCAATGCTTCCTGCAGGGCCTCATCCTGACTCTGGAATTTTTGTTGCCTCAAGGAATACTTAAAATGTGGAAATAAAGAGTTAAAAAATAAATGTCTATGTTTCATATCTGTAATAGGGTACTTCAACTTACCTTTTATCCTTTTGAACTTCTGATCAATCTCCCACACTAACTCACCTAGGTTTTTCTTGATCTCTATCATCTCGTTCATGAATTGATCCATTGATCTCGATCGTTGAAATTCATTGATTAATTGCTTCTTTACATCTGCGACGGTTGTAGGTGTTCCCGTTGGATTATTTACTGCAAGATCCATATACCAATCCAGTGTGCGGTCTCCTCATCTATAATATCCTTATCTTCCCAAATCTTCTTATAGATAAACAAATGCTTCTCTGGGTCCTCCGACCCTTCTCCATCAAATTCGGGTAACCTAATAATTGGATCTTGTCCTTGCATTGTAAAGTTTGTTATACTACCACCTTTGTGTGGTGTAGATACTTGACTACTACTATTTGAACTTATACTTCTACATGAATTGGATCCTCGTCCTAAAATCATTCTACCACTAATCACTTGTGGTCTAACCGGTTCTTCTTCTTTCGATATCTTAGTCGCACATGGGGTTGTGGGTTCCACACTAATTCGGATCTAGAATGGAGAGCCTTCTTCTGCACCGGACTCTTGACCTCTGGTTTTCCTCTCATATGTGGCGTGTAGGATATCCTCAATCTGCCCCATCGCATGAATATCCTCTACCTATTCCTCATCGTTGTCCAAGCCCTATTGCTCAGCTACTTCCCTCTTCTTACTATTGATCTTATACTGGTAGGTTCTTCCGCTGCGCATCACTCTTACTCTACTCAATATCTCCTTGGTTTGTTCCTCATACATCATGATACTTGGTCCATTGCTTCCTTCTACTGGCCTCTCTGTAGAGCCTTCTCCATATCTTAGATCTTCCTTAGTGCTTCCCCTATTTCCCCCATGCGTGTATAGTGATTTAGTTTTCTGACTCCGTGGTCATCATGCCTTTATCATGTAATAAGATCTTGATCAACATGTAAAGTGACCTAATGTACCTCCTTTTGGTTCCCTTAAAGAATTCCTACTCTGCAGCAGTATATGAATTTGTTGTATCAACTACAAACTCAATAATAAACCCTACAATAATATTTTCTGGCTAGAAATCCACTACGTGCATGAATTTATTGTTAACCCTTTCCAACAATGCAATATTCTCACTAGTCCACTCTACTTACCTTATCTGATTAGTGGGATGAGTATCCTTCAACTTCAATATCCACTCTTACAACAACTCTGGAAAATAACAGAAAAATGTCTCATGCAAATCAGTAAACGCATACATGTCCATATATTGGCGTGGTGTATACCTGGAACTTCTATTATCTTTTTGTGCAAATTCGAGTTGCTTTGTCTCCAATCATCTTTCAATATCCTTCTTAGTAGGAATCCATGGCCTGAACATCCCTTTCTACCATTGCATTCTCTTCACTTCTCATCAAATCCCTTCCATTATATTCTTCTAAGTTCCATCCGGAAACGGAACCATTTGTTGTGTGTATGGGTTGACCCAAGTTATACCTTAGTTCTCCATTAAAACCCTAGAAACCTTCCTCCCTTCTGGAGACCAGAAGGAAACACTGCGCATAGGATGCACAGCGCAATCTCACCCGAGATGGATTGTGGGTGGCTACAGGACCCAAATGTCTGCAATCATGGAAGGGATGGTGCTCATGGGGATGTTAGGCCTATTAACATTCATTCTATCATGCCATCATTCGTATCTTCCATTCAATTACCCTTTAACATTCATTCTGCAAAAAGTAACATAACCATTCTAGTGTGCACTATAAATAAACTCTAACATATGCATTCATTTATCCATTCATTTATCATAAATCATATCAAAGCAACACATAAGATAAACACACAGTATGACACCATGTTTTACTGTGGTTCACCCCCTGGGCTACGTCCACAAATATCTTTTGCTTCTTATTATTCTTCATCAAAATAGTGTGTTGTGCACATTACATCATAAGTTTGGTGTATGTGTGAGGCTAACCAATGTTGCACCAAGCTCCACAGTTTGCGACCTAACCCTCAGTTGCAATCCATTTGACTTACTATGAGCTCCACAACTCTCAACCAAAAACTATTGATTGTGACTAAAAACTCATAAAAATTATCCCCAATTCTTCTAATATGCCAAAAATGATACCTCCTATCTACCTCACACATCATATTTATACTACAAATATTGGGTTAAACCCATTACATTGATTACAAAAACCCTAACCCTAAGTGGATTAGGCTTTTCCACATAATAAATTCCTTCATGCAGTTGGTCTTCGACCCAACTATTCCATACTTTGAATCTGCACTGCTTTCCCTTAATTCTCAACACACTGCTTCGTTTTCCTTATTGTGCGCTGCTTTTCCTTATTTCCCAACACGCGCTCCAACTATCCTCCAAAATTTTTGTGTTGTACCCCAAAATTATCCTTCTCCAACAAGAAGTGTTTCATTTCTCTCAAGACCTTAGGGATAGCATCTAGAAGGATAGATTTACGGCTTTTGACTTTTTCCAACTACAACACCTCTGGGTGTTTATCCCCTTCTTCCTATGAAATGAGGTACAAGCCCTTCTTGGGGTCAATGAGCCCAAAACCAGAAACATGAGGAAATGAAGGGGAAGAAGTGTGGAAAGTGGAAGTATGAGTGGGAATGGTATGATGACCCTTCAAGGAGACCCCCCAGTAGAAACCCTTTCCCCGAGGGTGACACACTTACTAGGAAAACATGTCAACCACCAAGGTGAAATAAGGAAAAAGGTATAATTTCCAAGAAATTATTTTCATAATCAATAAAGGATCCTTTGCAACATTCTCAAATACTTCAATTATTAAAATGACACTTACCATGAGACCAAACTGTTTACCTCATGAAGTAAGACCTAATGTCCTTTATGGACCAGGCCAATGTGGAGGATGTTGTTATGTTGACAATGAATGGTGATGTGTGGGGGAGAGGAGGGGCTCTACCTGCTCATTGTGGCCTCAACCAGTCATCTAGCTCTCGACACTCAATTTCTTCTACCTGCGAGCCTCGAGACATCATCTCCTTATTTACCCCTAGGTTGGGGGGGATAACATCTGGCTCCTACATAGGGACATGTGATCGTCATAGAGTGCATGAGAACCTCAACATATCTTGGTAAGACCTATGCATACACATAATCAAGAAATATATTAGAGCATCAAGGGGTGGCTTTCTCACCCTTTATTCATATAAGCAAAACTTCAAAAATTCCAACATTGACAACTATTCTATAAAAAAAAATTATGCATTTTTCAAAAACTTCTAACTAACATGAAATGACTCAAGAAAATACATCATAAATACCATGTAGGATTGCATAAAACAAAATATGAAATGAAAATGAAAATACTCTATGATGAAAACACAAATGCAATGTAGAAAATCAAATGACTTACCTACTTACCTAGGGCCTGAGGCCTGTCAAAATCAGGTCTCGTCAACAGAGGTTCGGAGGATAGACCTATCAACTGGTAATGGAATCTTCCTCCCATCCATGGAAGATAAATAGTAAGTACCCTTATCAGGCTTCTTCTTGACGACATAATGGATAAGCCACATAGTTTCACTCTTCTTTTCATACTTCGTCTTTCCCTTCCTCTTATCCCAAATGAGTGTAAGGTTGCCTTCATCAAACTCAACATATGGTAGATATTCAATGTAAGGCTATATGGGAGGATCTGCATTCACCACACTTTTGATAGCTTGTTATTTCTCTTGATTCTTCTTACCCTCATCCTTATTCAATATCTTAATGGATCTCAGATCCTTTCCTTGGTATTTTTCAAGATTATCCTTATACTTATCCATATTTGGAAACAATGTATCAATACAGTCTTCTTTTGCAAATGGTAAATCTCAAGGATCATACTCAATGACCTGAGGTGTCACATCATATTCACAATCACTCCAATAATTAGGTATATTTGGATCAACTACATGATTCTTTGCAACATTTTGACTATACATAATCTCAAATGTCCCACCCCCCATAGGAATATGTGCATGAGTGAGGTTCATTCTAAGAAAAGAACCAAGGGTGGTGTACCAACTTATTGATAGAAACATGACCCAAGAATCCATTAAATCAATCATGGCCACATTCATATTGATTTTGATGTGTGGGAACACCTACAAATAAGCCCTCACATCTTATATGAGACCATAAACCTTGAATTTATTTGATTCAATGCCACAAACATTTCCATAAGGATGGGTTGTCCTCAAACCTAATTGACTCATGACCTTCAAAGGAATCATCTTTGTTGAAGCCTAGGAATCTAGCATACATTTTTTCAAACGAAAACCATTGATGCCCAGAGAAAGATAAAAAGGATGATTGTCTTCCCTCTAGTTCACGTGACACATAGTATTTAAAATCACCGGAGGATCCCCTACTTCATCTTGTATTTTCAAAGTCTTCAAGACTTATTTTCTTACGAAAGGAATATTTCACATATCGACCATTGGCACTACCATGTTCATCTTTCCAGCCATACTAGGTACATCAATATGTATATGAATATCTTCATTTGTTGGTACAAGTTGTGGAAGCGGGTCATGAACTGGAGGTGGAGGAGGTGGAGGTACTTCCTTCGTTGTTGGAGAGGGTGGGATTGGCACTTTGTTTCTTCTTGAGTATGTCAAGACTTCCCTTTTCCTCAACTTATCCTTTAAGCCTTCATCCATTTAGTTCAATATTTCCAATAGAGCTCATCTAGTTTCCTGCTTCCTAATCTCTTCAAGTTGTTCCTTTGTGATGTCAATGTGTTCATCACCTTTGGGCATGTAAGCTATGTCAATGAATTTTAACCTATCCATAGTTCTTGGATCTTCTTCTCCCCTTTGTCTCGGACACTCATGTTATGAATGAGGTTCTTCATAGGGAAAACACCATGATGATCCATCCATGTTTACCACTCCAACAAGATTCAAGGTGTCATGTGCCTTTGCCTCTTGTTGTGGCCTTGGTTTCCAACCTGTGTTTTCCCTCTGTTTTCTGATAAATTGAGGTATTGGAGCAAAATGATGTCTCTCCAAGGTTATCAACATGTTCATGATTTGATTTTGACTTTGGATGAACTGGACATTCATTTAATCAAACTTATGATCCAAGAGTATGATTTGATCTTATACATTGTTGGTTGAAGTCTTCATCTTAGGTTATGTTATGGCATGAGGAAACTGAAAAGGCTCAATCTTTGAGTTGATAATATATTCTTCAATTTGTGCACTATATCCTTTGGCCTTTGCCAAATTTTCAAATATATTTTCCTTCAATATAAAACCAAACTATCCTTTGAAATCGTTCAAGTAAAGAAGGAGAATGGTTGCTTCTAGCAGGCATAGGTTCTTCTCGGGATCTGACTATGCAAGTTTTAAAATATAGCATTGAACTCCTTCAATGTTTCTTTCTCTCTTTTTTTAACTTGGTTGAATTGCATCAATATCATTTCATTATCCTTCTTTATTGTCCATCTACCATAAACAACTTAGCAAAATCTTCATAAGATAGAAAATGATTTTCGAGAAATCTTTTGAACCACTTTTTAGCATCTTCATCAAGAGATGTAGCTAGCATCTTCATCGCAACATCTTCATTTTATATATCCTTATCTTACATGGCCACACCAATAGCATCAAGATGCTCCTTAGGTGTAACAATATTGTTTCCGGTGAACTTGGGAAACCACTTGTGAGACTCTTTCGGCATGTTGTTGGGATACCCGAGGATGGTGGCCATATTTAGTGTCTTGTAAAGGATGCCAGCCTAAGGATGAGCCATTACAGTGAGGGGGAGGATATCTCGAAACAAGGATTTGACAATGGGTGAATTACGAGGAGGTCTTCTTCGGTAAACTTTGGAAGGATTAAACCTTCCTTGGGGAAGTGTCTTTTGGAAATATAGGTTCTTAGTTTGTGGAGTCGCCAAATGATCTCTATGAAAATCTCATCAAAAGTGAAAAGGAAACTTCCCTCAAATGGATTTGTCGGGGAAGATAAGGGTAAGGGATTTAGGATAAACTTGCCAAGTGTCTTTATGGGATCGGAAAGGATTCAAAATCCTCCCCAACAACGACACAAAAAATGTTATCACACAGTTTGCAGTTTGGGAAAATCCCAACCCAAGAAACAAGTGTGATACAAAATTGGGGACACCCATCACTATCACCTCAATAGATATCTCGGGTGACCCTAGGGGGATTTTCAAGGGAGAAACTAAAGAGAAGAATGAAGTTCCCCCATATTTCACAATGAAAGGTTCTAAGGGCTTATGGAGAATGATTATCCATCAAGGAGAAGTTACCAATGAAGAGTACCTACAAAACCAGTGTTAGGCAAGAAAAACCAAGACAAACTATGATGAAAATGAGCCCTAGAACAAGAGGGAAACAACAAGTTATGCTTTTTGTCCCAAAATTGCATCAATGAGGGAATATATATCATCAATGAAGAATCATAACAACTGCAATTGAACCATCAAAATCAAGTATATGATATTGGAAGATAAAGCTTGTAACCAATACACAGTGTTCCAATGTTTAGACCAAGACTTTGATGAGAAATGAGGGTTGTTAAGGAATGTTATAAGAAAGTATTTATGACATCCCAATGGTTGTATCAAACTTTTTCTACAACAACAAGTTCTAACCGCTTAAATTAGCAAGTAAACCACCCAATCAATAGCTTATCATCAATAGAACAATTATCACAACTTACAAGTAATTTTCAGTGGTAGAAATGTGGAAAAAGAGTATGCAAGATTAAGTTTGTTGCAACCCTAATGGTTGTAGCTTAATGTTTATTACAACAACACAATCACTCAGTCAATCAAGATGCCCTTGGAAGTCAAGAGAGCCAATAGCATATAGAATTTAAATCCAACCTTGAACAATTCGATCTCTTAAATTTTATGTTTATCAATGCAACAATATTCAATATCTAATGCAATTAGTGCCTTATCTATTAGGTTAATGGAGTCTCTTAATTAGAAAACAACCTAGGCAACAAACAGAATAAAATGATTCTTTGAGAATTGAACCCTTATAAATCCAAAGAAGACACCAAAACCTCTAAATCGTCTAGCTTAGAAATCCAAGTTTAACTAGGGTTTGATAAACTTCTAGGGTGTAAACCCTCTTACTCCCTGGAGAAGATAAACCATAGAAAGCTCTTGCTATAAGGGTGTAAACCTTATTACTCCTTGTAGCAATCCTTAATCCCTTTCAATGACAATAGAAGAAAATTACTTGATGGAAGGTGTATGCCCTTATACTCCTCCTAGGGTTTGATTTAATAACCTCGAAATTAAGAAGAAAAACATGAGCTTGTAGAAATTCTTTACCTAATCCAAGAGATAGCATGTAAAACACTTACTTATCAAGAAATTCCAACAACTTGACAAGAATAAGCATCCAAGAGAAGTCGATATCCTTTATTCCACCAATAGACAAGTGTAGCATCCATAATGACCAAAAATAAGAGAGAGTGAATTGCCAAAGAGGGCCGAAATTTCAATCCAAGAGTGATTTTCCAAGTGATGAGTTATGATTTCTAACAAATGACTTGCCTCATATTTATATGAGGAAACCCAAGTCATAGTTTGTCCACTTTGTAATTACATCCATAATTTTAGGCTAAAACATAAGTTACAAAGCTAAATTAGCGAATTATTTTGCCTTTTTTCCCACATAGGCTACAAAATGACCAAAAATAATCAAATGATGGGACGTTAGCCCATAAAATTCCTCTCCAAGGTGGAACGTGTGATGGAAAATCCTCCAAAGGCTAGGACATCAAGCTAGAAGAGTGTCAGATCATCCCCAAATAAAGAAATAGAGTTGGGATTCAAGCCCACAACATCACCAAATGTGCCAAACATGTCAAACATTCCATTATTAATGTGGCATCATGCATCCTAAGAGGGATGTTTGGGAATATAAGGGTGATATCATCCTTCCTTCATGGTTCCAAGCATTTTTCAAGTGATAAAGTCACCTTCCTAAGTGCAACGTTCATCTTCCAAGGCATCCAATGAGTGGGGCACTACATCCAACCAATGGGATTTCAACCCCTTATGGAGGTCTAAGAGGCTTAGTTCCTCCATGAATAGCTTTCATCGGGCAAGGTCCTGCAAAGAAAAACAAGTATGCCTTCCAAGGGTCCACAAGTCACATGTATCATTCCAAGTAATCCAAATTTAATTAAATAACCACCCAAATATGTGTATTAAATCTCCCCTTTTCAAACTAAACAAATGCTCAAAGACCTTATAAAATTTGCCAAATTTAGGTATGGGAGGGTCGTCATGGTGTCCTATTGGGTAGGCCAATCCCCAAGTCAAGGAGTGTTTCCCAAGAAGACCCTCACTAAGTCATGTAGTGCGTATGAGGTGGATAGGAGTAGTACTTTTGGGCATGGGGTTCTTGACATATCAAGGGCTCATATTATCTCATCTATGGGTGCCTTTGTGGAGGGCGTGTTGCATCCTTCATTTGCAATGCAACATTTTTCCAAGCCCTTTATTTGCCTTTCATTTTTTATGGTCCAAACATTGAGTGTTATGTGCAATGGAAAGTAAATAACACCACAACACCACTTGAAGTTAGGAACACATTGAGTGTCATATGCACTAGAAATTAAAAGTCACCGCAAATGCATTCCCCCATCAAGCGAGACATTTATTAATTATTTTCCTTTTTTTTAAAGGTTCTTCATTTTTTATGGAGAAGCATTTCATTGCTCTCAAGCCATTAGGGAGAGAATTTAGAAAGACATATTTACGGCTTTTGACATTTTCCAACTACAAAACCTCTAGGCCTTTATCCCCTTCTTCCCATGAAATGAGGTACAAGCCCTTATTGGGGTCAATAAGCCCAAAAACCCAAAAGATGAGGAAATAGAGGGGAAGAAGCATGGAAAGTGGTAAGTATGAGTGAGAATGATATGATGACCCTTCAAGGAGACCCCCTAGTAGCAACCCTTTCCCTAAGGGTGACCCATTTACTAGGAAAACATTTCAACCACCAAGGTGAAATAGGGAAAAAGGTATAATTTCCAAGCAAACATTTTCATAATCAAGAAAGGATCCTTTGCAACATACTCAAATGCTTCAATTATTAAAATGACACTTACCACGAGACCAAACTTGTTACCTCATGAAGCAAGAGTTGTTGTCCTTTCTGGGCCAGGCCGGTGTGGAGGATGTTGTTATGTTGTTGGAAATGAATGGTGATGTGTGGGGGAGAGGAGGGGCTTGGCCTGCTCAATGTGGCCTCAGTTGGTCATCTGGATCTCGGCGCTCCATGTATTCTACCTACAGGACTCGAGATATCATCTCCTTAGTTACCTCTAGGCTAGGGGGGTAACAATTATATAACATCTTATAACTAAATAATGAATAACATTTTCAATTTTAGAAACACTTTAGCAATTTTATATGATGCATGTCACCAAAAATTGTAGAATAATTTAAACATGGGTTTAACAATATTTTATATCTAAATGAATAACATTGAACATTTTCGATTTTAGAACTGTATTTTAGATTTTGTTTTAAAGGACAAAATATTAAAATTGCACTGTAATATCATTGGGATGTATCCAACTACTTTCTTGGAATAATGAATCACAAATTCCTATAATTTAAACATAGGTGTAATAACATCTTCTAACTAGATGAATAGAAATATAATCTAAATCTTGCTTTAAAGGAAATGTTTTATGCTCCATTGTTATGTATCCAATATATATTCCTTCTAAGTTTAGGTGATTTTCAAAAATCAATAGGCTATTTGCAAAGTGGGTGTTGTGTGCTATATATCTATTTTTTGGTATGCCCACCTCCTTGTTTCACAACGGAATTTTCTCACAAATCTCAATTTATATCAATGACTACAATATTGAAATTTTACACCATATAGACATGCTAAATAAACAAGAGATGCAAAAACCATATGCATCTCCTAATTATGTGAAAGTATTATTCAATGAAATACTAAGATCACGATAATGATGAAGGAACAATTTACAAGTTTTTCAATTAGCACATAAACATGAAATTTGAAATACAACATACAAATAACAATAATACTTATCTGTATAAATTCTCAAGCATGTCGAATAGCAATTGAGAATTGATTTTCACCCATCCACAGAGATTCAATATGAATGTTAACCCTAAGTTGAGCCTATACACTGACATTGGAAATGGTAAATCTCTCTCTCTCCAACACAATATCATAGATATATTTGTAAGATCCCCTTCTACTTGACCAAGGAATTAAAGGACTTAGTAGCCTAGTTGTTCCCCTAGGCTATAGTCTCACCAAAAAGGGGACTAAGTGGCCAAAGTATGTCACTGGGATATTAAAGTCAAGTTATTAAAGTGACATTGTCTAATGAGGAAATAAAAATTTGGTTGGCTAATATGATAAAATTGAAGGAACGGACTTTAGGAAGCCAATTAATAATTTAAGTGAGAATTAGAATATTGAAGTATAAAAAGAATATGAGGGCACCTCACTTCTCATTCTTGATCATTTTCTATTTGCAATTTGAGCTCTAGAAGCTTAAGTGTTTTGGGGATTTTGACTAGACAAACCTTAGAGATCATCACGGAGGTGAAAAATACCTCCTTTCCTGGTCCAATCTTGGGCAAGGTGGTGAAAGATTCCACCCTCACCATTCTATCCAATTCAAATCAGTTTCAACAGTTACTTGTGGAACATGGGCACATTCTTGAGGGTTTTCTGCAGAATTGGGGTGCACTGTCTAAGAGGAAGAAGTTTGATTTGGCTAGAGGACATTGGATCTGGAGAAGATATTTTTACATGAGTATTTTTCATATCTAGAGTGACCTTCCTTATCATCCTTTAGGGGTTAATCACTCCATATTTTTTTATTCCCAGAGTTGGGCATGTTTTTTGAAGGAGGACACTTTTGGTCATAGAGATTCAGAGTTTTGGGGCTCAGATCTGCAGCTACAGCCAAAGAAACTCATCATAGGTTATATCCATGTCACATCCTTTAGATATTCAACATTATTTTAGAGTTTGGAGGCCAAATCTATTGAGGCCGAATTTCAAAAGGGGTTTCCAACCAGAGAGGAGCACAACTCAGCCAAAAGACTCATGCAGTGATCATAAGGGAAAGAGATTGATCTTCTAGATCTTTGCATGCAGTTGTTGGAGGTTTAGGGAAGCTCATATATCTCTTTGCTATTGTATCTTGGAGTTGCTCTCAGCCACATCCATTATTGTTCCATATCTATTCCATATATGTTCTTCTCTTGTACTGAGGTTAGCTTATATATTAAATAAAAATACATATCTAAAGTTTGTGGATATTTTGGTTTTATTTCCATAAATTTCCTTGTTGATTAAATTCGAGTATCATTGCAATTTATTTTTTCAACAAACTAAACAATAAACCCCAAAAACAAGCTCAATAAACTATTGGTGCAAATTGTTTGACAAAACACCTCGACCATAAACTTTGAAAATTGAAAAATTACACAAAACTTCACTTGGGGATCTTGCAATCTCCCAATAAATTCTCACAATGGTCGCTCTCTATCCTACCTTCTAAGTACATGAAAGTGTAACAACTCCAAATATTCATAGAAAACAATGTTGCAACAATTAACTAAGAAACTTGCTAGCGTACATGTTAATTCAAGCATCCCTTGTAAATATTTAGCGTTGGCAAATATCCCATGTCCTTGTTATTAATGTACCTACTAGGGTAAGGATGTCAATAAACCACTTTTGTAATATGAAATTGTCTCAAATCGTCATTGTGATCCCTTTTATGAAAGTAAGAAATGTTGATTAAGGTTGGTTGTCATTGATGATAACCCTTGAAGAAAGCCTCGTAGAACAAAGGTTTGGGTAAGGGACCCAATATTGTTTGATGTAAATATAACTCATTATTGTTTTGTCATGGTTGATAAGAAGTAAATATGGATGAACTCCAAAGTGGTCCCCTTATGGTGAAAGCCCTCACGGGAAGACGCTTTGTGGAGTAAGAGAACCCATGCTTAATTGTGGAATAATGAGATGAAGGAAAGTGAATTTTTCAAGAGAAAATATCCTAGATGAATAGTTCTTGTCATTTCATTTCTGGTGGTATGTGGAACGTCACATACTTCCTCACGGTTAGAGAGTTATGGCCATGAGAAGTTGGAGACCCCAGGTTTGGGTAATGGACCCAAGTTTGTTTGATGGGTAACGGTATGAGTTTTGATATATTTTCAGATAATACTATTCTATATGAATAGTACATGTCATTCCATTTCTGGTGGTATGTAGAACGTCACATAACTCCTCACGGTTTGAGAGTTATGGCCTTACGAAGTTGGAGGACCCTCATATGTCATCTAGAAGCCCCAAAAGATCAAAGTAGTCAAAGTGGTTTAAG
>JASDQU010101030.1:437004-454467 GCA_032191745.1 Picea mariana
ACCAAAATTTGATACAACCACAAGAAGACACACCAAACCCAAACCTACAACCAACAAACATAAACACATAAATTGATGAAGGGTTGAGATCTCTTCGATCAATTTTCCAACACATAAGGAGTACTAGAAAGCCCTGTTGATTATTATTAGCTACTTCCTTGGACGCCATTGTATCATTCATTACAAGTTGCCAGGGAAATTAACCAATATTTATGATTACAGGGATATAATGTTTGAATATTAATGGATTAGCATTGATAAAAACCAAGCGAGAGACTTGAACATTACAAAACAATAATTGATGTCACTATTTATTGATCCTAGAACCGAAATACAAACACCAATCACAAAGAGATGTATTTGTAGGGATTGATGCGTCCACCAACAATTTAAGGATAATTTGATGGATAGGTGATTTGTGGTGGTTGAAAAACCTCCCTGCAACAATAGGGAGGTGCCTCTATCTTTCCTTAGAAAATTATGGGTAGAGTTGATGTTGGGTCACCATGTCAACTACTTTGACATTGGTGAATTCCAAGGGGTGGGTCCTAGGTCCGCACATGATAGATAGAATGTTAGGCGTGATGCAGTGCTAGGTCCTCATTCTCCTAGGTGAAGACCTAACCCCCCTGCTCAGCATCCTCCTATTGTAGAAGGCATCACATAGACACAATTATTCATATCAACCTTGAATTGGAGCTTGGTCCATCATGGTAGTTTTGTAGCACTATCTTGGTAGGAGGTGCCTACATGCGAAGTTGGTAGAGGGGATAGATCTTGATGCTCTGTAGTAAACTGCAGTCAGAAGAGGGCACATGGACAGAGTATACATTCATGTGAGCCTCATAGATGTTTTAGTTATGAGAATATTATTTATAGGATGATGGAGGCTAGTGGACATGAGAGTTCCATGGAGGAGGTTAGTATCTTGACCATATCTATGTTGTTCATTGATTATATATATATAATGTGGGGTATGTGTCATATTCTTTGCAAAATTGATTCCCTGTACCATGCATTAATATAGGAGCAAAGGGGTTTTGGGGGTTGTTTGGCATCCCCTAGCGGAGAGGGTTATAGGGGTTCGGAGGCGGGATCCCCTAGTAAAAAAATTTGGTATGTTTTTTGTTGGTTTTTTGCATCTATTTTTAGCAGTTTTTCGACACATGTTTTTTGTCGATGGTTTTCTAGTTTTGGTTAAGGATTTTGGGTTGTTAACTAATCTGGTTCAATGGATTAGGGGTTTGGATGCCATAAGATCGTATATGTATATTGTATTGTAAACAATGAAGAAGATGATGAATAGAAGATTAGAGGTGTGAGTCTAAATAAGTTGTTGGTTTTCCTAGTCTTGGTTTCTAGGGTAAAATGTGTGTGTGTGCGTGTGTGTGCACGCACGTGCGTGCATACAACTGTATCTTTTCTATTTTTATTGAGAATATTTTTTCTATAAATAATTGTACAATATTAAAATATACATTTGGTATCAAAGCAATTATTGGCTTTAGAGGGATCCCTTTGAGGTTAGGGGTTTGGATTAGGTATGTGATAATTCTCGTTACAATGGGATATATATTGTATTGATTCTTTGAGTGAAAATAACTCGCGAGAAGTTCAAAAATAGAGATCGAGAAAATTAATGGGAAAATTTTTGAGCTATGGAAGCTCAAGATGAAAGATCTTTTGGTAGAGAAAGATCATTGGGTCACAATGGATCTAGGTAAAAACATTCTTAGAAGAAAGAAGGGGATGTGTACTTGGCTTCAACAAGAACACATGCAGATCATGAGGCATGGTTGGTTGACTGAGGTGCATCCTTTCATATGAATCCCTAAAATGAGTGAATATGAAAAGTGTGATCTAGGTGATGACTCAACAACCAAAATCATAGGATGAGGAAAAGTCAAGTTGAAGCTCATGGATGGAAGGATTATAAAGCATCTTGGTGTTCTGCACATCCGAGGTGTAAGGTAGCTAGAGAGATAGTGGGGGGGGGGCCAAAGGGCCCATAGTGATAATAGTGGAGGTCATTCAATGTAAGGTGGACTAGGTCCACTATATTATTAAATAAGGCCCACTATGGTAGTTAGATATAATAAATGTAAGAGGATTTCTTAGAAGGTTCTACTTCTAGACGATTCCTCCTCTAGAATGTTCTTAGGTAATGGTNGACATGAAGAGAAGTATTGTATTTGGAGATGAAGCTCAATAGGAGGATGCCCCCTCGAAGAGGCAAGTGAACAGGAGAGGATCCCTTCCATAATAGGATCGCCCAAAGGGCCCATAGTGATAATAGTGGAGGTCATTCAATGTAAGGTGGACTAGGTCCACTATATTATTAAATAAGGCCCACTATGGTAGTTAGATATAATAAGTGTAAGAGGACTTCTTAGAAGGTTCTACTTCTAGAAGATTCTTCCTCTAGAATGTTCTTAGGTGATGGTAGCACTATATAAAGGGGTTCAAGCAATGTAATGAGACATGAGAGAAGTATTGTATTTGGAGCAGTAGCTCAATAGGAGGATGCCCCCTCGAAGAGGTAAGTGAACAGGAGAGGATCTCTTCCATAATAGGATCCATTGTATGGTGTTGCCCTACCTCAAGGGTTTGATGGTAATAAAGAAGATTTTGCATATTGTTCTTGTATATCTATTGTGGTGCTTTTGTATTCAGTCTTTGGATCTTAACAATTGGTATCATAGCACTTTCCTTGAGTTTTTGGTGTATTTTGGTGCAAAAATTGTAGAAAATGGTTGTAGATCTGAGTTCCTCCCAGAAAAACACCCAAGTTGAAAAAAAAAAAAATCATCCAAAACGGAGTCTGGAAGGTCAAGATATTGAGGTTTTAAAATCAACAATTTTTCAGGGTTTTTCTACGGAGGGCGGCGCGATTTGTTTTTATTTCTGTAGCATTTTGAGGCCAAATTTGCCAAAATAAATTACAGATATGAGTTCCTCTTACAATTTCACCCAATTTCAAAAAAAAAATCAGCCGAAATGGAGTTCGGGAAGTGAAGTTATGAGCATTTTAACTTCAACAATTTTTTAGGGTTTTTCCAAAAAAAGCCGCGATTTTTGCCGTAACTTATTGGGTGAGTTCATAGGATGCTCAGATGGCTATTTCTTCTCAAAACTTCAAAGAAATTCTTGAATCATTCAAATCCCGATTGTTTCACATATTGGATGACAGATTTGATGCATTTGCACATGGTCTCACAGTCAGCCTCACAGATAGCCTCACATATGGCCTCAATGATAGTTTTCATAGTATTCAAGATTCATTGAATGACATGCAGGAGAGATTTCTTATGCAGGGCCTCATGAATGAATATAATCAAGAAAGATATGCTTGGTATGATTTTGAGGACGATTGTGATGATTGGTATATGGATAGTTGTCATTTCTGGGATGACAACCACTTCCATATTTTATTTGATGACTCTACTCCACCTTCTGTAGAGAACATCAATGTCCTAGATCAAGAGCTAGTTACCAGTGTTCAGTCTGCATATTCTATAGTGGTATTATTCCCTCCAGATTTTTCTACGACCCTTTTCCACTATGTGGATGGATCTTCTTATTTGGATCCACATGATAGGTGTCAATCTTTGGAGCATCATTTGGAGTTGGTTATTGGGTTCCAAAATCTTCTACGGGGAGTTCACATGAGCACTTGGACATGGGACCCGGGATTACAACGGTGGTTGTACTACTTCAGCATGGTGGATTTTCTTTCTACATGGGACTTTGGTTCTTCAGTCTTCTTCAACATTATGGTCCACAATTATCCATGGGACCCTGGTATATGGTTGCACATCAAGCGTTGAGGACAACACTTTCATAAGGGGGATGGAATGTAAGGTAGCTAGAGAGATAGTGGGGGGGGCCAAAGGGCCCATAGTGATAATAGTGGAGGTCATTCAATTTAAGGTGGACTAGGTCCACTATATTATTAAATAAGGGCCACTATGGTAGTTAGATATAATAAATGTAAGAGGACTTCTTAGAAAGTTCTACTTCTAGAAGATTCCTCCTCTAGAATGTTCTTAGGTGATGGTAGCACTATATAAAGGGGTTCAAGCAATGTAATGAGACATGAGAAAAGTATTGTATTTGGAGCGGTAGCTCAATAGGAGGATGCCCCCTCGAAGAGGCAAGTGAACAGGAGATAATCCCTTCCATAATAGGATCCATTGTATGGTGTTGCCCTACCTCAAGGGTTTGGATATAATAAAATGGTGTTTTCTTCTATCTTTCTTTTTGGATCTATTGTGTATTCAGTATTTGTGGTGATTATATTTGTAGATCTATTCAAGTACTTAACACGAGGATTGGCCATAAATTCGATTTTTGTAAGAAAAATGGATGATGCAGGGGTAAAAACTATACAAAAGAACTATGTATAAACTGGATGATGATTGGAACTTTGTATAAACTACAAAGAAGAACTATAAATTATCAATGTAATAATTCCATTGTTCCTCATATTGGATTTGTAGAAGAAAAAAATCCTACAGTCTCTAGAGAAAAGTCTATGTTGTGGCATCAAAGACTAGGGCATTTCAGAGAGAAGGGATTTCGACTACTACACGATAAAGATATGATTGAAGGTATGTCAAACTGTTCAGACTCTAGATTTTGATTTTTGTGAACATTGTGTATATGGGAAGCATAATTGAGTAAGATTACCCTCTAGTGAAATTAGGGAAAACAAAATTTTAAAGCTGGTGCGTAGTGAAGTGCTTGGACCTATGTTAGTTCCATCAATGAGAAAATATGTGTACTATGTCTAATTTATAAATGAATTCTCGAGGAATACTTGGATATATTTCCTCACGAAGAAACCTAAAGTATTTGAAAGGTTTAATATTATAAAAAGAGGATTGGAGAGCAATAAAATAAAGAATATGTGTAAATAAAACATAGAAGATACACAATACAATAGATACACAGATATACGTGTTTCACCAAATGTGGGCTACATCCACCATAGAAATTGTCAGTTCTTCCTTTATTATTATCCAACAAATGAAGGGATACAACCTACAATATACCCATTGTAACTTCCTATTCTTTTCTCATAGTTTCATTTCTCATAATAAAATATTCACTCACATACACAGTCACAATACAATTCCCTCATACATAAACGAGGCTTTTGTAATGTTTCCCAAAATTATATATATATATATATATATATATATATATATATATATATATATATATTAAATTTAGTCATTATAATTATCGTTTTTCTAAAAGAGGAAAACCATCGAACAATCATAACTATATGTTACAAAGGTTCCACTAATTCCTTGGCATCCATAGCTTAATCCTACTGCTTCTTGACAAGGATGCAAGTTACATACACATAACTAAGTGTACATGTTTGTCATGAAAAAGTTAACTCTATATTAGCAATAGAGTGAAGATGTAATCTACTACCTAAGGCTTATACCCGCCTTGGTCCTTTCATTCTAATAGCACAAAGTGTTTGTAAATGCTATAGGTTTCCTATCCTATTCATGCAAACCCATAGTGTAATGATGTAACCCTTTAACAAGCCTGATTGTCTTTTATTAAGGTTATGAGTAATTTACATCAATATTACTGTCAATCAAGCACATGGTAACTAACTTGGTCCAAGTGGCATCAAGGGTATAAGTAAGAACTAAATTGTGTAACTCGAATAAAACTATGCGCGTTCTAAAACCTAACTGGCCTATGCTTGTCCTTCATCATAACTCTGATAATAAATAAGGTGGAAGGGTATTGCTATCCGGTTTAATGACTATACCCACGACATTTAAGAAGTATCCTATGGCATACTCCTTGGCTAGCACTTAGCCTTTGTGCCCACTATGCTCTCGCCACCTCATAAGGGTTGCCTGGCCCTCGACATAGTTTCCTACCCATCACCATTACTAGGCTCGTTGGAGGTTTCACTATTGTTTTGTTCATTCCTTTCTAACCTTGCGTGTAAGAAACCACTATGAGTCTACCTCCATTACTACTTGGATTGATATCAAGGCCATCATTCGTTAACTGGAGCTTAAAATAGTGAAGTGGAACGCTTGGAGAGCATTGGTCGGAATCCTTGCAAGGTAAGCATCCTTCAACACTTGTTAATTGAATCTCCGTATTAGTAATGTATCTTGTTACCTTCAGAGTTCTTGAACGTGATGTTTTATCGACATTCAGTGGTGGTTTTTTTTTTCTTATTTGTTATTTAACCAATGATAATTCTTAGGACTCCATTATGGTTTCTTCCTTATCCTTTGTTATGCTCTTGATCTATGATAGATATGATGCTTGTGAAAACCATAGACGGTGTTTTGGACTGAAAAGGGTCAAGGTCATGAGAATGTCGGTTCTGTAGTTTTGACCAAGATAGGTTTATCTAAAAATATTGTGTGTTGGCTTTATTTGTCTTCTGTTGTAGGTGGTTACTGTTATTGGATAAATCCGTAAGTGCTGACACAAACCGATCTCCCTAGATCCACCTGGATCTAGAACAAAGCAAGACAGAACATGACTCTTTCCCTAGATTTCGACCATTGAATTAAATAGGAGGCTAGAACTAAGAACATACCTTATTATCGCTTCCTATGGTATTTGTTGCTTCAGCTTCGCTCCAATGCTCTTGTGCAGTCAAGACCAAGACAACTCAAACCAATTGGAGTGAAGACAACTCAATATATTCAAAAGTCAATCTATGTATATGATCAAGGAATTATACAATAAAGTGGAAATAACTTTATGGGAAAGGGACATATTACTGTATCATATTGATGGAAAGTAAAGATTACAACCTGATCCTTGATGTCGCAAACTTCCTTTCGATGGCCCTTGGCTCCAACACACACACTTCCTCACTTAAGAAGATAAAAACCCTTATGATGTCTTTTCTGGAGTTTCCTAGCCTGCTGTTCAAGCTTCAATCTTTCACACAATCTTTCACCAATTCTCCAACAAATGTTGCTTAACGTTGTTTTCTTAACCTTTTCCATGAGAATTCCCTCAATATATAGGAGAGAATGAATTAGTTACTTGGATAAGAATGATCCCAAAATATCAGGGAATCCAGTACTAGGATAACCATTCGAATGCCATCTCATCCTTCTAGAAACTTCGAGAATTCATCTTTTCCCTTGCTTTAGAAAGAGTTCGCACCCTAGCAGTTCAACACAGTGCGAACTTCTCGCACCCTGGCTTAAGGCAGCCTGCGAGAATCATGCATTCTCGCAGGCAAATATACTAGTAGCCTGCAAACCTCCTTCAAAAATGATATGTTTGGAAATAGAAGAAAGTAACTTTTCTCAGGAGAAAGTTCTTATGAAGAGCCTGAGTATACCATCATTAATACATCATCATGATAACTAAAATCATAGGTAACAGAATGCCCCCCAAAGTATGAGGTTGGAGCCAGTGACAACCGATAGACTTTGTAAGCCACATGTGTGTGTCGGGAACTAGGAGCACACCTAATTGGAAACCTGCGAACAACCAAGCATCTGCAGAATATCATATATATCAATTCTGAGGTAGGAATTCGCTTACTCAGATCACAGACTGATGACATTATAGACATGGGTCATGGCTACCAATCATACACTGTGGATCCATGCCATCAAAATATAGCATAGCCACTGGAATACACTGTGGATCTATGCGAGAAATTTCAAATCAAGAAGACATAGCCACGAGACATACACAGTGGATCTATGTGTCACAAATTATACATACTCCATCACAACCTGGATCACAAAGATGATCTCCAGGGTCTTCAATCTTGTCGTCCAAAATACGAATCTAACCATGTGATTACATGTGTTGAAGTCGAACATGGTAGAAACCACTTGATTACCGGTCATTGATGAAACCATTAACAATTGCGAGGAAAATCACCATTGATGTCAATGACTCCCAAGGTACCATAGTACAATCCATCGAGTGTGAATAAATGAGTTGAAGTCGAACATATGATGGAATCTTTCAATCAGGGGTCAATGATGTAAACCCACTGTCGAAAGTGAAGAAACTTGTCGTTGAGGCATGCAAGCTCCAAGGTACTAAATAATTTCTAAGTCTTGATTTCGGATAATGAGTTGAAGTCAATGGAACAAAACTTGTCACAGGAGGGCTTTGATGTATCCCCCATCAATGACACGAAATGAGTAACAAATTTTGAAGGTGACGCAGAGTATGATGTGAATTGGACTGGACATAGGGAAGGTCGACACGGAGAGAATGGATAATTGCAGATGGCCGACTCAATATAGGTTTCAGATGGATCTCTTGAACATATGAACAACATGACCAATGATTTGGCAGCATTGACTCAAAGACAACACAGGGAATGACCTTGTAGCAAATCGAATGAGAGACAAATGGATTTCCCAAACCGGCTTCAAATGATGAATAGGGGGTGTCATGTTTAAGAGAGACACTTACTGCCAATTAATATGATGATGAAAACATATCCCTTTCCCAAATTTCCCCCCACCATTTCTGGTGAGTACCTCTTTATTTTTACGCAAGCTTGAGGAGGATAACATATGCTTGTTGATGTAAGCTCATCCTTCAGATGAGTCCCTCGGAGTATGTTTAACAAACACTAAGAAGGAGTGGTTCGGTCCCATCACGGGTCTGTCAATTTTTGTTTAACGAGTCCAGAGATAGAAAACTCGAAGGTTTTTCAAGATTATAGAGTTTGGAAAAACACTTAAAAGAGAACTCTCTCAGTTCCCTTTTTGTAAAATAGTCTGAATGAGACCGAAAAAGAGATAAATTATCGCTCACCAGACGCGTACTTCAAATAATTTAGTGAGCGTGAAAATAGCAAGGTCGCTCGACAATCTTTTCATGTTTTAGAGAGTCTAAAAAGAGCTTAAAGAAGACTCCAGGGGGGTTTTCTTTTTCGTATAACCTTGTTTATCCCGAAAAAGTGATAAAAGTATGCTCGACCACGTTCTCATGTTTTTACGAGCGCAAGAACGGACAAAAATGACGCTCGAGGTTGTATGTAAAAACCATAAAAACAATAAAAAACACGCCATAACGAAGAAAAATATGTCCATATCCTTATATTTAATCATCAATGTCATCACCCCTACAAGTCATTAAACTCAAGATGATATTAGGGATTAGGTTTAATCGATAAATAAACATAAAAAACCCAAAATGACATAGTAAAAGTAGATAAAATGAGTAAATATTCTTTTTTACCATATCATTTTACATTTCCACTATTGAGCTCCAAAAACCCCTCTTTTATCGTCCGAGTGTGGCGTCAATTTGCAGGAGCTACGAGAGACCATTCAATGAGCCGTCTACAACATTAAGTTAAGCTCTTCGTCCTTGATATTTTCATGGTTGAATTTTGTGATTTCATTGGCTAGATGTTTAGTTTTAACTTGTTTTTTCAAGCCCTACATGCGCGTTGGCATTCTCGCAGGGAGGCCATACAGGGCCTGCGAGAATGATGCATTCTTGTAGGTGAGCCTTAAGCCACCTGTGAGGTTCTCGCACTGTGAAAATGGGGCACTTGTAAGAACCGCAAAGATAAAAAAAATTTAAATTTGTAGCCAATGAAAAATATCCAAATCATGAAAAAAGTTATTAATCCTCTTATTTTGTTCTTTATGCAGATAATTGGCCAAAAAAATGGTGCTTGAGTGGCGTGAAAGGGAACATGAAGAGGATAATGCAATGGCTGAGAATCATCCTCCTACCATAGCTGCATTGAGAGATTGCGGGCTCTTGAAATACTTTCGCATCCTGGGCATGAGGGCCCAGGCCAGACTTTTAGAGTACCTGGTTCGCATGTGGGATCCAAATCAGCAGGTGTTTCATGTGGGGGTCCACACATTGTCCTTAGACATTGAGGATGTTTACTTTTTGACTAGTTTATCCCGACGAGGATACTATGTGAGCCTGACCGGTAGTAGAGGTGGTGGGCTACCGATAAGTGAGTACTGCCGTATACACTGCGTACCTGAGGTCGAGAGAAAGAAAGGAAAAGTGGCTATCTGGGGGGTAACAGACTTTACCCTCCGTACTATCCTTTTCAATATAGCTTGGATGGATGGGATTTCTGCTCTGCATATGTCATTACAAAGTTACTTCCAGTACGCTATTGAGTGTACTGAGCCTCGAGTGTTCAACTGGGCAGATGTAGTGCTGCGCAGTATAAAAAGGCAATTAACAAAATGTAGGCAGGGTGACCTGAAGCAATTCGGGTATGGATCTTTGCTGGTATCCTTCTTCCTAGAGCAATTCCCATTACTGAGGCTACAGGTGGAGTGAAATTTACCGGCTCCCAGAGATCCACAGATGCTGAGATGGTGTCAGCTCATGGCCTGGCACGTAGCAGGACCTATCATCAAATATGATGATACGTTCTTTGATTGCCTTCAACCACAGATGTTGATGGTTGATGACTACGCTTATGATGGATTTGATTTCCAAGGAGATATGGATTTGGCATTTCCAAAATATGCTCAGTGGGGTGACCTTGGTAAGAAGTACACACATTTTCTCTTTTTAAATGTTTTTGAATTTTTATCATATTCAAATGTTT
Organism: Picea mariana; assembly: GCA_032191745.1. Lineage (NCBI taxonomy): Eukaryota > Viridiplantae > Streptophyta > Pinopsida > Pinales > Pinaceae > Picea > Picea mariana. Next base: position 447,587 of record JASDQU010101030.1, read on the forward strand.
TTGTTTTATATATTCGTCGAAAAACTAATACAAAATCGTTTAGTGATAACACATATGTTGGAACGTATATACCTCCTAGCACTTCTCCTATCCAGAGGCGAGGAGAGGTAGCAGCAGCACCATAATATGCTAAGGATTATCAGGTGGTGGAACAGAACTTAGAGGGGTTGACAGCAGACATTCCAGATATGACTCTGGAAGAGGTTCCACGACGCGATTAGCGTCACACTGTAGGGGTATCAGCATCTATGAGTTGAATGCTCTATAGAGTTTCTAGAATAGTTGTGTGTTATCGTGAACATCATCCATGACGTCACTTTGTAGAAGCTATAAGCTTCCAATTTTGACATTTTGGTCTTCGGACAAACTTTTGTAAAAAACTCTTTTGATCGTTATATATATATAGACGACTTCTACCAGTTTAATTTATACGGTGTGGAATTAAATGTGTTTGATTTATAAATGATTCAAATGTTTATCCAATACATAATTAGCCAATGTATCTGTTAATGTATTTAGACATCTAGGAATATGTTGATATTCAATGTGATCAAAATAACGTTTCAAGAGGCGAATTCGCAAATACACCCGTAACAAAGTAGGACTTCGAATAGAGTAGATATTACTTAACTGTAGTACTACAAGATGCAAATCAAGTCGCACAACCAAATGACGAATTTCGAGTGATATAACATCAACCAATAATTCAATAATGATGCTATACTCTGCAATGTTGTTGGTCGCACAGCCAAGGCATACACCTCGTAAAGATACAAGTTTGTTTGTTGGGGCATAGATTTCCCACGTAGCGGAAGCTAGGTTCTGAGTACTATGGCTAGCACCATCAGCGAAGCCAATATAGGGTAGCGAAGACTCCAACATCTGGAAATCAAACACAACATCACATAAGGGCAGAGACCAGATAATGACCAAAGCAAACTATAGTAACACATACAAAGTATAATACATTAAAATACAAGTACTTGTGCACAGATGATTTATGCATAGTGCTTCTTCAAGTACAACCCATTCCTGGGTTCACTCAAATGGATACCATCGTAATCTATCAGCTCATATGCTCATTTTTTCAAAACAAGTCGAACAATATAAGGACCTCGCCACATGGGTTCAAATTTCCCAGCTCCTAACACATCTCGATTCTGTTCATAGAGAAGGACAAGATCTCCTTTGGAGAAAACGCGAGGCTTGACATGCTTGTCATATTGTGCCTTGACACATTTTTTCTGGGCTTCTATTACTAGAGTGGCGTCACGTCGAGTTTCGTCTAATTGCATTAGATACAATAGACGTTCTTCTTTAGCAGAAGTGTTGGGTAAGAGTTCGACAGCTAGCTTCAAAGAGGGTATCTTGCATTCTATACAAAGAATGGCTTCCGCACCAAGACTAATCGAAAAGGTGTAAACCCAGTAGCAGACTTAACAAATGTCCGATATGCCCACAATGCCGAAAACAAAATTGTGTGCCAACTTATTTTATGAATTCCTATCATCCGTCGAAGCATAGTTATGAGAAATTTGTTGATCGCTTCGACTTGACCATTAGCTTGTGGATAATAGGGCGTTGAGTTATCATGATGAAGACCCAACTTCTTAGTAAGTTCAGACATCATAAAATTTCTAAAGTGGCTACCGTGATCAGTGACGATAGCTTGGGGCACACCAAAACGAGCTATGACATGGTTAAAAAGAAACAACGCTACAGTCTTGCCAGTGTTATTGAATGTCGGCATCGCCTCGACCCATTTCGTAAAGTAATCAACGGCTACAATGATGTAACCATGCCCCCCGACCGAGTGAGGGTGAAATGTCATGAAATCGATGCCCCATTTCACAAAGGGACCAACTGAGACCACAGGGTGAAGAGGAGCAGGATGTGACCGAATTTTCTGATTGTAGGTCTGGTAGGCATGGCATTTCTGAATGGCAGTAATGCAGTCATTAAACAAAGAAGGCCAAAAATACCCTGTGCGTAAGATCTTCTGGGAAGTAGCATACCCAGACATATGACCACCACATGCTCTGGAATGGTAGTCATTCAGAGCTTTCTCAGCTTCATCAAACGTCAGACAACATCAAAAAATAGAGTCAATTCCCTGACGGTAAAGAGTATCCCTGAGGATAATGTATTGACGAGCTTGATAGCATATGCGACATCGTTAAATACTAGACAAAGTAGGTCGGAAAGTTTGGGTTTGGAGATATATAATGATATCCCCATACCAAATATTGTCAGTGCTAATAAGGAAAAGAGATTCATCGGGTAATGAATCTTCTGCTACATTTTCCGTTGCAGAGTGAGGAAAATTACATATCAATTCAGCAAAAACTAAGGATTTGTTCGACTTGGCATGATTGAAATCCAAGTCAAACTCCTGGAGTATGACAATCCATTTGAAGTATTTGCTCCCTAGCAATTGACGTGTCAAAATATGTTGCATAGGGTTGCAATGAGAAATCACCGTAGTCTTACGTGAGAGGATATAGTGCCGGAAGCGTTGGACTGCTTGAATGGTAGCCAAAGCTATTTTTTCGACATGTTGATACTTGATTTTAGTTGGTGTGAGACTTTGACTCAAGTAGTAAACAACATGTTCGCCGTGCGCATCATCCTCTTGGAAGAGAACCATGCCAATAGTGTACTCCGAGGCAGCAAGATAAAGGAAATAATTGCGACTGTAATCAGGAGGAAAGAGAAGCGGAGCTCGCATTAGGGACAACTTCAAAGCTTCAAAAGCATGGTTGGAAACGATATCCCAGACGAACTCTGAATCTTTCTTTAGTAGCTGCATAAAACCACGAGTGATCTTGGCGTAATTAGGGATAAAATGACGAAGAAAGTTTGCTTTCCCCTGCAAACTTTGCAATTGGTGCAGTGTAGAAGGAAGAGGGAGATTAAGAATCGCCTCAACCTTAATAGGATCCACCCAGATCCCTTGACGTGAAATGATAAAACCTAGAAGATGGCCAGATTCTATGCAAAAAACACATTTATGAGGATTTAAACGTATCCGGTAGAATCGACATCGAACGAAAATGGAGTGGAGGTGAGTAGGGTGATCGACTCGGCGCATAGAGTGAGCTGGTAAATCGTCCAAATAGGGTTGAACAATATTCTTTATATCATGAAAAGCATAAGACATAGCTCGTTGAAAAGTGGCGCCCGCATTCTTAAGTCTGAAAGGGAGTTTCCTATAAGCAAAAGTACCCCAAGGACAAATAAAGGCAGTCTTATGTTGGTCCTCAGGCGCAATGTTAATTTGATTATAGCCGGAGAAACCATCCATGAGGGAGAAGATTTCACTTCCGGCACAGTCATTGACAATCTGATCGACGAAGGGGGTAGGAAAGTTGTCCTTGGGACAAGATTAGTTAATATCCCTATAGTCAACACATACACGAATACTGCCACCTTTCTTATCAATCTGAACAGGATTGGAAACCCATTCTGTAAGAGCCNATATCCCTATAGTCAACACATACACGAATACTGCCACCTTTCTTATCAATCTGAACAGGATTGGAAACCCATTTTGTAAGAGCCATCGGATAAATAAAGCCGGCTTTTAGAAGTTTTTCAACTTCGAGCTTGATAGCAGTCGCTTTACATGGGTGAACTGGATGAAGGTGTTTCCATACGGGTTTAGCACCGGGGTATGTCTTTATCTCATGTACAACAATTGCAGGGTCGACACCGGGCATCTCTTTGTAAATCCAGGCGAAGATGTCACAAAATTCTTTGAACAAAGACGTATAGGTGACGATTTCGTCAATGAAACACGAAGCACCAATATGGACATTTTCAACAATCCCAGGTTTAATGGATATTTCAATGGGAATCATGGGCGAGATATTACTTAAGTTCCCTTTAGCAAACACATCATGTGTAGTTGCGGGAACCATCGAGATGAAAACAATGGTCGACGGAGTTGAAATCCGTTGGTATTTCTCAAGAGTATGTTGCTCCAGAAAAAGTATGGAATGATGATGCCCATCATCCCAAGGGGTGTCCTCCATGATGGACATGATCATCTCATCAGTGGGAAAAATAGCATGAAAAGGATCAGGAGACAACTCATTAAGAGAGGGGGTAGAAGGTGTTGCTGATTGAATGGCCTGATAGGTGGATTCAAATGGACTTAACTACATTGCGTTGCCGAAACAAAAATGATCTCCAGAATCAGGGACTATCCAAGGGTCAGAAGACACAGGAAGTTCATGAGGCATGGTGGAAATCATATTTATAGAAGCAACAAATGGGCGTGGAACATCGGGCGGAGGAATGGGGAAAGTACCCATTAACGAGGAGTCCTTTAAAAGGCCTACACTGACATTCTCATAACCTGGCGGGGTTTTAGCAATAAACGGTACGTTGCCAGTACGAGTATCGGAATTGAAGAAGGCAAGTTGGTCAACGGTGACAACCTTTCCTTGATGAGGGAAACGTACTACACGAAAAATTGTTGACAGAATGACATGCATAGAATTGATCCAGCTGCGGCCAAGCAGAAGATTATAATCAAGGGGAGCATCAAAGACTTCCACTTCAACTTGGACCATTTTACCTTCTAATGTGATAGGCAACGAAGGGAGAACATCGTAAGGCTTAAAACCAGATCCATTGAAGGCTTTAAGAGTGTTCTGGGATTCATTCAAAGGAGGAGAGCCAATGGCTTTCCAACAAGCAAGAGACATAACACACGTCGAGGCACCCTCGCCTATAATAGTTCTGCAAATGCTCTTGTCAGAGACAACAACTTAGATTTGAAATGCGAGTTGAGGGGGTAACCTTGGAATGTGATATTCCAAGTCAAATACTATTAAATTCGAATCTGTTGGGTCAATTCCACCTATATCTTTCAACAGTGCCTTCCGTTGTGCAGGACAAGACTGAAGGACTTCAAGGGCTGTCATTGCTGAAAGTGCTTGGGCCAGATATTCAACAATGTTGTAGTTCTGGGCTGCACGAGCATGAGGATTGAAAGTCAATTTCCTAACAATACCTTTTGGGGGTGGTTGCAGAACTGTATCAAGGCTCGGTCATTCGATATGAAGAGGACCATTAGTAGGCGAAGCCGCTGGAGAGGGTTGTACCAAAGCAGAAGGTAAATCATCAACCTTCTCCTTAGACGGAGAATAATCTTTGGTTCGAGTCGTGAGTGCAACGTTGTTCTGCTTAGAATCACCAGTACACATCAAAACATATGATGTTGTAGAAGAAGAGGGTTGGTTGTGAATGACCAACTGAGCCTGTTGCTGAGACAGGAAGGGTTGGGACAAGATAGCCGGAGTAGATGGTTGCGGGGCTCCTTGAAGGAACTTAGTAACCTTGGCATGTCATGAACAATCCTTCATGTAGTGATCTTCACCACAGATAAGGAAAGGATATCGGGGTTTGTGCTTATCCTGGTCCTCAATAGGCGTAGTTTTAGTTTGCTCTGTTTGATTATTATTTTTACCCTCCTTATTCTTACCTCTCCCCTTTTTAGATTTTCTTTTACCGGTTGGGGTAGATTGAACAATGTTTACCTCAACAGTTTTTTCGGTGGGAGTGGTAGGAGATGGAGCATTTTGAACATTAGAAGAAGAATATTTAGGGTTTATGCTTGAAACAGAATGTGATTGGGCTTGGGCAATACCAATCACACCATCAGCTGCATGTGAGGCAGCTGGAGTAGTTGAAGTGATGGAAGTACCAGGATGAGGTAATTCAAGTAATAAATCATAAAGTGTTCCCGCTTGCAAATAAATGAGATCAAGATACTGAGCACGACTAATAGCCTGCTCTTCTGTTACAACGCCACCCATGGCAATTTCCTTACCGATTTCATTCACAAATGGTTTTTAAACCATTCTGCCAGTAACTGATCAGGGAGCTCAAGTTTAATGAGACGTCGTCTCCTTCGCCACTCATGGATGTGATCAGATATATGAGTGCCTTTAGTCTATTTGAAAGAAGTTAAAATCTCAGTCCCGGTATCATAACGGATTGGTAACTGGTAATGCGTAAGGAAAGCCATATCTAGAGTGTTGAAATCAGAGAAGAAACCTCATGGCAATTCGATATACCACTTCGTAGCAGAACCAGTAAGGGTTTGTTGAAAAATATGTAAACGAACAGAGTCATCCATCAACGAGTTGGATGAACACCATAAGTGAAAAGTCATAACGTGATTGTTCGGGTCCTCTCCCACTTTTCCATTGAATTTAGGAATTTCCGAAGGAAGCTTGGTTGGCATAGTAGGCCATTAGGGAGAGTGACGAATGGGATCATTTAAAATCCTAGACAAATCTGGCAAATCCAAAGTAGCGAGAAAGGGTAACTGTCGATTCACCTGCGGGTACTGGTGGCTTTGGGGTGAAAGTCCTGTAGGCAAACCAGTAGGACTGTAAGCAGTTTACACATTATTTCGTGGTGGCTGGAGAGGATAGTAACTCAAGGAATTATAACCTTCAGTGGGGACATGATTTTGAGCATTCGTACCCCAAATAGGATTGGGTATACCTGGATATGGTTGGCCGATAGTAGGGACAGGCTGCTGCCCCCCAGTCGTTTGAGGAAGATTTTGTATCATCTGATTCCAATACTGGGCCAAAGGAGGAGGTATATTTTGTCCAAAAGGTGGGGTTGGTCCCCCTATCGTAGGTGGATTTCCAACTGGAAATTGTATCCCAATCAAAGGTTGAGTAGTAATTGGAATGTGTCCGGTAAGAGGAAGTTGAATTGTACCACCTTGTCCACCAACGGGAGTCTGCAAGTTTGGTGTAATGGACGGTATAGTGCCACTAGGATTAGGATTGCCAGAAGGAAATTGAGGGAGTGTTGGAATAAAACTGGGAATAGGGTGCCCATGACCACCAGGA
>JASDQU010101030.1:461987-513095 GCA_032191745.1 Picea mariana
GGTACAATCTCTGTCTTAGAAAACACCGGAGGGTTGATTTCGGAGACCACAGGCGAACCAGGACCAAAAAGGGTCCTTCGGAAATCACTTGCAAACCAAAAAGGATCTTGGCCTTTGATGCTGGGAAAATGCCCAACGGGTGATCCAGAAGAAGTAAGAACTAATTATCCGAAAGAATTCAGTCATCTAAAAGGGCCTTGATAATCACTGGGAAGTCGAAAATCCTCTCGAGTGTTTGTAACTCGAAAAAGTTCAAGAGAGCTAGTTCGTTCCACTTGTGGTGTGGTGACAACTGTGGCTTCACTCAGCGTCGGAGAGCCTTTAGGTGTGCTTGTGGGAAAGGGTTGTGAACCTTCCAGATGCTCTGGAGATAAACCCTGCATTCTATGTGAATCACGTGGAGGATCTATTGTAAACGAGTGACAAAATTCGCGAAGAAAATCCTATGGTCAACTTCGAGAAACAAGCAACATGCGCTAGTAAAACAAATCTAGGAAGCAGGCACCAAGCAAACAAAAGCTTCTAATTTCGAAGCCACTAGTTGGTGATGAAATCCAATGTCGCAACAACGAGACAAGAAGGGGTGGGGCTAGGTTGGGAAAGTTACTCTGATGACCTGCTTAACGGACTTACACCCTGGTGCAAGATCCCACACATAATTATGGGTATACCCTCCAAGGAGAATGAGTGAGTTTGGTCAATGTCAATTCCAGGTACCGTGAAGACTTTCCCCTCCACAGTCACCTTGGGTAAGAACCTAGAAAGATAGGCCACTAAGGTCACCACCAACAACAATAAAGCCTGGGGGAATAGTCGACAGTCCGATCCACACGCAAGGGCAGGGTATCTAGCCCGCAATCAACTCAAAAGGCTTCCACTCATCATTGTGGGTATACCTCCGAGTGATCCCCGTAATACGTACAGTCTCTACACTAATATCACCAAAGCAAGATGAGTAACTCTGCCAATATCAATGCGATCTAGTGTTTGACCCTTGTGTGAGAAGGGCTTCCCAGGACAAGATGTTGCAAATAGAATTTAACACTCCTTAACACAAGATGCTATTGTGTGTTTTGTGCTTTTGGAGAGTGTATCTCTCTTCTTACTCCAAAGCGCTAGCCTAGCTAAATGTTGGTGTAATAGAGCCCTAGAAAAGAGTTACTAGATAAATTTTATGATTACGTAGTGTTATTAAGAGATGTTGTTTACTCAAAGGAAACGAAAGTGAAACTTATGTTGTATGACTCTGACCCAACAATGCAAGGACGATAATGAAAAAGACAACGTTTCATTCAATGAATCCTATGTATGGAAGAGAGAAAGTTTTCTAGATCAACCTTTAACTACAATGCAAAATTCCCTTTAAAACCCAAACAATCACGTATTAAATGACAATTCTCAATGTTTCTTTTTCAATACTTCAACAAATCTCAAAAATTTGATTTTCAATCTTTTCTAAAACGAAAAGAATTTTTGAAAGAAATTTTTTTTGTTCACTTTTCAAAAAGGACCCATACTATAACAGTGAGAGTACTGAAAATCAAAAGCCAAATGAACAAGCAATGACAAACTCAATCAACTCTTTCAATGAAAGAAAAAATAAAGAGCAAACCAAAGTAGTCTTCTCAATGCAAACAAAAATGATCTTTCAAACCAATAAGCAAATGAGAAAAGCCAAGCACTCAACCTTCAACCAATCACTGGTTCTTAACTAATCAAAACACACTCAAATTCTGAAGTCAAAGAGAATAGTTTTGCCAAGAATAGCTAAGAAACGAAAGCCAAGAAAAAAAATGACAAGAATAACCTTGAAATCTAAAATAGGTCATACATGCAATCTAAAGAAAGAAATAAATTAATCAATGGTCCAAGAAACTCATAAGAGGTAATCCAACTGATCTGGGCAATTAGAAAGACCAAAACTCAAATTCAAAATTTTGAAAAATGGTGTTTGTAGGAAGGCAATATAACACAGTGCGAGAATCACCGATTCTCACAGGTGACCCTTGAGCAGGGTGCGAGAACCTCGCACTAAAACCTATGGGCAGAGTGCAAACTCTACCTATTCTCGCAGGCTGCAATGAAGTGCAGTGCAAGAATTCCTGAACATAATAAAAAATTTGAAAAATGAAGGAAAAGTTAAAAAGACTTTTAGACCCAGAGAGTATAATAGGATATCTTGAAGACTCAGAGATTGATAGGATAGGAGAAAAATGAAACCAGAGCAAATGGCCACAGAAAAACACCAAAAGCCACAAAGAAAATGGGATGATCCCCAGTGGAGTCACCAATTTTGTTATTGGATAAATCTGTAAGTGTGGACACAAACCGATCTCCTTAGATCCACCTGGATCTAGAACAAAGCAAGATAGGACATGACTCTTTCCCTAGATTTCGACCATTGAATTAAATAGGAGGCTAGAACTAAGAACATACCTTATTATCGCTTCTTGTGGTCTTTGTTGCTCCAGGTTCGCTCCAATTCTCTTGTGTAGTCAAGACCAAGACAACTCAAACCAATCAGAGTGAAGACAACTCAATATATTCAAAAGTCAATCTATGTATATGATCAAGGAATTATACAATAAAGTGGAAATAGCTTTATGGGAAAGGGACATATTACTGTATCATATTGATGGAAAGTAAAGATTACAACCTGAGCCTTGATGTCGCAAAATTCCTTTCGATGGCCCTTGGCTCTGACACACACACTTGCTCACTTGCATGAAGAAGATCAAAACCCTTATGATGTCTTTGCTGGATTTTGCTAGCCTGTTGTTCAAGCTTCAATATTTCACACAATCTTTCACCAATTCTCAAATAAATCTTGCTTAACCTTGTTTGCTTAACCTTTTCCATGAGAATTCCCTCAATATATAGGAGAGAATGAATTAGTTACTTGGATAAGAATGATCCCAAAATATCAGGGAATCAAGTACTAGGATAACCATTCGAATGCCATCTCATCCTTCTAGAAACTTCGAGAATTCATCTTTTCCCTTGCTTTAGAAAGAGTTCACACCCTAGTAGTTCAATACAGTGCGAAAATATTGCACCTTGGCTTAAGGTAGCCTGCGAGAATCATGCATTCTCGCAGACAAATATACTAGTAGCCTGCGAACCTCCTTCAAAAATGATATTTCTGGAAATAGAAGAAAGTAACTTTTCTCAGGAGAAAGTTCTTATGAAGAGCCTGAGTATACCATCATTAATACATCATCATGATAACCAAAATCATGGGTAATAGTTATGCCCTTCAATAAATAAAGCATAAGTTCTATATGTAGTTCCCTGAGACTGCATTTCTTTAGTATGAGTTACTATCCCCTCTTTAGATTGTCTAATTACTTCGCGGGATTGACTTGGGTGTTTGAATTCATTTTTCTTTGAGTTTATTAAATTATCAGTCGTAAAGACTGTATGGGACATTACACCTTTATTTGAATCCTTTCGATATTCTATTGATTTTCTTCTTACGCACTTCGATGTCTGTCATGACTCATTTTTTTTCATAACATAGTGCGATAATAGTGACAGGGGTCACCCACCGTGCATCTCTGTGTCTTTCATTTTTCTGAGGACAATTGTTTTCGACAACTGGCCTACGGCTTCCTTAATCTATGGTTTATGTTAAAGACAAAGGATATTTAGGATATAAAGATCCATGATCGGTCCTGTCCATCCATTCTGATTAAGTGATACTTCCTATGGTCTTTAAGGATGTTTAACTTAGGTTTTTCTTACTTACTGTTAGGTATAACTTAAAGGAACTCGGTAATCTTGTCAACAACTTGTAAATTTAAGAGGAATAGTGAGTTAACATATCGTAACTTCATTTTTGGTCAGAGAAGGAAAAACTCCTTGGGTCTAAGCATTCCATGCTATAAATATTATCGGTTGAAAACTCTAAATTTCTTGTCACAATTTTTAACTTATACACGAAAGAAACTTAAGCGTTCTGTATTGGTTTAAAAATTCCTTCACGAAGAATTTCGTATTGACTTAAAGTTCCTTTATCAAGATTTTCTATGTGAATTCAGGCTTACATTCATCATACTTTGGTGTACTCTCTATGAATTGACTAGTGACTTTGTATGATAAGCATATGCTATATGATGTTGATTAAATTATTTGAAAGAGTCTGACCTATCTTACAATTATGAAAACAGTTAATATAATTTTCTTTATGTATTGGTTATTTGAACTAATGATGGGACCCTATTTTTACTGCAAGGGTAACCATCAGATTATTCAACTTCACTCCTCCCTCTTCTGGGCATCGAAAGGATTGCGACTACGTCTTGGAGTCGACCTGTGATAACTTCAAGCTAAGTATTAAACCGTTAGACGATATCTTCGCTATCTTATGTGATTTAAATCATATACCAAAGTTTGATTGACTATTATTCGACACTAATAATTCGTCTCTCCTTTCTTGTAGGGCTTACATGGTAGTCGTGATGGATTATAACCACACCCTACTCGCGAAAGGTACTCAGGTTTCAATTTAAAGTTTGGACTTGAAGATTTTCAGATCTAGGTCCCGACGATGTTAGTTATCACTCTGGGTGTTCTGTTTATGGCTATTTAGAACTGATCCTATAGGCATACATATCTTCTAAAATCTGTTGTTAACGAAAAGGATCATTGTCTTTCTGCCATTCCATTACTGTGATTTGTTTTAACTAGCCTTTGTATTATGACTCTGTATAAAAATATCCCAGATAACCTCTTGGGGTTTACAAGGAAATAACTGGAATATAAAAGGCCACGCAGTTTAAATAGTGAAAAGTATTTTCAAAGTCTCCTGTGTTAATTGTTGGAATTCGTATGTATAATTTTTTAAAATGTAAGGAAAGTTAGGCAACGTATTGTACAACAAGGGTATATATATATATATATATATATATATATATATATATATATATATATACATGTAATTATTTGTTCATATGGGTAAATCATCAAGTCTCATTTGGCACTTGTGTGGTCTGGTATTTCCATTTTTTATTACAATCTTGCTTATGTAACCTACAAAGATATGTCTGCACCTATTTGCATATATCTTAGTCCCATATTTACTTCATCCCCACATTAATAAATCCATAGACCAATTCGTTCAAAATTAAATGGGTGACCAACAAAGATAAGTCTGTAACTATATATGAATTTTAAGTCTCAGTTTTACTTTCAAAAATTTCCTTTAGTGCCTGCATAGTCTAAAGTTTTACTTACAAAACTGAATATATTTAGATACATATGATTCATATATCTAGTAGGGAATTTAAAATAGAAATGAAAGGATATGTTGTTTAACATAGATATATCTCCTAACATAATATCATAATTAAATTTAATTTCCATCAAAGATACAAAATTTTTATTGAACGCCTATAAATAAACTGTAAGAGTTTTATCCTACAATTCATCCCATTCCATAAGAATTTACTAAATAGATCGATTCATCCAGATTTAAGAAAATACATTCTAACAACTAGTACTTTAAATAACATTTGACCATAGACAGAGTATATGGACATATCTCAATAGTTTTCAAACAACAAATGGAACAACCAATTTCTGCCCAACCTTAGAACATAACATCCAATTTACTTGTTCTGTTCACCCCTAGCCTGACCATGAATCCATGAGGGAAAACTTTAGAACTCGTCCTCAGCAATAGTCCTTCAGTTTCAGGAAACTCCTCCTTACCTCACACTCATAATATAGTGGTCATAACATCAAGAGATAATCCCCCCCTTAGAGCATACTAGGCAACATGTTGCCTCATCCCATATGCTATATATCCAAAAGAAGTTGTGCTTAGGTCTTTTCCCCTTGGGAAATTTTGTAGCTTTCCAAATCACTGATTTTTAGGGGCTGCTAATGGCCAAATACATACATTTCCACTTGTAACATTCAACCCTGAGGTAGTTCTAACATGTTCCCCACTCATGGGGTCATGGTCAACTGATTTTAACCTGGTTGTTCCATTTGTCCCTCAACAATAAATATATAATACTTTGTTTCATACAAGTGTCATAGTCAAATAGTTAGTTGGGTCGAATCAGGTCTCTGAACAACAATCATAATCATCAAATACAATTAACTAAATTTGAAATTCGGAATTTCCATAAATGGCAATAATTTTCCAATTTTGAATTTACCAAAAATGGAAATAATTTCACAAGCAATTTAAGACTTAAAAATAATTTATTTTTGGGGATGTTACATCCTTTCCCCCTTCAATAAAAAACTTTCCTTGGTGTTCATCCCTTTCTCGCAACAGGACTGAATGAGATTTCTGCAAATATCTCTCCAACTCCCAAGTGTCCTCTTCAGGACTAAAGTTCTTCCATTCCACTTTTACCTAGGCGACGACTCTGTTCTGTAGTGCTATTTATCTCCTGTATAGAATGCACAGAGGTTCCACTTGGAACTCGCCTTTTGGTTCCACCTGCACCAAGTTCAAATCGATCATATGAGTAGGGTCATGAACATAATTCTTTAACAAAGAAACATGAAATACATTATTAATTTTTAGTTTGGTAGGAAGTTCAAGATGGTATGTTACGGGTCCAATTCGAGCTAAAGGGCCACAAAACCTGGGTGCTAACTTGGAATAGATCCCTAGCTTTAGTGAAAATTTTTGGGCTTTGACTTTTAAATAGACGTGATCCCCCACTTGAAATTCCAAGTGTCTTCTTTTCAGGTCCACATAACTTTTATGTTTGTCCTGAGCCTCTTTTAAATTCTACTAAACTTTTGTTACCATATTCTCCATTTCGTGGAGCATTTTTGGTCCTACCATGAGTCTGTCCACTAGGTTATCCCATATAATTAGAGTCATACACTTTCTATCATACAATACCTCAAAGGGGCTCATCTTAGATGATGTTTGGTAACGATTATTGTACGCAAATTCCACCAAGTGTAGGTAGTATTCCCAGTTGCTTGGTTTTGTCCTTATGTACATGTGTAGCATATTTTCTATGATTTGTTTTGTTCATTTGGTCTACCCATCCATTTGTGGATGATAAATGGTGCTGATAATCAAGTTAGTATTTGACCCTGCAAACAATTCTTTCGAAAAAGTAGATGTAAATTTTATGTCTCTATCTGAAATCACCATTTTAGGAATACCATGCAGTCTAAAAATTTCTTTCATGAATATTTTAGTGATGTTAATAGCTTTAAAAGTAGACTTTACAGGAATAAAGTGTGCAAACTTACTAGGATTATCGATTACCACCATAATTGAATCATTATGTTTTTTAGTTCTAGGAAAAATTGTAATAAAGTCCAGTTATATAGTCTCCCATTTCCATTCTGGCACATGTAAGGGATGCAACAGGTTGGTTGGATGCTGGCATTCGACATTCACCTACTGAAAATATTGACACTTAGCTAAGTATTCTATTGTTTCACCCTTCATATGGGGCCAATAAAATAACCTCCTTAGTGATGTTACTATTTTCTGGTATCCCGGATGACCAGAACATGGTTTCTTGTGTACTTCATCCAAAAATGGTAACTTTAATTCCACTGAATGGTCTAGCACCCCCTGCCTCGGTAGGTTCTGCACGACCTCCCAGTCTTAGGATCGTTCACTAATTTACCTCTGAGCCGAAATGGATCTTTCGGATCCCTATCAGAACCTCCAACAAATCAATCCACAGGTCCTTATGAATTAAGCCTGTGTGAACAAACACCACGTACAAGCTCACCTGCTCATGGTCTCTGTGCATGACCATTTTCTTTTTCTGAAATGTCATTTCAGATTTTGGGACCCCCTGAGTCTTTCTATTGAGAGCCCTTGACTCTTCGATCTCCTGACACCCGAAATGTTGATCTACCGAAATGGCTTTACCCGTGATGATTAGCCCTTGGCGAATCTTTGGTCCATGTGACCACTTTTCATAGGATCACAGTATTTTTTAGAACTTTCAACTTCGTGAGCCTCGACTCTTAGTCTTTGGGATTCCCAAAATTTTGAATCCTGGTATCCTGAAATGCCACTCCCCAACTTTCTCCTCCAAGGATTACTTTTCCTCGGCTCTTCGCGTTTCATGATTTCAGAGTTTCAATTGCCGAAGTGCTCGGCCCTCTGTATCAGAATCCTCAAATTGTTGATTTCTGAAATCCTGATACCCGGTGTGACCGCAGCCTCACTCTCCTCTATGTTTCATTTCACGACTTCGAGTTTTTCATCCCTGAAAGCCCGGATTCCTTGTCCTCGAGATTTCTGAGATCCCAAATTCTGGTGTGCTGAAATATGATCCTGTCTTCGTGACCCAACAATGCTCCTCCTATGCTTTCAAGAATTCCTATTTTGAAATTTCGTGACCTATGACCTCTTGTCTCTCGGTCTCCTATCCTCAGAACCTCCAAAGTTCTGAACCCCAAAATCCCTATGTCTTCGTCGTTTCAGGAATTTTCGGGTTCTCTCTTCTTCTTGCGAGGGTTTAAACCTCGTGCTCCTTTCAATAGATTCCAATGGCTATCGACTATATGAGATAGATCTGACGACCCAGATCTACTCTTTTTCGCTGTGCTCTCCTCTTGCTTCCTGGATGTGAAACTTAAAATGGTCCAAATATTATATTCGTTTGATCTAATAGTAGTTGTGCTTCCCTCCTTGTGAGAAATTTATTTCTTCATGAACCTTGGAAGAATTTAACTTATCAAAGATCTCAACCTTTGCTCCGGTTGCTACGAATCTTGTGACTTCAGCTTCTGTCAGTGTTATTGAACCCGATGGCCTTCCTGAGCTTCCTCAGACTCAAATCCTCCAAAGGGTCTCCTTTCGGCCTCTACAACCTCTCAGCTACTTCCTGTGCATGAAAGCACTCTCCCTCCTAAGCTTTATTCTCCTTGAATCCTTGAAGGATTCTTTGACCTCTGTGCTCCTTGAAGGTCTCTGTCCCTCCTAGACTTTTCTTGCTCTAAACTCGTGAAAGGATTCCCAACTCCTACACTCCTTGCAGAGTCTCTGCACACATGAAGGTGCTATCTGTCGAGAGCTTGTCTGCTACTCAAACCTCTAAGGGACTTCACCCTTTTCCCTTCTCCCTCAGATGGAGAATCTAATGCCCTCTTGGTAGTCTCTTGTTCAAGCAACTCCTTCCTCAGTCTATAGGGTGTTCAACAACCCTATGAAGGTCTTCTTCCTTGGACGCTTCTCTATTCCAAAATTCAAAAGAGTTCTTTCTTTGTGCACACAGACACCTGCTCAATGCCCTCCTTACAGAGCTTCTAAAATCCTAAATGATTCTAATTTCTCCTTGAACCCAAAAATGGAGTTCTCCTCTGCCCTTTGTACTTGTGCTCAGTGTCCTCCTGGCAGATCTCTATAGATTCCCCAGATATTCTATCTCCTTATGAACTCGAACCAGAGTTCTTCTCCTCAATGCAACCTATGCATCTGCTCAACGCCTGCCTGGCAAAGCTCTTCCAGAATCCCGCAGTGATTCTGTCTTCTATTGTGTTCTCCTCTACACAGTCTTACCTCCAAGGTATTAAACAGCCTTGAGGTTTCTCCCTGAGTTCAATACTTCGGTTGGTGCACCCTCCTGGAACGTCTTTGTCCAAATTCTGCAGAATTGGAAGTGCATTATATGCACTATCTTTCAGAACCCACAGTGTTCTGTCATGCCCTCTTGGAATGAAGCCTCAAAGATCCCCAAACCTGAAATTAAAGAACCCAAAAGATAGCAGAACCTATATGTCCCTGCAAATTCATACTAACACACAACTACAACATATAATGAACACACTTAAAGACATTCATGCAACCACATAATAATATGCGGGAAAACCCGTTGTTTATATTAATATGAAATGTCTCTTTTTTACAATGTATCCTTGAGCTCAAACTTTGACAGACTATCTCTCCTTCTCTCCTCTCTATTCATGCAGAGCTCTCCTACCTCTATCTCTACGCTACTTACTCGCTAATCTCGCCTTCAAAAATAAGATCTAAGATCTTTTACATGAGGGGGATCTTCGAGCTCTTCCCTCCATCTCACCTACTCTCATTCAATTACATTGAATTCACAATTAAATTGTTGTCTAGTATAGATCATAGCTAGATTTAGCCTTACAACCATTAAAGGCTATCTACATCTAAAGCCTACGTATAGGCATGGTCTTTTGGCTCTAACAACCTTACAAATATTAAATACCCTCCATTCAAATTCAAAATATGATAGGGTTGGCGCCTCTCTTCCTTGAATGTGTCATGTGGGATGGTCGGTTGGTGCATGGATAGCTTGGGAGCGATGCTCCTTCATCATACTCTTTTTCTATGAAAATTCATGAGCTCCAGCTCATGAGCTCTCCCCCCTGGCTATTGAAATCCTCCTAGATCCCAAACAACTCTTTGGAGTTGTTCCTCTGCTCCATCTCTCTGCTGTTGTTGTTTCCGTTGCTCTGCTGCTGTTGTTGTCTCCCTTCTGCTCAGCTTCTCCCTGTTGGTAGTCTCTTGTGATGACTTCAACATCAACTTCCTGATTTACTCGATCATTTCATCCAGCTGTTGCAATGGTTGGCTCTGTTCATGCAGTCTCCTCTGCTGTAATTTCTTTCTGCAAATGGGCAGATCATCATGATCTCCCTTGTCATCTTTTTCCCCTCCTGTAGAACTAGCTGGCCACTCTGCTGCAAATTCCAATTCTACAATTTCATCACTGAGTCTTTGCTCAACTTCCTCTTCTGACGGCTTTGCTTCTACGAATTCTCTTGCTAGTATATTTCTAGCTTCGTCCAGTCACTCCTTGGGTTGGTATTCTCCTTCACCTGTCTCCAACTTAACTTGTTGGATGTGCATGCCCTACACTATCACCCTTCTCTCCAAGGCTTCAATCTCTTCACACAGATAAAAAAAACTCATGATGTTTGTCTCTTCTTTGGCTTATTTTGCTGAAAGCTCCAATGTTGCAGTCTTCTCCTTTTCAGATTCCCGGCTGAAAGTTTTGAGCCATTCCTCAGAATGCTCATTTTCTTCTTTTGCTTGGGAAGCCTCTAACATCTGCTCCAATCCTCCCTCTTCATTGACAATCTCTGCTGGCTGTCTTTTTGCTTCTTCTGCAACACAAGCTCTCACCTCAATTGTGCTTAGTGGCAGGAATATCTGAATTCCTCCAATCATCAGGATGCTCTCCTGATCCTCCTCAGTCAGCTCCTCTGGCTGATCTGAACTTAGCTCTGAGTTCATGAGACTTTCACATAGCCTCATTTATGTTCCCATGATCACTTGGAAAATTGGAAACTCTCTTCTTCCCTCCTGGCAGTCTATGAGATCCCCAGATCCCATCTCATTTCCCATCTGGCAATCTGTATTTCCCTCTCTGCACACATGGTAGACACTGAGATCTTCTGTTGATATCTTTCCATTGCCCTGCTGGCAATATGAATTCCCCTCGTTGTCCTCCTGACAGTTTATGAGATCCCATAGTGATATCATCTCATTTCCCTCCTGGAAATTGAGAATTTTCTCACAGCTCTCCTGGCAGTCTCTGAGATCTTCAGTCCATCTCTGTTCATCCTTAATGTCACTGAGATTTCTCCCAGCCTCTGGTCCACATTCCTGAACCATCTCATCTTCTGGTCCGTTGAGGTTTTCTGTGTGCCTCAACCATCCCTTTAACAACCTCTATTGTCTTTTGGCCACCAATTCCTGAATTGGCCACATTACCTTCTTCTTCATGGGCCATTCGTATACCCATACTTATCTTGCATCTCGTTGCATCTGCAATGCTAGCTCATCCATCCTCTCTCTGATATCGGCGAGCTCTTTATCCATCTCTACTTTACTCATCTACTGTATATAGATGAATCCCTACTTCTGATATACTTGATGTTATCAGAATTTCTCCTACTGTCTCTCCTTTGTCTGTGAACAAATTAACGGTCTCCTCTTTTTCTTTTGTTTGAAACCTACAGACAAAAATCTTCTCTGATACCAAAAATGGTGGAACACTCCCTACCTCGGTAGGTTATGTACGACCTCTCGGTCTTAGGATCGTTCACTAATTTACCTCTGAGCTGAAATGCCTCTTTTAGATCCCTATCATAACCTCCAACAAATCAATCCACAGGTCCTTATGAATTGAGCCTATGTGAACAAACACCAGGTACAAGCTCACCTTCTCACGGTCTCTCTGCACGACCATTGTCTTTTTTGAAATGTAATTTCATATTTCGGGATCCCCTGAGTACTGATATCGAGAGCCCTTGACTCATCGATCTCTCGACACCTAAAATGTCGATCTGTTGAAACGTATTTACCCATGACGATTAGCCCCTATCTAATCTTTGGTCCATGTGACCAATTTTCGTTTGATTGCAGTCTTCTTCAGAACTTTCAACTCCGTGAGCCCTGACTCTTAGTCTTCGAGATTCCTGAAATTTCGAATCCTAGTATCCCAAAATGTCGCTCCCCAGCTTTCAGAATTCTTATAGAGCTTCCAGAATCCTCAGTGATTCTGATTTCTCCTTGAACCCAAAAATGGAGTTCTCCTCTGCCCTCTGTACCTGTGCTCAGTGCCCTCCTAGCATATCTCTATAGAATCCTCAACGATTCTATATCCTTCTGAACTCGAACCAAAGTTCTTCTCCTCAATGCAACCCGTGCATTTGCTCAATGCCCGCCTGGCAAAGCTCTTCCAAAATCCTGTAGTGATTCTATCTTCTGTTGTGTTCTCCTCTACATAGTCTTACCTCCAAGGTATTCCAGAACCTTGAGGTTTCTCCCTGAGTTCAAGACTTCGTCTGGTGCACCCTCCTGGCACGTCTTTGTCCAAATTTTGTAGAATTGGAAGTGCATTCTATGCACTAGCTTTCAGAACCCATAGTGTTCTGTCACGTCGTCTTGGCATGAATCCTCAAATATCCCCAAACCTGAAATCAAAGAACCCAATAGATAGCAGAACCTATCTGTCCCTACAAATGCATACTAACACACACCTACAACATATAATGAACACACTTAAAGACATTCATGCAACCACATAATAATATGTGGGAAAAACTATTGTTTATATTAATATGAAATGCCTCTTTTTTACAATGTATCCTTGAGCTTAGACTTTGACAGAGTCTCGCTCCTTCTCTCCTCTCTATTCACGCAGATTTCCCCTACCTCTATCTCTATGCTACTTACTCGCTAATCCCCCCTTCAAAAATAATATCTAAGATCTTTTACATGAGGGAGCTCTTCGAGCTCTTCCCTCCATCTCACCTACTCTCATTCAATTGCATTGAATTCACAATTAAATGGCTGTCTAGTCCAGATCGGAGCTAGACTCATCCTTACAACCATTAAAGGATATCTACATCTAAAGCCTACGTATAGGCATGGCCTTTTGTCTCTAACAGCCTTACANAAAAATAATATCTAAGATCTTTTACATGAGGGAGCTCTTCGAGCTCTTCCCTCCATCTCACCTACTCTCATTCAATTGCATTGAATTCACAATTAAATGGCTGTCTAGTCCAGATCGGAGCTAGACTCATCCTTACAACCATTAAAGGATATCTACCTCTAAAGCCTACGTATAGGCATGGCCTTTTGTCTCTAACAGCCTTACAAATATTAAATTCCCTCCATTCAAATTCAAAATATGAGAGGGCTGGTGCCTCTCTTCCTTGAATGCACTGAGTGGGTTGGTCGACTGGCACATGGCTAGCTTGGGAGTGATTCTCCTTCATCACTGAATCTAGTATGTATATTCTGTTTTTAAATCATAGTAGACCATTTCTTTCCAAACTCAGATCTATTTTTTCTATATTATTCTGTAATGTTTCCACTGTTTTAGTGTAGTTCTCATCGTTATTACCTCCAACTTTTATCCTTTGCTCAAGATCACTTTCTACCCTACTAAGTTTTATTTCAAACAACCCATGAACTCTTCTACTTAAGGCATCAAGCACCTTGTTTTCCTTACACTTGATATGTATTACTTCAAAGTCAAAGTCGTTCAAGAAGGCCAACCATCTCGCTTGCCTTGCTTTAAGGTCTGGTTGACTAAACAAAAATTTCACACCACTGTTATCCATCAATAACAAAAATTTTCTTCCCATTATATAAGGTCACCACATCTTTAACGCATGAATGATAGCTGCCAACTCTAAGTCATGAGTGACGTAGTTTCATTCGTGTTCCTTTAGTTTTAGGGATTCATAACAAATAGTGTGCTCTTCCTGAGTCAGGACACTGCCCAAACCTTCTTTACTCACATCTACACAGACTGTGAAGTCTTTCTCCGTATCTTCTACCTTTAAAATGGGTGCGGTTGTCAATAATTCCTTTAACTTATTAAAACTGTCCTAACATTTCTGTGACCAGTTGAACTTGGTTCCCTTCTTTTGTAGTGAGGTGATAGGGTATGCAATCTTGTAAAATCTATCTATAAGTCTGCGGTAGTATCTGGTGATTCCCATGAATGACCGGATGTCCACTACATCCTTAGGAATCGACCATTCCATAATGGCTCTTATTTTCTCAGGGTCGAGTGCAATATTTTATTCAGATATTACGTGTCCTAGGTACTGCATTTTCTTCTAATAAAAGTCACACTTATTGAGTTTAGAATACAGTTGGTGTTTTCTTAAAGTTTGCAAAACTATCCTTAGGTTCTCTTCATGTTCTTCTTCTGTTTTAGAACATACTAGGATATCGTCAATAAATACCAAAACAAACTTGTCCAAGTATTGACTGAAAATATTGTTCATTAAGAACATAAATGTGTCTGGCACGTTAGTGAGTCCAAATGGTATAACAACAAATTTGTAATTTCCATATGTTGTTCTGAATGTTGTTTTATTTATGTCCTGATCTTTTATTCTAACCTCATGATAACTAGATCTTAAATCCAATTTAGAAAAAATCTTGGCCACACCTACTTGATCGAACAGATCAGTGATCCTGGGTAAGGAGTATTTTCTTTTAACAGTCATTTTGTTTAGTTGTCTGTAATCAATGCAAAATCTCAGAGTTTTGTCTTTCTTTTTAACAAAAGGGACTAGTGCTCCCCATGGTGAAACACTCGGTCTGATATATTCTTTGTCCAATAATTCCTGTAATTGAAT
This sequence comes from Picea mariana, assembly GCA_032191745.1. Lineage (NCBI taxonomy): Eukaryota > Viridiplantae > Streptophyta > Pinopsida > Pinales > Pinaceae > Picea > Picea mariana. Next base: position 477,078 of record JASDQU010101030.1, read on the forward strand.
TTTTAACTCTGTTAATTCTGGTAAACTCATTCGGTAGGGTGCTTTAGATATAGGGGCTGAACCAGGTAGTAGGTGGATATCAAAGTCTATCTCCCTCCTTGGGGGTAATTAAGGTATCTCATTAACAAACACATCTTTGAAATCATGCAAGGCGTCAAGATCCTCCAAGCTAGGTTTAGTTTATTTTTCCAGTAGATTTGTTACTTAGATGATATAAATCTGACAATCGTTTCTCATGCATTTCTTAAATTGCATTGTTGAAATCTGTCTAATTGAGATTGGTTTTTGTATACCTTGAGTTTTCCTAACAGTGCCGTTTTCGTCTTTATACTTGAGGTATTTTTCATAACAATCTAACAATGCTTTATGCCTTTCTAACCAATCCATTCTGATAATTACATCATAAGACCCTAACGATAGAATGTTCAGATTTGTCTTAGTTTTTTGACCACCTAAACTAAACTCATAATAAAAAATAAAGTCAGATACTTTCCTTTTTGTTCTTATTGCTAGTTGTACTAGACAAAATTTTGCATGTCTTGTTTTCTTCAGTTTATTTGAATCCACTACACCAGGAGTGATGTAACTCAACGTATCTCTTGGATCGATTAAAACAAAAATATGAGTATTGTTAATCTTACCTTCAATCTCCACTACAGTGGATTGGTGGTCAGCTTTTCATCCATCCATGACTGCATTGATCCAATGTAAGCTTCTGCCCACATCTCCCACTGTAGAGGCTTCATGTATGTTGTGAACCGTAGTCCTGGCTGCTGAAGTCAAACATGGACAGTTCCTACTTAGGTGAGGTTATCCACAATCACAACATTTTAACGGTTCGCAGGGGATGTCCCCAAACTTCTTTGTTTCTAGATTAACTGGTTTACCACTTCCTTGGGTGTTCTGGTTGTTGGAGTGAAAATATTTCCTTGGAAAAATCTTTGTTGCGTTATGAAAAGGGGTTGGCTGATATCCCTTCTTTCGCTAATTCATTCAGTCTTGTTTCTTGTCTTTCCAAGCCTTGGGAAATTCTGACCACTCTTTGTATTGGTTGTAACACATTCAAGCCTTCCTGAAAACTTCACTTAAGGATTTGGGATTATCGAATTCAATTCTATCCTTATAGGACTATGGTAAATAGCTTAGGAACCACTGGATTTTCACTTTATTCTCTCGGATATAAGGCACAAATCTCAGTAATTCCAGGATTTTTTTTATCAGGTCATCCATATCCATTTGACTGTGTCGTAGCTCATAAAACTCTTTAGTTTTTCTTTCATATTAACTTTCAGATAAATAATTTTTCTTAAAGTACTTCTTAAAATCCAACCATTCCATATGTTTATCCTTTAGGCCCTTGGCCAGCTTCAGGTCCTACCACCATATGCTAGCTTTTCCTTTCAGATTATAGACGACCATTATGACCTTCATATTGTTGGAATAGTTGTATATCTGGAAATACTTCTTTATGTCTAATAACCATGCTTTTGTTGGATTACTGAGAGGGGGGGTGAATCAACAATAACTTAATTATAATCCTTTTTCTTCAAATGTTATATCAATGTAGAATTATTATCCAATAATGAGCAGTAATAAATAAACAATCACACACATGCACAGTACACCAGTGTTTTACGTGGAAACCCAAATTGGGAGAAAACCAAGGAATTATTTTTCTTATATGTCTTGAAGAATTACATTCATTGGAAGCACCAACTTCCTTTGTTTTCCAGCTGCAACTGGAAGGAGGCTCCAACCCCCTAGTTTCTCAGGCTACAACCTAAGGGAAGCTCCAACTCCCCAAATATCTGGCTACAACCAGAAGGAGGCTACAACCCCCAATTTTCTCCGGCTACAACTGGAAGGTGGCTACAACCACCTGTCCTTGCCCCGTCCTGCCACGCTGAAGTAGAAGTAGAATGATGGAACCACTGTCACACTATCACTATGAGATATATTGCTGTAAACCTGTACCAATAAGTATGAACCATGCATCAACCTGTAACAATAAGTATGAACCATGCATCAACCTGTATTTAACCTGTAATCAACCTGTAATTAACCTGTACCATAAACAAGTGCATCAACCATGCACCAACCTGTAATCAACCTGTACCTTAAACAAGTGCATCAACCATGCACCAACCTCAACAAAAATCCCTCATCAATTTCATCATCGAAATATGATTTTTACGTCTATAATAGACCTGGTGTATATGATCACATTCCTACAAACCTTCCTTAACTTTTAAAAACAAAAGACTAGCATTTTCATCAAACTTGTTTTTAGTCTCACATGCCTAGTTTTGGATTAGTCAACAACCCCAACTTGAAGTAAGCATAACTTTGAACCTGTAATGTATAAAGATCTAAAAATGATACACAATGTTATTCAGTGTGCTTTATGCAATTCCTCCAAGTGGCACTGCTTGGAACCTCTCAGAAAATGAGTTATAGCAAAAATGGCATACCTTGCTGAATTATGGCTTATTCTAGAGAGCGACCTTGTAGAGAGTGCCCCGCACAAAATATTTGATGAAATGATATGAAACTATTACAAAGAATACTAAATACTGTACCCTAACCAACACATTTGGTCTCACTTAATTTGGATCTGTTATGAAGAAGTTATGACGTTTTTACCCGAAACACCTGATTTTGACTAGTTTCAGGACTGGCCACAAACCCTATTTTCCACAGAGTGTAACTCCAAAAATACAATGACCCACAAGATTAATTTTTAACCACAGATACTTGGATATGTTTTCTCACTTTCATAGAAATTTCAGGATCTGAATCATTATAGAAAAAAATTTATAGCGAAAATGGTGAGATGACCTGAAAATAACATACCTTAGAAAGCACCATCAAAAGAATTTATCCTTCCTTGAATTTCGGCCTTCTTTTCTTCACTTTCCTCAGAATTTCGGCTAAGATATCATTTTTAAACCTTAGACACATATAGATATTCAATATGCTCAAGTGTGATTCAAATGAGAGAGCCTTGCCTCTTATTTATACTCTCCAAGTAGCTTCCTTAAAAACATATTCTAGGTCACTAGGCCCCACTTGCCTTATTTTAGGGTTGGGTCCACTTCTAATTTCTCCATTAAAAATATTATTGAAATAATTTATTTTGTATTCACTTTGAATTATAATACACTCATCACTTCACTTTATTGTTTACCTTTTAAAATCTCTTAAACCACTTTGATTACTTTGACCTTCTGGGGCTTCTAGATGACATATGAGGGTCCTCCAACTTCGTAAGGCCATAACTCTCAAACCGTGAGGATTTATGTGACGTTCTACATACCACTAGAAATGGCATGAAATGTACTATCCATATAAAATAGTATTATCTGAAAATATATCATAACTCATACCGTTACCCATCAAACAATCTTGGGTCCATTACCCAAACCTGGGGTCTCCAACTTCTCATGGCCATAACTCTCTAACCGTGAGGAATTATGTGACGTTCCACATACCACCAGAAATTAAATGACAAGAACTATACATATAGGATATTTTCCCTGACAAATTCACTTTCCTTCATCTCATTATTCCATAATTAAGCATGGGTTCTCTTACTCCACAAAGCGTCTTCTCGTGAGGGATTTCACCATAAGGGGACCACTTTGGAGTTCATCCATATTTACTTCTTATAAACCATGACAAAACAATAATGAGTCATATTTACATCAAACACTATTGGTTCCATTACCCAAAACTTTGTGCTATGGGTCTTTCTTCAAGAGTTGACATCAATGACAACCAACCTTAATCAACAGCTTCAACTTCCTCCCCTATTCTGGATTCCCCGTCAAAGGTAGATGGTTTGATTTTCTTAAATTCTCCCTCAAGGTGGTCTACCTGTTTCCTTTTTCTTCCTATTTTTGTTTTGTCTTCATCTGAAGGTGTACCTTCAGACGAGTTGTCCCCTTTTTCTACTTTAGGGCCAGAATTATTGGAGGACCTTTTACTGACCTCTTCTTCCTGGTTATCGTCCTTTGGGCTCTTTTTTGTCACTATGCTTCGTAGTAGAACTTAATTTATTTCTTGTTGTTCCTGCTGTGACTTTTTTAGTTTCTCATTGTCTTCTTTGAAAAATTGCAACTCCACAATGAGGTTTTTCATAGTTTCTAGAACTTCGGTAGGTAAACTTCCACCACTGTTCTACCTCTGATCTTCAGGGGACCTTTTCTTAGGATTCTCCTCGAGTCTAATATCTTCTTCATCCTGTGTTGCCATGATCAGAACAAAAAAAAACTTTTATGTTTGCAATAGTAATGGTTTTGTTAGCTTTACATGAACAAAAAAAATATATGTGCTTGTTTAAGGTCCAAGTGCTATAACCTGGGCTCTGATAACATATGTAATGTTTCCCGAAATTTATAAATAATTTTTTTTTTTTAAATACAGTTACTATAATTATTGTTTGTCTAAAAGAGGAAAACCATCAAACAATCATAACTATATGTCAGAAAGGTTCCACTACTTCCTTGGCATCCATAGCTTAATCCTACTGCTTCTTTACAAGGATGCAAGTTACATATACATAACTAAGTGTACATGTTTGTCATGAAAAATTTAACTCTACCTTAGCAATAGAGTGAAGATGTTATCTACTATGTAAGGCTTATACCCACCTTGTTCCTTTCATTTTAATAGACCAAAGTGTTTGTAAAGACTATAGGTTTACTTTCCTATTGGTGCAAACCCATAGTGTAATAATGTAACCCTTTAACAAGCCTGATTTTTTTTTATTAAGGTTATGAGTAATTTACACCATTATTATTGTCGATCGATCACATGGTAACTAACTTGGTCGAAGTGGCATCGAGGGTATAATTAAGAACTAAATCGTATAACTATAATAAAACTATGTGTGTTCTAAACCCTAACTAGTCTGTGCTTGTCCTTCATCATAACTATGATAATAAAAAAGGTGGCAGGGTATCGCTGTCTGGTTTAATGACTATACCCGCAACATTTAAGAAGTATCATGTGAAATACTCCTTGGCTAGCACTTGGCCTTCGTGGCCACTATGCTCTTGCCACCTCACAAGGGTCACATGGCCCTCAACACAATTTCCTACCCATCACCATTACTAGGCTCATTGGAGGTTTCACTATCATTTTGTTTATTCCTTTCTCACCCTGCGTGTAAGAAACCACTATGAGTGTACCTCCATTACTACTTTTCTTGATGTCAAGGCCATAATTCATTAATTGGATATTGAAATGGCGAAGTGGAATGTTCAAAGAGAACTAGTCGGAATCCTTGCAAAGTAAGCATCCTTCGACACTTGTTAATCAACTCTCTGTATTAGTAATGTATCCTGTTTACCTTCAGAGTTCCCGAACGTGATGTTTTATCGACATTCAGTGGTGGTTTTCTTTTTTCTTTGTTCTTCTTTAACCATTGATACTACTTAGGACTCCTCTATGGTTTCTCCCTTAGCCTCTTTTACGCTCTTAATCTATGATAGATATGATGCTTATGAAAACTGTAGACATTGTTCTAGACCGAAAAGGGTCAAGGTCACAACGATGTCGGTTCTGTAGTTTTGACCAAGATAGGTTTATCAAAAAATACTACGTGTTTGATTTATTTGTCTTCTGTTGTAGGTGGTTACGCCCTTCAATAAATAAAGCATAAGTTCTATTTGTAGTTCCCTGAGGCTGTATGTCTTTAGTATGAGTTACTATCCCCTCTGTGGATTGTCTACTTACTTCACAGGATTTCCTTAGGTGTTTCAATTCATTTTTCTTTGAGTTTATTAAATTATCAGTTGTAAATATTGTATGGGACATTACACCTCTATTTGAATCCTTCTGATATTCTCTTGATTTTTTGCTTACGCCCTTCGATGTTTGTCATGACTCAATTTTTCTCATAACATAGTGCGATAATAGTGAAGGGGGTCACCCACTATGCATCTCGACATCCTTCATTTTTATGAGGACAATCGTTTTCGGCACCTATCCCTCGACTTCCTTAATCTATGGTTTATGTTAAAGACTGAGGATATTTAGGATATAAAGATACATGATTGATCCCATCCATCCGTTTTGATTAAGTGATACTTCCTGTGGTCTCTAAGGATGTTTAAATTAGGTTTTTCTTACTTATTGTTGGGTATAACTTAAAGGAACTCTGTAATCCTGTCAACAAATCGTAAAGTTAAGAGAAACAATGAGTTGCATCCCGTAGCTTCGTTTGTGGTCAAAGAAGGAAAAGAACCTCGGTTCTAAGCGTTCTGTGCTATAAATGTTATCAGCTGAAAACTCTAAATTACTTGTCACAACTTTTAACTTATACAGGAAAGAAACTTACACGTTCTGTATTGGTTTAAAAATTCCTTCCCAATGAATTCCTTCATGGTCATCATACTTTGGTGTACTCTCTGTGACTCAACTAGTGACTCTGTATTATAAATATATGCTATATGATGTTGATTAAATTGTTTGAAAGAGTCTGACCTATGTTACAGTTATGAAAATAGTTAATATATTTTCCTTTTTATATTGGTTATTTCAACTAATGATGGGACCCTATTTTTACTCCGAGGGTACCCATCAGATTATTCAACTTCACTCCTCCCTCTTCTGGGCATTGAAAGGATCGCGACTACATCTACGAGTTGACCTATAATAACTTCAAGCTAAGTATTAAACTGTCAGACAAGAACTTTTCTATCTTATGTGATTTAACTCATATGATAAAGTTTGATTGACTACTATCTGACACTAATAATTCGTCTCGCCTTTCTTGCAGGGCTTACATGGTCGCCATGATGGATCAGAACCAAAATTTACTCACAAAAGGTACTCGGGTTTCAATTTAAAGTTTGGACTTGAAGGTTTTCAGATCTGGGTCCCGACGATGTTAGTTATCGCTCTAGGTGTTCTTTTTATGGCTATTTAGATCTGAGCATGTAGGCATACATATCTTCTAAAATATGTTGTTAAGGATAAGTACCATTGTATTTCTGCCATTCCATTACTGTGATTTGTTTTAATTAGTGTGTGTATTATGACTGTGTATAAAAATATCCCAGATAACCTCTTGGGGTTTACGAGGGAATAACTAGAATATAAAAGGCCACGCAGTTTAAATAGTGAAAAGTATGTTCAAAGTCTCATGTGTTAATTGTTGGAATTCATATGTATAATTTATTAAACTGTAAGCAAATTTAGGCAATGTCATGTAAAACAATGGTATATATATACACACACACACACACACACACACACACACACATACACATGTAATTATATGTTCATATGGCTAAATCATCAAGTCTCATTTGGCACTTGCATGGTCGGGTATTTCCATTGTTTATTACAGTATTGCTTATGTAACCTAGAAAGATATGGCTGAACCTATATGCATATATCTCAGTCCCAGCTTTACTTCATCTCCACAGTAATAAATCCATAGAACAACTCGTTCATAATTAAATGGGTGACCTATAGAGATAAGTATGTAACTATATATGAATTTTAAGTTTCTGTTTTACTTTCAAAAATTTCCTTTAGTGCATGCACAGTTTAAAGTTTTACTTATAGAACTGAATATCTTTAGATACATACGATTCATATATCTGGTAGGGAATTCAGAATAGAAATGAAAGGATATGTTTTTTAACACAGATATATCTCCTAATATAATCTCATAATTAAATTTTATTTCCATCCAAGATACAAAAATTTTAGTCAACGGCTATAAATAAAATGTAAGAGTTTTATCCTACAATTAATCCCATTCCATCAGAATTTACTAAACAGATTGATTCATCCAGATTTAAGAAAATACATTCTAATTGCTAGTACTTCAAATAATATTTGACCATAGACAAAGTATATAGACATACCTAAATAGTTTTCGAACAACAAATGGAACAACCAAGTTCCACCCAACCTTAGAACAGAACATCCAATTTACTTTTCCCATTCACCCCCTAGCCTAACCATGAATCCATGAGGGCGAACTCCAGAACTCCTCCTCAGCAATAGTCCTTTAGTTTCAACAATCTCCTCCTTGCCTCACACTCAGAATACAGTGTTCATAACAATAAGAGATCATTTTTCCCCTGCGCATACTACGTAGCGTCTTGCCACCTCCCATATGCTATATATCCAAAACAAATTGTGCCTATCTCTTTTCCCCTTCAGAATTTTCATAGATTTCCAAATCCCTTATTTGCAGCCATTGCTAATGGCCAAATACTTGCTTTTACACTTGTAGCATTCACCCCTGAGGTAGTTCCAACATGTTCCCCACTCATGGAGTCCTGGTCAACTGATTTTAACTTGGTTGTACCATTTGTCCCTCAACAATAAATATAAAATAATGTTTTTCATACAAGTGTCATAGTCAAATAGTTAGTTGGGTCAAATCAGATCTCTGCCCAACAATCATAATCATCAATTACAATTAACTAAATTCAAAATTTGAAATTTCCATAAATGGCAATAATTTTCCAATTTCGAATTTACCAAAAAAAGAAATAATTTCACAAGAAATTTCAGACTTAAAAATAATTTATTTTTGGGGATGTTACACTTTCCTTCTATGGAAAAAATCCATAAAAAAACTTCTACCATCGGATCTACAAACTAATGATGAATGGTTCAGATTGACTATGAAATTACAATATTTTACAAGGAAATTTATTTTCCAAGACAATAGGTCGCATCCCCCCTGGACCCCCTTGGTGACAGATGTGGGAGGGAATCCCCCCCCACACCCTCATGTCAGGAAATGAGATCAAAACAATACCTCTAAATCAGGAAGATAATCAGGCTCCACAACCAACAATCTCCCACTTGGAGAATGATCACATCAACTCCACTATTATTGTACCTGTTGGACTATGATCCACCTTGGACCTAGAAGGTTTGTCATCTTCACCTTAATTATTGAAGGTAAATTAAAACTGAACAAGAACTCAGTTTCTCCCTAGTTACTACCTTTCTAAACATGTCTGTAGGATTCTGGCTTGTATGCATCTTTTCCAAATTCAATTGTCCATATTCCAAAAAAAATCATATGAAGTGGTACCTGAGATGTATATGTTTATTCTTATAATGGAAGGATTCATTATTTTCAATATGAATGGCACTTTTTCTATCATAGAAAAACTTGTTATTCTCCTATTTCTTTCCCAATTCCTCAACAAACCTATGTAACCAAATCATCTCTTTACTAGCTTCTGTAGCAACAACATACTCTTCTTTCGTTGTTGAAACACAAAAACCTTTTTGCATTTTTTATTTATCCAACTTACTGTTGTTCCACCTATAGTAAAAACATACTTTGTTGTGCTCCTCCTTCTATGTTTAGCACTCACCATATCTGAATAAACATATCCCTATAGAACAATGTTTGAAATTTGAATCAACATATCCCTATAGAACAATGTGTGAACATCCAAAACATAATGCATTAGTAGTAGTACCTCTCAAACACCTCAGAATCCACTTTACTGTATCCTAGTGTTTTTTACCTAGATTGTTCATATACCTAGTCACGAATCCCACTGCATGTGCAATATCTAGTGTTGTGCACACCATCACAAACAACAAGCTATCAATTATTGATGAATAAGTGACCTTGGAAATGTATTATATCTCCTCATGTGTCTTGGGACACATTTCCTTGGTTAATTTGAAATAGGTGGCCAAAGGTTTACTGACTGGTTTCCTTTCTGCATTCTAAACCTCTCCAACACCTTCTCTATGTACTCTCCCAAGAGACAATGTCAATTTGTGATTTTTATTATCTCTTGTTATTCTCATACCAAGGATTTTCGTTTCAACACCCAAATCCTTCAACGCAAATGAATTAGCTAATTCCATTTTGAGCAAATTTATATCTTGCATGTTATACCCTACAACAAGAATTTCATCTACATATAATAGAAAGATAATATAGCTTCTATTTTCTAACCTCTTAAAATAAACACAGTGATTAGAATGACATATATAAAAACCTTTTTCTATCATAAACTTGTCAAATTTCAAATACCACTTCATTGGAGCTCGCTTTAGGCCATACAAGCTCTTCTTCAACCTGCATGCCAACTTCTCCTTCCCTTTTACCTCATACCCCTATAGATGTTGCATATATATCTCTTCTTCCAAATCCCCATGGAGAATTTTTTTTTTTACATCTAACTATTCAAGATGCAAATATTCTACCACCAAAAGACTTAAAATAGTCCTAATTGAAGTCATTTTAACAACATGAGAAAATATTTCATAAAAAATATATACTTTTCTTCTATGCAAACCCCTTTACAACAAGTTTGGCCTTGTACCATTTTTTTCCTCCATCTTCTTCCTTCACCCTGTAAACCCATTTATTTTGCAATGCTCTTTTTGCTGCAGGAAACTAAACCAAGTCCTAAGTTTGGTTATTTACCAAGGAGTCCATTTCTTATTTCATGCCTTGATCCCACTTACTTTTAGTGTCTACCTGCATTGTCTCTTCATAACTTTCTAGTTCACCATAATCAGTCAACAATAAATAATACAACACTAGAGAGTATCATTTAGGGGGTATACTTAACCTCGTAGATATTCTAACAACACTTATAGGAGTTTGAGGTATATGTTTCTCATCTTGTTGTACATTTTGATTTTCTAGTACCTTTGAAATTTTGTTTTCTTTGATTTCATCAAGAACTATCTATTATATGTTTTCCTTTTCTTGTTTATTTCCCTGCGACTGATCTTTCTACATGAGTTTTTCATTGAATACCACATCTCTACTCCTAATGATTTTGTGATTTTCATAATCCCATAAGTTATAACCAAAATCATTAACATCATATCCAATAAAGTACACTTCTTGGATTTTGCCTCAATCTTTGTTCTATTTTCTTTATCAATATGGACAAATGTTTCACAACCAAAAGTATTTAGAAATGAGTAGTTTACATTTATACCTATCCATGCCTCCTCTAGAATTCCACCATCCAAGGAGATTGAAGGCCATTTGTTTATTAAGTAAATATTAATATCTATGACATTTTCCCAAAACTATAAGGGAAACCTTGCATGCAATCCCATACTCCTTGCACATTTCATGATTGTCTTGTTCATCCTTTTTGACACACCATTTTCTTGTGGTGTTCCTGAAACTGTCTTCTCTCTACGACTCCCATGTTATGAACAATAATTATCAAACTCCCTACTGCAGTATTCACCTCTATTATTTTATTTGAGACACTTCAACATTTTTCGTGTCTCATTTTCAACCAAATCTTTCCATTTCTTAAAATTGTCAAAAACATTAGTTTTTTGTTGGATGTAATAAACCTATGTTTTCCTAGTTGCATCATCAATAAAAGTAACATAATAATGAGACCCACCAGGAGATGATGCATGATTTGGTCCCCATACATATGTATGCACAAAATATAACTTTTCTCTCTTCTTTTCCTTTCCGACTCTGAGAAATATGACTCTCTTATGATTTCCACAAACATAATACTCATAGAAATCCAAATCAACTTGATTAAGATCTCACAACAAATTACTTTTTTGAAGTATCTACATACCCTTCTCACTCATGTGACTAAGCCTACAATTCCACATTGTTGTATCCTCTCATGTAGAATCTAAAGAGATAGAAGAGTCAACATTACCAGTACATGAATACAATGTACCTACCTTCTCTTATTTTGTTATTACGAGTGATCCTTTAGTGACATTCCATGCATTTTCTATAAATGTAGATATACAGCCTTCACTTCCCAAATTCCCTATTGAAATTAGTTTTTTCCTCAAATATGGAACATTTCTAACCTCTTTCAGTAACAATTGGTTTCCATTCTTTAAATTTATTTGTACCTTACCCATTACAACAATTTTTTATGGTTCATAATAACAAAAATAAACCTGTCCAAAATCACCTTGAACATAATATTAAATTTTTTCCCTATGGGATGTGGCATAAATGAATCCACTGAATCGAATACCCAATAATCAAGAATATTATCTAAAGAAATAATCAATGCATCTTATAACACATCACTTGCTACATTTTATTCCATATTTTTCTCTTGTTGTCCATCTCCTTGTTTCTTTTGAGATATGTAGTGTTTCTTAAGATGTCCTTTCTTCCCACAATTCCAACATTCGATCTTTGCTAGTCTGGATTTGGATATTCCCTTCATAAACTTCCCATGGTTCCTAAGGTTATTTCCCCTTTCCCTTTGTCTTCCCCTTTTTTCCAAGTTCAAAAAATTACCTGATGTCTCACCTATGATTTCCCATCGTATTTACTCGCTAAGGATAACACCAACAACATCATCAAATTTTATAGTGTTTTAACTAGATACATAGTTACTTACAACCATGACCAAGTCATTCCAACTTTCTGGAAATGAGCACAAAATTAGAAGAGCCCTACCCTCATCATCAAATTTCATTCCTACATAACTTGATTAGTAACCATATTAAATTCCTTTAAATGATTAACAAAACACCCACCTTTTGACATCTTCATATTAAATAATCGCTTCATTAGAAATACCTTGTTGGAGGTTGAGGGGTTTTCATATAGTTTATCCAATTCCTTCATCATATCCTTTTTTGTCTTTTCTTTTGAAATTTTAAAGGCCAATGACGCTACCAGGCAAAATCGTATCATTCTTAATGCCTTTCTGTCAAGAACCTCCCATTTCTCATCCTTCATACTCATCTGATGCTTTCTTTTTCCTCCAAATGGTAGGAAAATATCCTTCTAATATGGATAATCTTCCATTTGTGTATTCCATAATTGGTAGTTTTGGCCATTAAATTTATAAACCCTAAGCTTTCCATACTCCATTTCTCCCACTCAAAAAAGGAACCCTCTTTTCCTGCGAGTTACCTTTTTGCTCGGATACCAATTGTTAGAAAAAGATGATTGCAGAGAAATAAAATAAAACATACAAGGGAACAAACTATAGAAGATAACAAATAAAATAGATACAAAGACATAGATGGTTCACCCAATGTGGGCTACATTCACCAAATAAATTTTTAGTCCTTTATTGTTATCTAGAAAATGAAGAGATACAACCTACAACATACCCGCTATAACTTTCTCTTATTTTCTCTCAATCTAATCTCTTATAATACAATATTCACTCACATATACAGCCACAATACAATTCCATCATACATTAAAGAGGGTTTCCTTCTAGGGGAAAATACACTAACATAATTTCTACCATCGGATATGCAACCTAATGATGAACAATTCAGATTGATTATGAAATTACAATAATTTTACAAGGAAAATTATTCTACAAGACAATATGTAGTTGCCCCCCCTAGAATCCCTTTGCCACAGATGTGGGGTGAAAATCCCCCCCCCTCCCACCCCCCACACATCCCCTAATCAGGAAATGGGATTCAAACACAGTTGAAATGAGACCTCTGAATCAAGAAGATAATTAGGCTCCACAACCAACATTTAAAGATTTTTAAGGCTCTTATGGAGAATCAAACAGAGAAAATAATTAAGGTGTTGAGAATGGATAATGGTGGAGATTTATTCAAATTATTATGTAAGAAGTGTTGTATATAAAGGCATAAGACTACTCCATATACACCTCAACATAATGGACTTGTAGAAAGGATGAACATGATGCTGATGGAAAAAACAAGTGCATGCTTAGTGGTGTTGGGTTAGGACTTGAATTCTAGGTAGAGGTAGTAGGTACTACATGTTACCTGGTCAATTGGTCATCCTCATCATCACTAGATGACAAGACTTCACATGAGGTATATAAACGCAAAATACTAGTTCATATACACCTCAAAAAAATGGAGTTGCAATAAATATGAACATGACATTGATGGAAAAAGCAAGGTGCATGCTTAGTAGTGTCGAGTTAGGACATGAATTCTAGGTAGAGGCAGTAGGTACCACATGTTACCTTTTCAATCAATCACCCTCATCATAACTAGATGACAGTATTTCACATGAGGTATGAATTGGTAAGAAACCCTCTCTCACACATCATCAAATTTCATAGTGTTTAAACTGGAGACAGAGTTAATTACAACCATGACCAAGCTGTTCTAGATTTCTAGAAATGAGAAGAATATTAGAAGATCCCTTACCTCATCATCATAGTTCACTCCTACAAATATTAGTTGATTATTAACCATATTAAATTCATATAAATGATCGACAACATACCCACCTTCTGACATCTTCATAGTAAATAATTGCTTCATTAGAAATACCTTGTTCGAGGCCGATGATTTTTCATATGGTTTAGCCAATGCCTTCATTATATCCTATGTTGTCTTTTGTTTTGAAATGTTGAAGTCCATCAAAGATTCTAGGCACAACCGTATCATTCCTAGTGCCTTTTTGTCAAGAACCCCCCATTTTTCATCCTTCATACTTGTCGACTACTTTGTTTTTGCTCCCAATGGTAGGAAAACATCCTTCTAATATAGATAGTCGTCCATTTGCATCTTCCATAACTGGTAGTTTTGGCCATTAAATTTTTCGACCCTAAACTTTCCATCTTCCTCCATTTCTCCTTCTCGAAACATGAACCCTCTTTTCCTATGAGTTACCTTTCACTATGATACCAATTGTTAGAAAAAGAGGATCACAAAGAAATAAAATCAAACAAATGAGGGAATAAAGCATATAAGATATAAAATACAATAGAGACATATATATATATATATATATATATATATATATTCGTTGTTTACCCAATGTGGGCTATATCCACCAGAAAAATCGTCAGTCCTTCCTTTATTATTATCTAGCAAATGAAGGGATACAACCTACAACATACCCGTTGTAACTTCCTCTTATTTTCTCACAGTCTCATCTCTCAGAATAAAATATACAATCACATACACAAACAAAATACAATTCCCTCATACATTAAATAGGGTTTCCTTCTAGGGAAAAAAACCCTAATATTATTTCTATTGTCGGATCTGCAACCTAATGATGAACAGTTCAGTTTGACCACGGAATTACAGTATTTTATAGGGCAATGTATTCTACAAGATAATTTGTCTTCGCCTACTATTGGACCCCCTCGACGACATATATGGTGGGGAAATTGTTGTTTTACTTCATATGAGATATGAGAGATATTTGATATATTATTACAATAATGAGTGTTCCATATATAGGGAACATAAGGTGACCATCCATGAACGGATGTGTCCCTTGAATAATCAACAATTATTTATTATTATCATTTACTTATAATATACTATATTTAATAATTAATTAACAATTATATTATTAATTATTATCTTTAGAGAATGTCTTCCCGATGTTGTCCAAACATCAACACTCCCTCTAAATGAGGGAGACATTCTACAACATGCCACTCTTGTCTTTGAAGTATACAAACTTCACCCTAGACTCATGACACTTGTCTATCAGTCTTGGGAGACATCTCTCTCCCACCTGAACCAAGGAGAAAGTCCTTCTACAACTCTCCCTCTGAGCCAATTAACTCTCTCTAATATTAGGCTCACTTTGGGTCCACATGTAATATCATATAGCATCTTAAGTCTTTATCATTCCTTGTCAAATCGCCATGACTAGGACAAAGACTATACCAAGATCTTTCACCACAGGCACACACCTATGAGTGAATGTCGAATTGATGCTAACTGACACATGGAAATCACTTCAAGCACCTCGAGTCCATATTATTCCTTGTCATGATCAAGGAAGGACTACGTCTGGGCCCATTTATCACAAGTGCACCTTTGTGATAAATGTATCTTATCTCCCTTGGTCTGCAGCCCAATGTAGGAGAAGTTATGTCTGATGTTGAAACATCAACACTTCCTCTTAGCTAGGGAGGTATCTTTCCATAGTAGTACACAAATATTGTCTAAAGACACACAATATCCACCAATGGTACAAAACCATCATAGTAGTAAAAATATTTGTCACACATGGCACTCCCAGGTGGACTTCTAGAGGCTACTCCCTCTAGGAACACTTAGGGTAAACTCCCCATAGTGTGAGACATCAAGGGTCAACTCCCTTGACATGTCCTCATGTTCTCTAAACATGGGAAAATGGGCTATAAGCCCAAATGCACTTATTCCTTCTTGAATAAGTGTCCTCACATATGAACTCAACTCAATTCATAGAGGAGTATGATCTGGAGAAAGTTTGTCACACATGGAACTCCATGTGGACTTCTAGAGGCTACACCCTCTAGAAACACTAGGGTCAACTCCCATAGTGTATGACATCAAGGGTCAACTCCCTTGACATGTCCTCATGTGCTCTCCACATGGGACGTTGGGTTATAAGCCCAACTGCACTTATTCTTTCTCGAGTAAGTGTTCCACTTATCCCTCCTCAGATAAGTTTCCTCACAAATCAACTCAACTCAATTCACAGAGGAGTACGATTTTTAGTAAGATTGTCACACATGGCACTCCATGTGGACTTCTAGAGGCTACACCCTCTAGAAACACTAGGGTCAACTCCCATAGTGTATGACGTCAAGGGTCAACTACCACAATTATCCCTTCTCGGATAAGTGCCCCACTTATCCCTTCTCGAATAAGTGTCATCAAAGATCAAATCAACTCAGTCACAAAGGAGTACGATCTGGAGAATGTCTCAGGAAGCTGCAAACATGAATACTCCCTCTCAGTGAGGGAGGCATTCTCTGCCACGCCAAGTCTGTCACAAAAGTACTTGAAATTCATCTTGGTTTGGTAAGATCATTAGCAAACTTCTCATTTGTAGGAAGGTACTGCACAAATACTTCCTTCCTCTGCACCATGTATCAGATGTAATGGTACTTGATATCAATGTGGTTCAATTTTTCATGAAACATTGGATTATCATAGATCTTCACACAACTTTTGTTACCATAATGAATAATGGTGGAATTCAGTACATGTTCAGATAGATCTGCAAGGATATTGTGAAGCCACACTGCTTCACAGACTGTCATACTTAATGCAATGTATTATGATTCTGCTGTGCTCAACGCCAAAGAAGTTGATTTCCTGCTACACCAGGAAACCATGAAAGATCCCAAAGTGAAGCAACACTTGAAGGTGCTCTTTTTGTCCACTGCGCTCCCTTCCCAATCATAGTCAATATATTCCTGCCATATTATATCAATACTGGAAGTATATCTTAGACCATGTCGAACTATGCCTTGCAAGTATATCAACACATACTTCACAACAATCTAGTGTGTCTATCTCAGTTGGCTCATAAATTGGCTAAGTGCACTCACTGCATAGAAAATATCTAGTCTAGTGTTAACCAGATACATCAATGATCCAATCAGTTGTCTGTACGGGGTCAGATCAATCTCGTTGGAATCGGAAGAAGATACACATAGTTTCTTCAGATTCATCATTATTGGTATAGCCATGGGCTTGAAGTTTACTATCTCAAACTTCTTCAATATCTCAACTGTGTACTTCCCATGACTCGGGAAGATCTCATCAGTTCTCTACCACACCGCTAGTCCCAATAAGTAGTGAATCATACCAATGTCCTTTATCTCAAACTCAGAGGCCAACGGATACTTGCATTCAATAATAAGGCTCTATGTACCGGTGAGGAGTAAATCATCAACGTAGAGGACCAGAATCGAGGCCTCACCATTAATAGTCTTGTAGTATAGGTTGCGATCAACAATACTTTTTTTGAAGCCCAAACTCATCAGGTGTCCATCAATCCTCACATACCAAGCTCGAGGTGCCTGCTTGAGTCTATATAGGGCCTTATTCAATCTACACACATGTGACTCCTTTTCATGTATGACGAAACCATATGGTTGTTCGATGTATATTTCTTCCTCAATTTCTCCATTGAGAAAGGCTATCTTCACATCCATCTGATGTAGTTTCCAACCCATGGATGTTGCGAGGGAAATAATCATCTGGATAGAAGTGTATCGAGCAAAGAGAGAAAATTTCTCCTCATAATCTATTCCCTCCACTTGAGAGAATCCTCTCATTACAAATATCATTTTGTGCCTCTCGATGCTCTTGTCAACCAGGTGTTTGATCTTGTAGATCCATTTAGAAGTTACTTCAAACTTCCCCTCAGGTCCTGGAACAATATCCCACACATCATTCTCCATGATGGACTGGTACTCCTCCATCATGGCATCTCTCCATTCTAGATGCCTCATCATAACATGAAGGCTCAAAATCAATGATGTGGCGCATAACTTCACCATAGCATGAATATCTCTAAGGTATCTTTCTCACTTGGAAGGTACCATGAGGAGATGCATATTCTTCTACCTCCTGTAGAGTCTGACGAGCCCATGTAGGTCTCTTCTGACCTACTGTAATATCTCTGGGAAAATCAACTGGATCTCAATCTGTCTCTGACCAGGGATGTAGATCTGGTATTCCTTCAAAGACTCATTGTACCCCACAAATGTACCCTTTCTGCCTAAAGGGTCTAGCTTGATCCTTTTCTTCTTGGGTACATGAATGCATATTGGACACCCAAATACCCTAAAGTGTCTAACCTCAAGATTCACTCAAGGGAAGGCCTGCTCAGGAGTCATGTTTCTCAAGGAATTTTGTTCTGAACATACACAACAGTTATGGATGCCTCTGCCCACATAAATATAGGTAAATGTTGATCATGAATCATCGCCTTGACTGTCTCAACAATAGATTTGATCTTCCTCTTCGTGAATCCATTCCATTGAGGGTTGTGAGGAATGATGTACTCCCTCTTGATCCCTACCTCAAACATCTCTAGGACACATCGAGGTTCCCTTATAGAACTAATGTCCCCCAAGACATATCGAGGTTTCCTCGTGAAACCAATGTCTTGGTTCCTTCATCTAGTAATCCATTGATTACTCTGCAATACTTCCATTTTCTAACACTCTAACAGGTCTAATCTTTGGAGCATTCTAATATTTCTGAGTGTTCCACTCGAGAGGGTCAACTGGTAGAAACTCTTCAAACAAAGATGTTTAAGTTAGATTAAATTCCTGAAGGACCGTGGCAGCGTTTCCAAATGAGAGAACCCATACAAATTAAGATGATATTGGAGGTTTTTAAGATTCTCAAAATAATCTGATAGCATATGAAAATCATGGAAACTGGTCAAGTTAAGATGTTGGAGGTTTGTGAGATTCCTGAAAGTGTTTGGAAACAACTTCATGCTTATGCACATTCTCAAATGTTTTAAGGAGTGAAGATCAAAGAATACTTTAGGCAATGATTTTGTATCTGGTTCATCAAATAAAACACTCATCACTCTTCACCTTCTTTTGGCGAGTACATTCATTTATTGCGGGACAACTAAATCTTTGCAGTTTGACAATATACAATTGAAATATCCATGTTGAATGAATCTTCCCCATTCACACAAGCCTTGTTATTGTTGTTACAACAAATTCAAACTCCTTGCCATATGACATGATTCCAAGTTTGTTTTGATCTTGACTTATATCCATATTTTACATGTTTGTTTAAGTCAGCACACCAAAGGAAAATATTGTTGAATGGCCGACGAATCTGAAAAACCTCACGAGAATAGTACCTGATAATCAACAAAAGAATGCTCCGATCCAACCAAATGGGACGTCTTTGGATAGATTGGTGTTTCCATGGAAGGAAAAACTCAACAATAAGTGAAGATCCATTCATTTTTCTTATCTTATGTCCACTCAGTGAATTAATCGATCACATGATCGATTCCTCACATTGCCGAATGAGGAAGGAAAGAAGCAATTGATCCAGAAATACCAAAAATAGCTTAGAGAAAGAACAACTTATCTTGATGCAGCTTGTCAAATCCTTAAAAGGATTATTTACGATGCACCAGCTATGAGAAGCCAGCAAAACCAGCTCAGAGGCCATATCCACATGCTTCTTTTGAAATTACACAAATGGAAAAACCACAGGGGGGTCGAGCAGAGAAGATCTTTTATTGTCATAAATGATTCCAAGTCTATTGTGGCAGGCCACAATAGCAAAGCTCACTCTGCATGCCAATCTCTTTACCAACCCTAATGACATGCTACATGCCGTAACCATTGTTGGTTTTTTTTGCTCGTAAAATATGTCCCAATGCTTTCCAATAGATGCCCAAGAATTTTCAAAGAAAATTTAGTTTTGACACTATGCCTCTGTCTCTCTCATTTTCCTAGGTCCTCCCGTGAGGGAGTAAGGCCCAGTCCTGCTCTGATATCATGTTGTTTTACTTCATATGAGATATGAGAGATATTTGATATATTATTACAATAATGAGTGTTCCATATATAGGGAACATAAGGTGACCATCCATGAACGGATGCGTCCCTTGAATAATCAACAACTATTTATTATTATCATTTACTTATAATATACTATATTTAATAATCAATTAATAATTATATTATTAATTATTATCTTTAGAGAATGTCTTCCCGATGTTGTCCAAACATCAACATAAATCCCCCTCCACACCCCCTCATCATGAAATGGGATCCAAGCACAACTGGAAAAATACCTCTGGATCAAAAAAATAAGTAGGCTCCACAACCAACATTTAAAGAATTTAAGGCTCTTGTGGAGAATCAAATATAGAAAATAATTAAGGTGTTGACGAMGGATAATKTTGGAGAGTTCTAYRAAAATGRATTCAAATAATTATGTAAGAAGTATGGTATATAAASGTAGAACACTGCTCYATATAAATCTCAACAAAATGGAGTTGCATAAAAGATGAACATGATGTTGATGGAAAAAGCAAGGTGCATGCTCAGTGGTGTTGGGTTAGGACAATAATTTTGGGTAGAGGCAGTGGGTACTACATGTTACCTGGTCAGTCGATCACATTCAAATGTTTCTTTGTGTATTACTGATGACAATCCTAGAGCTATTAGGGAGGCAATGGATTCAAAGAATGGAAAACTATGGAAAAAGGCCATGGTTGAATAAATGGCAACCTTAGATAAGAATGAGTCTTGGTATCTAGTGGAGTTACCAAATGGAATAAATCTCATTGGAAACAAATGGGTGTTTGAAAATAAGTTGAATGCATAAGGAAAAGTGGATAAATACAAGTATTGATTAGTATCAAAAGGTTATTCCTATGTTGAGGGAATTGACTTTGCTGATATTTTTTCTCCTATTGCCAAGTTAACTTCTATTATATTTATTTTATCCATTGATGTTTTGTTTTGTTTTGTTTTGAAGGAGAATAGATGGATGTAAAGACAACATTCCTACATGGGGATCTAGAAGAATAAATCTACTTGAAGCAACCAAAATGATTTTTTGTGAAGGGAAAGAAGGATTTGGTGTGTCAGATGAAAAATTCCATGTATGGGTTAAAGAAATAACCAAGGATGTGGTATACAAAAATTGATACTTATATGTTGGGATTTCTCTTCACAAGAAGCAAAGAGGATCATTGTGTGTGTTTCAAATTAATTGGTGATCATATTATTTATTTGGTCTTGTATGTGGATGATATGTTGTTGATAGGAAACAACAAAGAGATTATCCAGGATGTAAAAACTATGTTGTCCTCTAAATTTGACATGAAGGATCTTGGTGYTGCAAATTTCATTTTGGGCATGTAAATTAAAAGATATCGGTAAAATACGAAACACACTGTGTATATATTGTTCATGGAATATATATTGTTCCAAGGTGCTTCATGGCGTGAGGAAATATATACGCCAATTCATGGAGTATATATTGTTCCAAGGTGCTTCGTATGTGTAAATATTCTTCTGATGCTGCTCATTTGAATTCCTTTCCTTCACCATGGAACTATGTTTTGATAATTCAGAGCGGAAAATGGAAGGCAGTGAGCAACACAAGTGCAAATAAAGTAGGCAAACAAGAAACACACGTAGTACTACATTTATGTTGTAATGACTTATTTAGGGATTTTGTTCCACATAAACCCTAATTTTTTGGGGGTCGAGAGCCTCTTAAAACTACATGATTCAAATATTATTTAAAATGAAGAACGATTATGTGCAGATATTTTGATACCTTGAGCGTACGAGTGAATCTGAGAAAATATTTTGATTATGTATAGTTCCACCTCATAATTTTTTATGGTTTTAGTTACCTAAAATTATTAATATCATTGTGCATTAATATTAATGTATAGTTCCCCTCAATCAAGTTTTAGGGTTTTAGTTACCTAAAATTATTAATATCATTGTGCATTAACATTAATATTAATACTTGGTTTATGAGACCCCTTGTTAATGGGACAAGGGACCCCTTTTGTCGAGGGATTTGACTGGTAAAGTATACAAATGGTTTATGAGACCCCTTGTTTGTGGGACAAGGGAGTCTACAGAGGGATTTGAACTTGTGACCTCCTAAGAGGAAACACATGTTTTTAACCATTAGGCCCACTTAGGGTGTACCCATTAATCCCACTCAAGATGTATCATGATAGACCATTATATGGTCTATCATTTTATTAAGTTCTAGCTATCTCTTAGTGATTAAAAAGATATGTATGATTATGTTAATCCAAAATAATTCCTACTAAATTCAAATTTAAGGAGGTCATACAAGGATTATTTCAATCATTTATTAATAAGTTTAGATTACTTATTTTTTATATTTCTAATGGGCATGTGCATGAAGTTGATAGACAAAAAAGTGGCGATCAGGTGAGCATAGACTCATGCGAGAACGCGAATGTGCATGCGTTCCTGATGTGGTAGACTCAACAAACCTTGAATTGTCACCCAAGATGTCACATCAAATATTCTGTAGAAACACACACACATTCTTAGAAACACACAAGAGTTCTTTTCGGGGCTGATTAAAAGGGCCCATGGCCCTTTTTTTGTCCCATTTCACCAATCTTGTGACACGTTTGAGAGATTATAGAGTGAATTGAAGCCCTGGCATATGTTGACGAAGTGTCCAAAGGTGTTGATGTAGTCTCCAAGGGATTCCAGGTATTTATTTTCATTTAATTTTGTGTTTTTTAAATGTTGTAGAATATTTAATTTCATGTTTTTTGTAATTTTCTAAGCTAATTTTAGAAATCAACCTAATTTATATAAATTCCTTTATTAAAATGCAACACAATAATTAACATGGGACTTGGAGAAAACAAAAATTCAATACAACCATAAGAAGGCACACCAAACCCTGACCCAAAACCAACAAACATAAAAACATAAATTGATGAAGGGTTGAGGTCTCTTAAATCAATTTTCCAAAACATAAGGAGTACTAGAGAGCCCAAATGGTTTTCATTAGTTACTTCCTTGGATTCCATTATATCGTTCATTGCAAGTGCCCAAGGAAATTAACCAATATTTATTATTACAGTGATATAATGTTTGAATATTAATGGATTAGCATAGATAAAAACCAAGTGAGAGACTTGAACATTACAAAACAAGAATTGATGTCATTGTTTATTGATCCTAGAATTGGACTACAGCCACCAATCAAAAAGAGATGAATTTATATGGATTGATGCATCCAATAATTTAAGGATAATTGGATGGATAGGTGATTTTTGGTGTTTGACAAACCTCCTTGCAATAATAGGGAGGTGCCTCTATGTTTCCTTAGAAAATCATAGGCATAGTTTATGTTGGGTCACCCTGTAAACTACTTTGACATTGGTGAATTCCAAGGGGTGGGTCGTGGGTCCGCACAGGATAGACAAAATGTTAGGCATGACCCAATGCTAGGTTCTCATCCTCCTAGGTGAAGGCCTAACCCCCCTACTTAGCATCCTCCCATTGTGGAAGACATCACATAGACAAAATTATTGATATCAACCTTGAATTTGAGCTTGGTCCAACATGGTAGCTTTGTAGCACTATATTGGTAGGAGGTGCCTACATGTGATGTTGGTAGAGGGGCTGAACCTTCAAGCTCTATAGTAAATTGCATTCGGAAGAGGGCACATGGATATAGTAGACATTCCTGTGAGCTTCATAGATGTTTGACTTATGATAATATTTCTTATAGGCTAATGGAGGCCAGTGGACATGAGAGTTCCATGGAGGAGGTTAGTATCTTGACCATCTCTATGTTTTTCATTTATTATATATATATATATATATATATATATATATATATATATATATATATAATGTTTGGTATGTGTCATATTGTTGGCAAAATTGATCCCATGTACTATACCCTGAAATAGGAGCAAAGGGGGTTTGGGGGCTTCTTTGCACTCCCTAGCAGGGAGGATTGCAGGGGTTCAAAGGTGGGAACCCCTTTAATAAAAAATGGTCTGTTTTTTGGTGGTTTTTTGCGTCTGTTTTTAGTGGTTTTTCGACACATGGTTTTTGTTTATGGTTTTCTAATTCTGGTTAAGGATATGGGGTTGTTGACTAATCTGGGTCAATGGATTAATGGTTTATATACCGCAAGATCCTATATGTATATTCTATTGTAAACAATGAAAAAGATGATGAATATAATATTAGTGGTGTGAGTCTAAAAAGGTTGTTGGTTTTCTCGGTCTGGGTTTCCAAGGTAAAAAATGTGTGTGTGTGTGTGTGTGTGTGTGTGTGTGTGTGTGTGTGTGTGCATGCCAGTGTATCTTTTATGTTTTTATTGAGAATTTGTTTGCAATAAATAATTGTACAAGGTTAAAATTTACATTTGGTATCAAAGAAATTATTGTCTTCAGAGGGATGCCTTTGTGGTTAGGTGGTTGGATCGAGTATGTTATAATCCTCTTTCCCTTTGTCTTCCCTTGTTATCCATGGTAAACAAATTACATGATGTCTAACCTATGATTTTTCGTCGCATTTCCTCGCTAAGGATAACACCAAGAACATCTACAAATTTCAGAGTGTTTGAACATGAGACATAGTTATTTACAAAAATGACCAAGTCGTTCCATCTTTCTGGCAATGAGAACAAGATTTTAAGAGCCCTAACCTAATCATCAAAGTTCACTCCTACAAAACTTAGTTGATTAGTAACCCTATTAAATTTGGTTAAATGATTGACAAAATACCCATCTTCTAACATCTTCATATTAAATAATCACTTCATCAAAAATACCTTGTTAGAGGCCGAGGGATTTTCATATAGTTCAGCCAATTCCTTCATCAGATCCTTCATTGATTCAGATTCAGATATAGGAGCTTGATGGGGCTCATAAAGGCCTAAAAATCAATTTTCTCAGAATGGCTTCAAAACGGACATGTGTGTATATCTGGTCGATATGAACCAAACAAAACTTGAATAGGCTCAAAAAAATGTTGTATGCTCCTGATATCATGTTCTGTTCATTTTCCCAAACAGGCAAAAAAGCTCAACAGGTCAACAAGAAAAAATTCAATGTTGACGTCAGCATGACATCATGCTGACATAGCATTGAGACATGTGGAAATACAACAACAAGTTCATTGGGAAGATTATAGATCCAATCTCTTTCTAACAAGTGGAAAATTTTTTATGGACAAATGAAGAGGTGCCACGTGGCACCTAATCATTTGATGGTTGAATAAATGTTTTTTGGAGCTCTTGGGTTTCGACCACATGACATGTTGGAGGAGACAGGTCTAATGGAAAGGTATGAATGCCATAGCGCTAAAGGTGGGAATTTTTATATGAAACCCGCTTTATATTATATAAAGTGAATATAATGTGTAAGCATAGGGGGAAGGGGGCTGGGGCTAAGCCCCAACCCTCAAGTTTCTTGTTAGATATGACCACAATTAAACCGACGAGTGCTACACTACAGTTGTAACCAAAGGAGCCATGATTCTAGCACCTTTATACCATATTATCGGGGCTACAACCACCCGTTTACGCACATATTAGGGTGTGGTCGTATCACCATGCACCATATGACCAGTTTTTTTGGGCTAGGGGCTAGCGGACATCCCTTTGGGCTAGCGCTTGGCCACATTTCTTTCGTGTGACCTTATCCTAGAGCATGCGCCCAACCCTAGGGGGGACAATTTTAATTTTTCTTGCATAAAGTGGGTTTTTACGATATATTAGTGGAATTTATTTGATTGTATGCCTGTTATTGAAGAGTTTTTGCCAATATTGGGGGATATTGGGCTCTTATTGAGGCCAGATCTTGCGGGGAAGTTGGGAGATGGTTACCAACTTTAGAACTATATAAATCAGGCCTTCTTGAGACCATGGGAGAATATTCAGAGAAGGTTTATGATGAAGGAATGCCAAGCCAAAGCTATTTTTATGCAGGGAATTTGTTGAGGAGCGCACCTTTGTGGGCCATTTCTGGGAGCTCTGGTTATCTATTTTGAGTTTCATTTCTTCTGTTGGGTTCATAAGATCTGGTAGAACAAGAACATATCAATTTTGTAACCTTTTGGAACTGCTTTGATGTACTTATTGAGATTTGAACAGAAATACAAAATACTCACCCACTGAGCCAAAGGCCCAGAGACGTAGGTAAGAGTTATGAACCCTGTTATCACAATGGTGTTATGGTTTGCTGTTGTTTATTTCTTTATTTCAGTTCTGCACATGTTTATATGGATTTGATAACTTCTCATAACTTCTTCCTCTTTCATTAAGCTTCCTAATTGGTTAATCAGTACATGCATAGTAATTCAACCATAGTCATTTAAAATATCTTTTTGGATCATTCGTTGAATTTTATTTTGAAATTTGGAAGGTCATCGATGCTTCCAGGAACAATAGTATCATTCCTAAATCATTTCTGTCAAGAACCTCCCATTTTTCATCTTTCATACTCATCGTATGCTTTATTTAAATGATCATTAACAGACACATCTTTTGACATCTTCATAGTAAATAATTGATTCATTAGAAATACCTTGTTGAATGATGAGGGTTTTAAATATAGTTTAGCCAATTCCTTCATTAGATCCTCTGTTGTCTTTTATTTTTAAATTTTGAAGGCCATCGATGCTTCTAGGAACAACCATATTGTTCCTAGTTCCTTTATGTTAAGAAATCCCCATTTTCATCATTCATACTCGTTGGCTGCTTTGATTTTCCTCCCAATAGTACGAAAAGATCCTTCTGATATAGATATTATTCCATTTGCATCTTCCATAACTAGTAGATTTTTTCGTTAAATTTCTTGACCCTAAACTTTCCATCTTCCTCCATTTCTCCCACTCGAACTAGGAACCCTCTTTTCCTACGAGTTACCTTTCGCTATGATACCAATTGTTAGAAAAGAGGATCACAAAGAAATAAAATAAAATAGATGAGAGAATAAACCACATAAGATGCAAAATACAATAGAGACACATATATACGTGGTTTACCCAATGTGGGCTACTTCCAGGAGAGAAATTGCCAACCCTTTATTATTATGTAACAAATGAAGGTATACAACCTACAACATACCCGATGTAAATTCCTCTTCTTTTCTTGCAATATCATCTCTCAGAATACAATATTCCCTCACATACACAACTACAATACAATTCCCTCATATATTAAATAGGGTTTCCTTCTAGGAAAGAAAAACCTAATATAATTTCTACCATCGGATTTGCAACCTAATGATGAATAGTTCGAATTGACTACGAAATTACAATATTCTACAAGACAAACTATTGTTGCCTCCCCTTGGACCCCCTTGGTGACAGATGTGGTGGGTAAATCCCCCCTCCACACCCCCTCTAGGAAAAGGGATCCAAACACAACTAAAACAATACCTCTGAATCATGAAGATAATTAGGCTCCACAACCAACATTTAAAGAGTTTAAGGATCTTGTGGAGAATCAAATAGAGAAAATAATTAAGGCATCGAGGATGGATAATGGTGTAGAGTTATATGGAAATGAATTCAAATAATTATGTAATAAGTGTGGTATAGAAATGTAGAAGACTATTCCATATACACCTTAGAAAAATGGAGTTGCAGAAAGGATAAATATGACGGTGAAACAAAAAACAAGGTGCATGCTTAGTGGTGTCGGGTTAGGACAATAATTATGGGCAGAGGCAGTGGGTATCACATGTTACCTATTGAATCAATCACCCTCATCATCATTCGATTACAAGACTCCACATGAGGTATGGAATGGTAAGAAACTCACTCACACACATCTCGTGGTATTTGATTGTGATGTCTATGTTCACATTCCAAATGAAAACACGAGTAAGCTAGATAAAAAGGTTAAAAAGTGTATCTTTATTGGGTATAAAGATGGTATAAAAGGTTGTAAGATTTAGAACCCAAAAACTAAGAATGTTGTGCATAGTCGAGATGTGGTATGTAGAGAAATAAAAGATGGTGTAAAATAGAAAATCCTATCAAGGAAGGAAGAACCATAGAAAATAGAGTTTGAGTTGAAGGATGATGAATCAGACTCTACAAAAGGACATGAATCTAAAGAAGAAGATCATCATACTCTAGTATTGAGGAGATCAGTTCGAGAAAGAAGACAATCGAAAAGGTATACTCCACTTGATTCAAATTCAAATTTTCTTTGTCTATTATTGACGATGATCCTAGAACTATTAGGGAGGAAGTGGATTCAAAGGATGGAAAACTATGGAAAAAGGCCATGGTTGAATAAATGGAAGCCTTCAATAAGAATGAGGCTTGTTATATAGTGGATTTACCAAGTGGAAGAAATCCCATTGGAAACAAATGGGTGTTTGAAAAGAAGTTGAATGCATAAGGAAACGTGGAGAAATACAAATATCGATTAGTATCCAAAGATTATTCCTAGGTTGAATTGACTTTGGTGATATTTTTTCTCCTATTGCCAAGTTAAATTCTACTAGATTATATTTATCTGTTGTTGTTTTGTTTTATTTTGAAGTAGAAAAAATGTACATGAAGACAACATTCCTACATGGGGATCTAGAAGAAGAAATCTACATGAAGAAACTGAAAGGCTTTGTTCTAAAGGGAAAGAAGGAGCTCGTATGCAAGCTAAAAAAATCCATGTATGGGTTAAAGAAATAACCAAGGATGTGGTATAAAAAACTTGATAATTATATGTTGGGAGTTGGATACACAAAAATCAAATACAATCATTCTATGTATTTCAAATTCATTGGTGATAATATGATTTATTTGGTCTTGTATGTGGATGATATGTTGTTGATAGGAAGCAACAAAGAGATTATCCAGGATGTAAAAACTCAGTTTCCCTGTAAATTTTACATGAAGGATCTTCGTGCTGCAAATTTCATTTTGGGGATGTAAATTAAAATATATTGGGAAAATAGGAAAATCCTTTTAAATTAGAGGAAATATGTTGAGACAATAATGCAGAGGTTTAATAAGCAGGAATGTAAAGTGGCCAGGGTTCCTATTCCTATAGGTGTAAAGTTATCTGTTGATCAGTGTTGATCAGTGTTGATCAGTGTTCGAAGACACATGAAGAGGAAGAGGAAATGTATTGTGTTACATATGAAAGTGAAATTGGTGGTTTGATCTATGTAATGGTATGTATTAGACTGGACATTTCACAAGCAGTGGGATTTTTGAGAAGGTATATGTCAAAACTAGGGAAGGAGCATTGAACAACAATAAAGGGGGTTTTAAGGTATTTTTGTGGCACTACTAGTTATGGATTGTGATACCAAGGAAGACTAGGATTGGACAGAGTGTACATTCATGAATTTTTGGATGCATATTGGGCTGGATATTTGGATCACATAAGATCTACAAGTGGGTATGTGCTTAACCTATTTGGAGGAGAAATCAGTTGGATGAGAAAAAGAAATTTTGTTGTGGCACTCTCAACTATAGAAGATAAATACATCATAGCCACTCATGTAATAAAGGAAAAAATATGGTTATAGATATTGTGTTTAGGTATTGTCTTGTTACAACAATCTATAAGGATAGATTATGACATTCAAAGTG
This sequence comes from Picea mariana, assembly GCA_032191745.1. NCBI lineage: Eukaryota > Viridiplantae > Streptophyta > Pinopsida > Pinales > Pinaceae > Picea > Picea mariana. The sequence goes on from JASDQU010101030.1 coordinate 506,897, forward strand.
TAATCTTCTTCGCGAAAAACCTGACTTATCATTCAAAGACAAAGCATATTGATGTTCAATATCAATTTGTGAGAGACATGGTTGAAGACAAGAAGGTGTTTCTAATGAAGGTGGACACTTTGGAGAATTTTGTAGATTCATTAAAAAAATTGTGAAGACTAAGAAGTTCTCTTGGTGTAGAGGATCTATGGGCATTAATTCCCTAGATTGTTGACTATGTAATTGTGTAAACCCCTATATGCAAAGAAAACAACAAGTGGGAGAATTTTGAATATGTGTTATATTATTTGACAAATTGATCCCATGTACTATATAGTGATATGGGAGTAAAGGGGGTATGGGCGGTACTTTGCACCCCCCAGCTGGGAGGGTTGCAGGTTTGGGAGCCACGACGAAAAAAGGTTTGGTCCATTTTTTGGTGGTTTTTTGCATCCGTTTTTGGCATTTTTTTGACACACATGGTTTTTTCCAATGGTTTTCTAATTCTAGGTAAGGAATTAGGGTTTTTGACTAATCCAGTTCAATGGATGATCCAAAATTGGATCCAGGAGCCAGATGAGGCTCAGAAATGCCTAAAAATCAAAGTTCTCAGAATGGATTCAAAATGGACATGTGCGTAGGCCTCGTCGATACAAACCTAATGCAACTTGAACAAGATCAAACGAACATCATATGCTATAGATATCAGGATATTTTTATTTGGCCAAACATGTAAAAAAAATTGATGACTGTACAATCCGTACAGTGCCACATGGCAGTTGACTATACAAGTTGTACGGATGTACAACTAACGTGGTAGGAATAGTTGGCACTAACATGGCAACATCTGGAGGTGACATGTGGTAGCTGGTCATGCAACTGACATGGCAAGGGTATAGTTGGATGCTGACATGGCGGGTACAGAGGGACGAATTCGGGAGTGACACGTTTCACCACTTTAAGAGCGAAACGTGGCACACCTGTACGATGTACGTACAACACATGGAAGATAGTGTCTAGGAAAGTGTGTTTTCTAGGTAGATGTGTTGACTAGGCAGACAAGTGGTCCAATCAGATTTTGGCACATGGCATTGGTTTCGGTGAATGGTAAGGTGCCACATTTTCGAGACATGGGATTCCACATGGCACCCATTGGTTGGATAAAGTATTGCAAAATTTGAACTCCATGAGGTTCAATCGCATGACCTCCCACTGATTTAACCTTTTGGCAGGGTTGGGCTAGCCAACCTACCCACACGTGTTTCTTATTAACCATAGCATCAAACATATATTTAAAGTTGAATGTTTGGTATATCTAGGTGGAAAAGGGTTGGGGCATATCCCCCAACCCTTAGCGCAAGCTACTATGCGACCATACCATGTAACCATGAGTTGTATTGTGTTGGCGTATTTGGTAACGGTCTAGCCCACGGTTTATGCTACGTGCCACATAACATTATATGACCCGGGACTCGACCATGTGGCACAAAGGATAAGGGTTATCCCCGGTCATTTGGGCTAGCTTTCCGACTAGGGGATTAACCAATGACTATATGATAGGTATCTTAACCCATTGTTAGTGTGCATGGAGGAATAGACCATGGCCACATGACTCATTGCACAGGACTATGGGCTGAGCTAGCAGGGGGAATAACACACCCAAATAGCCAGGGCCACATGGTGACTCTCCATATGACCGGGGTAATAAGGGGTTGTGACCTAATATTTCTCAGAAGTGGGTTTAATACTGTATGATAGTGATTTTTAAATGATTTCTTTAATAGAATTGAGAGATTTTGGTCTGGATATTGGGCCCTTTTTGAGACCAAATATTATGGGGAAGTTTGGATATGGATACCAACTTCATATATATATAAACTAGGGATTATTGAAGCCAAGAAGGACATTCAGAGCAGGTTTATGCTAAATATTTTCCATTTTTATGCAGGGAAGCTATTGAGGAGAGGACCTTTGAGGGCCATTTCTGGGAGCTCCGATCATCCGATTTCAGTGTTGTTTATTTTTTTGGGTTCTAGATACCTGGTAGAACAAGACCATATCAGTTTGTAACCTTTTTGGCACTGTTACTATGTCATTTTAAAGCTTTGAATAGAAATAAGAAAGCCTCACCCACTGAGACAAAGGCCCAGAGACGTAGGCGAGATTGCCGAACTCTGTTATCACTTTGGTGTTTTTATGGTTGGTTGTTCTCATGCTTATGTTCATATATGTAAATTTCTTTATGTCTATCATGCTTATGTTCAGATATGCAAAGTGATAACAGAGTTCGACAATCTTGGCAATCAGATATGCATGTTCAGATATGCTTATGTTCTCATGCTTATGTTCAGATATGTAAATTTCTTTATGTCCATCATGTCTAGTTTATAATTATCCCTCTTTCATTAAGCTTCCTAAATGGTTAATAAACACATGCATAATAACTCAACCATTGTCATTTAAAATATATTTTCAGATCAAGTGGTATAAGAGCTAGTAGCAGCAACATGAAAAATAAACTTGGGATCAGATTCAGGTGATGAATCTAAAGTCTCATTGGTTGGTATGACAGGTAAAATTGGTGAAGGATTTCATTGTAGAAGTAAATTGTTTCACATAAGGGTCATCACGAGGCACACTAAGGTTGACACATTGATATATAGTGGATCTCAATATAACATAATTTCAGAGGAATTGGTTAAGAAATTGGGGTTAAAAACACAGATACATCATAAGCCTTACACACTTAAATGGATAAGCAACAATCATCAATTGCACATTAAAAAGAAGTGCACATTAAATTTGCAATTTCATCCAAGTTTGTGGATGAGGTAACATGTGATGTGGTGCCACTAAGTGAATGTGGAATGGTCTTAGGTAGTTCTTACTTGTATGATCGTCAAACAATCTTCTATAGGGAAAAGAATCAATATCATTTAACCAAAGCACGTCAAGAATATGTGGTTCATGCTCATCATGTAAAGGAAAAAAAAACAATTAAGAAAGGCAACTCAAGCAAGAAACACACCTATAATTGTTTCAAATCAAGTAATTGATCTTAAGAAAGAACATGAGATGATTGTAGAATATAAAATCAATCACACTTTGCTTGAGGATAAGCTAATGTTGTGAAAATATTACAAACATATCAGCTCATTTGCAGTCATATTTTTGATGCTATCATTAGTAATTTTTTCTACATGGATGATAGTGGCTCCAGTAAGATGTGATAGGGTAAAAATGGATAACAATATGTTGTCAGTTATCATGATTGTTTTGCAGTTAATATTGATGAGATAGGTGCAAAAGACAGAATTAAAAGATAAAGAACAAGTCGGGTGGCCTATCCCAAGCTTGATGGCTGGTCAATAACCTTTTGAGGACCAAAAGGTCTTTAGTGGGGAGGTGTGATCCAAAATTGGATCAAAGAGCTAGATGGGGCTTAGAAAGGCCTAAAAATCAAAGTTCTCAGAATGGATTAAAAAAGGACATGTGCATATACCTCGTTGATATGAACCCAACGCAACTTGAATGGGCTTAAACAGATGTCATATGCTCCAAATATCGCGATTTATTCATTTGGACAAAAAGGCAAAAAAAAGTAATGACTGTATAGTCCGTACAGTGCCACATGGAATTTGAATGTAAAGGTCATACAATCATACAACTAACATGGAAGGCATAGCTGGCACTGATGTGGCAACATCTTGAGGTAACACATGGCAGCTGTTCATGCAACTGATGTGGCAGGGGTATAGTTGGATGCTGATGTGGCAGGTACAAGTGGACCAATTCAAGAGTGACAAATGTCATCACTGTAATCATGACACATGGCACAACCATATGATGTACATATGACATGTGGAATACAGTGAATGGTAAAGTGTGCTGACTAGGCAGATGTTCTTACTGGGTAGACAAGTGGTCCAATCAGATTTTGACATGTGGCATTGGTTTTAGCGAATGGTGAGGTGCCACGTGGCCCAGAAATGGGATGCCATGTGGAACCCATTGGTTGGTTAAAGTATTGAAAAATTGTTAACTCCATGAGGTTTAATCACACAACCTCCTACCGAACTAACATTTTGGCAGGGTTGGGCTAGCCAGCTCACCCGCACATGTTGCTTATTAACCGTAGCATCAAAGATATATTTAAAGTTTAATTTTTGGTATATCTGGGTGGAAAAGGGATGGGGCATGCAAGATACTATGTGACCATAACTTGTGACCATGATTTTTTTTGTGTTGGCGTATTTGGTAAAGGTCTAGCCCATGGTTTACGCTACGTGCCACATAACACCATATGGCCTAGGACTTGACCATGTTGTGTGAAGGATAAGGGTTAGCCCCAGTCAATCAGGCTAGCCCACCGACCAAGGGATTAACAAATGGCTATACGTTAGGGATATTATCCCATTGTTAGTGCACTTGGAGGAATATCTCGTGGCCACATGGCCCGTTACACAGGACTAGGGGTTGAGTTAGCAGGGGGGCCAACACGCCAGAATAACCAAGGCTACATGGTGACTCTCTAGAAGACTGGGGGCCATATAATAAAGTTTTTCACCCTAATATTTCTCATAAGTGACTTTAATACTATATGATAGTGTTTTTTAAATAATTTCTTCAGCAAAATTGAGAGATTTTGGTGTTTTTTGGGGGATATTGGGCCCTTTTTGAGGCCATATCTTGGGGGAAAGTTGGGATATGGTTACCAAATTCATATATATATAAACCAGAGATTATTGAAGCCAAGGAGGACATTCAGAGTAGGTTTCTATTGAAAATTTCCCAAGCCAAATCCATTTTTATGCATGGAAACTATTGAGGAGAGCACCTTTGCGGGCCATTTCTGGGAGCTCTAGTCATCCGATTTCAGCGTCGTTTCCTTTTTTGGGTTCCACCTGGTAGAACAAGACTAGATCAGTTGGTAACCTTTTTGTAACTATCTTGATGTCATTTTAAAGATTTTAACATAAATAATAAAGCCTCACCCACTGAGACAAAGGCCCGGAGACGTAGGCGAGATTGTCGAACTCAGTTATCACTTTGGTGTTTTTATCATTTTTTGTTATCATTCTTATGTTCATATATGTACATTGATTTATGGCTTTCATTTTTTCTTTATAATTCTTCCTCTTTCATTAAGATTCCTAAATGGTTAATAAATGCATGCATAATAACTCAACCATTGTCATTTAAAAGATATTTTCGGATCAATGGATTAGGGGTTTGGATGTTGTGGGATTTTGTATGTATATTGTACTGTAAATAATAAAGAATATGATGAATACAAGATTAGAGGAGTGGCTCTAAATAGTTTGTTGGTTTTCCCATTTTGGGTTTCCGGGGTAAAATATCTATGCAGTGTGTGTGTGTGTGTGTGTGTGTGTGTGTGTGTGTGTGTGTGTGTGTGCCATTGTGTATTTTCTTTTTTTATTGAGAATATGTTTGCATTAAATAATTATACAAGGTTAAATTCTACACACACATATAGCTTTCTATATTCTTTTCCATATATTATTTTATGATGTTTTATAGTTTCTATGCTATGATAGCAGACCCTCTACGCCAGTATATGCATCAGTGCCAATTTCCAAAATTGATGCAATAATAGAGGTATCCTGCTCATTTGGTGTACCACATACATAGGTATTTGTCACCTTTCATAAATTCACCACATTGATTTTTTTATTCTATGATATACTCAGATATAATGTTGTTTTGTTTCTACAGGTTGCAGTAGCATATGGTGATGAACCATGTCCACCTAGGATCGACAAGTCACCCCTTTTACAGGTATCATGTGTTGAGTTAAATCTTGTTTAAATGTGAAATCTGTTATATTGTTTTGGTTGATTTTACATTTTTGTAGTAACAAAGTATTATAAATGTGTATGTAAGTTTTTTCATCCTTCTAGTGACTCTCCACTGTCACCCAAGTTATTCACGGTGAGATCATTTGTTGATGATTTTTTATGTATCATGAATGGAATTGATATTATGCATTTTTATTTAAATTTCATTCTTTGATCCTTGTAACTTCTACAAGGTGGCATCGTTGAGATATTAGGGTCACAAAGGAGGGAAACACCCTCGTGATTAACAATATCATCTACGATAAGTTTTCTTAGCTTGAATTACAAAGTATCATTTTGTACATGTCTATTAATTCATTGTGGAAAAAAACTTGTAAGAATTTTTTTTCTTTGTCGAGCCT
>JASDQU010101030.1:516570-532927 GCA_032191745.1 Picea mariana
ATTCAACAAGATTCATACTTGTGTATCCTCTTGAAGTACTTTCCAATTTCCTTCAAATAATCATTTTCTTATTCATAGTTGGCTTCATCATCACCATGTTCATCTAAAAAATATTGCAACAACACCACCATTGAATGACCCCTATTACCACTAACTAACTTTGTCAAGTTGCTAGACATGAAAAAGCCCTAGTTACTACCACTTACCACTTACTAGACCAAGTCAATATGCATGAAGAAACCCTAGTTTAATCAAACATCCACCAAAATAAGAAAACAATCCACTATATCACTCCAAAAGTGTGCATAAGAGCTCCATGATAAGACTAAATGTTTACGCATGTAACAAGTTCACACCAGTTGGAATATACCATCTCTAAATCAACAAGAAAGTGAATGAAGATATGACAAGTGATAATGAAAAGGCTTGTAAACCATTGGCCAATGATTTCATGAATAAACAACATGAAACTATATTAATTGAGTGCAATATGACAAGCCTTAATGGCCGAAAATGTAATAATTGTAGCAATGACTATGTTAGAGATGATTCCAAAAAAATAATGGAAATTGTTAGAGAGAGAGATAAACTAGGGTTTTATATCACTTGAAAATGATAACGACTAGTTTTGTATTGAATTCTTGGGCATATGGAGTCAATAAAATATCTTTGATGGAGGATTAAGGTAAGATAATACTTTAAGATCAAAACCCTAGGAAAATCCAATCGTAAGATTGGGCCAAATATTTGAAATCCTTCCTTGGTGTTTCTAGCAAGAATTATCCAAGTAAACAAGATAACATACAATTATTACAACTTTAATAGATAAATTACTTAAATACCATGAAGAAAACACAAATTCTTGGAAAATACCACTTACTAGACAAGTAGTGATCATGACAGCATCATCAATAATGTTCGATAATCATGATCATGATGTCATCATCAATAATAGCACATGATGTCATCATGAATGAACATCAACGTCCAAGGTGAAAAGTTCAACATCCAAGGTGAAAGAAGGGTCCATCAACTCTCAAAGGGATGTCCAATCATATCCAAGCGCAATGTCCTCTGGGTAATATGGAGTCAGTACAACATCTTTAATGGAGGATAAAGGAAAAATAATACTTGAATATCAAAACCATAAGATTATCCAATTAAAAGTGCATTGAAGTTCCCTCTTCATCATGCAATGAATTTGTAATTTGTACGACCCTATATTTTATACAAGGGAATGGAACATGATATGATCTTAAAAATTGACCCCTAGTTCAAAAATTACACCATGGCTTACCAAGAAAAAGCCTAGTTCCATATATCCTCAAACAAACCATTTTTCGGGCAACAAAATCATAAGGAGGGTTACCCCTAATTGTAATCTGGTTTCATGAGTCCAACGCAACTGACGATTCATCTATAAAAGTCTTTGTTAAAAAAATTTGGCGAGTTGCAACTTGCCTCAAGCCATTCATAGACATATTGACAATTTGGTCAGGCGGAATAAAATCAAAATTGAGTTTAATAATTGAGTTCCATAAGTTATTGAAAGTGTGTTTGGCCAGGGCCCACATGACCATGCTAACCACAATCGCCTAACACAATGTTTTTAATGATTGACCCCTGGTTCAGAAATTGCATCGTGCCTTACTTAGAAAAACCTAGTTCCAAAGATCCTTGAACAACCCGTTTTCTAGGAAAAAAAATCACAGGGTAGCCCCCCCCAGCTATAATAGGGTGTCAGGAGTCCAATGCAACTAATTTTTCATCCATCAGAGGCTTGGTTAGAGTTTTATGGCAAGTTTCAACTTACCTCTTCAAGCCACTTAGGGACATATTGACAATTTGTTCTAGGGGAATACAATCTAAACCGAGAAGCTTAGTTGAGTTATGTGATATCCTGTAAGTGTGTTTGGTCAAGGACCACATGACCACTCTACCCAAAATCGCTTAACACTATGTTTTTCAAAATTAACCCCTAGTTCAGAAATTGCATTGTCCCTTAAGGAGCAAAACCMTAGTCCCGAAGATCCTTGAACAAACCATTTTATGGGAAACAAAATCACAATGGAGGGGTAAGCCTAGATGTAATCAGGTTTCAAGAGTCCAAAGAAATTGATGGTTCATCCATGGAATACTCAATTAGAGTTTTATGGCTATTTGCAACTCACCTCCTCAAGCCATTCAGGGATATATTGACAATTTGTTCTAGGGGAATAAAATCCAAATTGAGCAGAATAATTGAGTTTTATAAGATTCCACAAGTGTGTTTGGCCAAGGCCCACGTGACCAAGCTACCCATAATATACTGACAATGTTTTTCAAAATTGACCCCTATTTGAGAAATTGTATTGTCCCTTACTGAGAAAAACCCTAGTTCTAGAGATCCTTGAACAAACCATTTTTGAGGAAACAAAATCATAGAGGAGGGGTAAGCCAAGCTATAATATGGTGTCAATATTCCAATACAACTAGTGATTCATCCATTTAAGGCATGGCTAGAGTTTTACAGTGAGTTGCAACTCGCCTCCTCAAGCCATTCAGGGACATATTAACAATTTGGTATGGGGGCATAAAATACAAACCAAGTGGCATAATTGAGTTTTATAAGCTCTTGCAAGTGTTTTTTTATAAGGCCCATGTGACCACACTATCCATAATCACTCAACACAGTGTTTTTAAAAATCAACCCCTAGCTCAGAAACTACATTGTGCCTTAGTAAGAAAAACCTTAGTTCCATGATCCTCGAAAAAATCATTTTCCACGCAAGGGAATCACATGGGAGGCCCCGCCTTAGATATAATATGGTGTTAGGAGTCCAAATAAATTGATGGTTGATTCATTGGAGGTCGGTTAGAGTTTTATGGAAAGTTGTGACTCTCCTCCTCAAGCCATTGAGGGACATATTGATAATTTGGTCCTGAGGCATAAAATTCAAAATAACAACACAATTGAGTTCTATAAGCTCCCAAATTTTTTTTGGTGAATTCCCACATGACCATGCTACCCACAATTACCCGACACTGTGTTTTTCAAAATTGATCCCCATTTCAGAAATTGCATTATGCCATACTATGAAAAACCCTAGTTCTAAAGATCGTCGAACAAACCATTTTTTGGGAAACAAAATCACAGGGGAGGTTTAACCCTATATGTAATCTGGTGCATTAAGTCCAATGATAATAACTATTTATCCATTCAAGGGTTGGTTATGTATTTATGGTGAATTGCAACTTGCCTCCTCAAGCCATTCAGAGACATATTAACAATTTGGTTCGTGGGCATAAAATCCAAACTTAGTGAAATAAATGAGCTTTGTAAGCTCCCGAAAGAATTTTTTTCTAAGGACCATATGATCATGCTACCTAAAATTGCTCAAAATGGTGTTCTTCAAAATCAACCCCTAGTTCAGAAATTGCATTGTGCTTTACTGAGAAAAACCCTAGTTTGAGAGATCCTCAAAAAAGGTGTTTTCCATGCAATGGAATAAGAGGGGATGGGTCCCCCTAGCTATATTCCAGTGCTCTAAGTCCATTGAAAATGATTCTTCATATATCCAATGCCTTGTTAGTGTTTTATGGTGAGTTGCAACTCGCATCTTCAAGCCATTCAGGGACATATTGGCAATTTGTTTTGGGGGCATAAAATCCCAATGCAATTATTATTCGAACAAGTAGGTTGGAATGTTATGATGCCAATGAATGTTCCATTTCCCATATTGGAAAGAATTGGGAATGATCATAACACATGAAATTGAATGAGGATTCACAGAGACAAGGCATCTAATTTTTTTTCAGAAGCCTTCACTAAGTGAGATATAAAATGGTGCATACACCGATATGGTGGTAGGATGAGTGAACTAATGAAAAGAGAGAGATAATTCCCTTTCTCACATCCTAGTATCATAGGATGAGTGGAATTCACACATGAAATAATTGTATAAGAATACTAACAACATTGAAGCAAATTTACATTAACCATAAAAATAAAATAAAAACATGAGAATACTTCAATATTTTCTATTCTTCTTCATTTTCATTTTCTCTTGTTGTCTTCAGTGCTATATTTCTTGAAGAATTTTTCTACATATTGGGAGAAACATTAAAGGATTAAATAAGTGCTTGATCTTAATAAGGTTTTTTGAAATTTTGAAACTCTAGTATACTTGGAGTGCTTGGAAACCCTACTACACTTTGTAATGCTAGTGAATGTGCCAATGGGGACCCTTTGGTGTGTTATATTTTATTGATGTGGATCCTTCATGGTATGGTTTCAAATCCTGGTGTAATTACATTTATTAGGCCCTATTTGAATATTATGATGATTAAGCTTCATAAAATAGTCCTAGAAAAACCACCTTAGACATTTGCATGGTATCTTTGGAAAACTCTAGTGAGTATTATTATGTGCAAAGGAAGAATCCATATACTAGTTTTTTGACACGGGTATGCTACTGATGCTTAAGAAGTATACATATGTATGTGATCTTTTTATAAATAAAGTGATTGCAACCCTCCTCCACTCCTCGGAGAACGGTCTCTCCCACCAGGACCTTCTTTCTCCTCGGCCCGAAGAACTCAAAGGTTCTTCTGATTCCTCCCCGAGAATCCTTCGCACCCACAGTGAATCTTCCACCCGCACGATCCTTCCTTCCTTGATTATCGGAGGATCGGCTCTCGTGACTTCGCGAGTGCAATAGTTGAATACTAGACCCTCGGATCTCCGAGACCTGATGTCTTTGGTCAACGCTGACCTTCCCTCGGCCGATCGAGACTTCGCTTTATCGCGACTTCACGACTTGCGTCACTATACTTTCGGGGTCCCAACCTCCGAGATCCGATACGCCGACATGCTGACAAACTTGTGATCCTGCCTTCTCGCTTCCTCGCCACCCACGAGACCCACTCTCCTAGCTTTTCAATTCCTGAGATCCGGTGTCACAAGCTTACCTGCTACGTCACCCCTCTTGTGGTCCCCGCGGTGTACGAATCCCTCGAAACTTTGCACCTCGCGATCTCATGATTTCGTATATGTAGATTAGGAGTCTTACCTCGCGAACTCCTGATATATCGGTCTGTGAGTAGAATTCATGTTCCTCATGACCCTACTCGACGCTCCTGCTCAACTGCTCTCTAAACTTCCTTCCGCCTGCACTATAGACTTTACATCCACCTCTTTTCTTTACACAAATCCCGAATAGGAAATGTGTCTTCACAATACCCGTGTGCCAACCTGTTCACACACCACTCCTGGTTCAACCCTTCACGAACTTGAAGGTTTATCCTTCTTGAGATTAACTCCTCTGATGCCTTCAGAGACCCTTTACACACGCTTCCTGTACTCGACCTCCAACACTTCTCAAACTGTTGAAGTAACCTGGACTCTGTACACTCGCAGTCACTATAATCCCTCGCCTCCTTTGCTCAGACAACTGCTGAGACATCAAGCTCGACCTGCACCTCCCCTGCACGGTTCTAAGAACTCAATTCAACCCCTGGTAGACGAGAATAAGAGTTTAACTATAGAGCCTCCTCAACGCACTCTATGCGGAGGAATTCAACTGCACTCTATGCAGGCATCTTCTGGCTCAGACAGAGAAACAATTGAAACTTATTCTCTCAATCTCTCAGATTTCGAATCTACCATGAAATCACATACACAACATATAAAACAAAGGCATAACAGGAAGCAAATATGCAATAGCATAATATTACCAACACACAAAGAGTAATCACATCCATGGAATTGAATCAAAGCTTTCCTATTAATTCAATATTTGTACATGGGGATTCTTCTCACAAGCTCTCTCCTTGTTCTTCTTGCTCTTGTTCCTATTCTCAATGCTCTCAATGAATTACAATGTAGAAAGGAGGGTGCCTATATTCCGTTTTCCCTCTCGAAGTCTACAACTATCAAATCTACAATAAATTTCTATCTAACAACATTAATTCTATTAAATGTCGTCTTATCTACAACATAATACAAGTGCGCTGCTTTATGAATGCTTCATAAAAGAGTGGTGCAACAATTCCCAATGTGTTTCAAAATTGGACGGTGGCGTTGTCCAGCTGTTCTTTGCTCCACGTGCTGGCTCACTTAATGAGTGAGTGATGCTCCTGCATCATACTCCTCGGCTTGAAAGATTTCATGGGCTCCTGTCCATGAGCTCCTGCACGGTGTGTTCATGCTTTCGTATCACTGCCTTTGTCTCCCAGCTGGCATCCTCCACTGGGTGATTCTTCCATTTTACCAGGTATTCAAAATATTTCTTTCTCCTGGTCTTTCTGCCTACTCTTTTATCCAGTATGCACTCCATCTGCAGTTTTTCTGCTGTCGGCATCTGCCTTTACCATTGGACCACTGGTTCCTCAATTCCAACGTCTGCTCCTTCAGCCCTATATGGGTATAAATCCTAAATATTAAAAATCGGAGATATCCCGATGCCCTCTAGCAACTCAAGCTCATATGCATTCTCTCCAAACTTCCTCAGGACTCTACACGGCCCAATCTTTTTCATTTTGAGCTTGTTATACGTTCCCCTTGGGAACCTTTCCTTCCTCAGGTGCGCCAGAACCATATCCCCAACTTCAAACTGAAGCTTCCTCTTTCGTTGATCGGCTCTGCGCTTATACTCTTGATTTGCCTTCTGCAGCCGCTGCTTCACTTTCATGTGGAGTTCTTGCATCGCTTCAGCGAACTCTTCAGCTCGAGCGTTGCTAGTTTCAACCTGTTCTAACTCCCTGAGCTTAGAAACTCCTCTCGACTGTGTCCCATATAAAATTTGAAACGGGCTTTTACCTGTACTCTGATTCACGGAATCGTTGTACGTGAATTCTGCCTGTGGTAGGATCTGATCCCAACTGCTATGATGCTCTGTCACTAGGCTCCTCAATAGATCACCTAAGCTTCTATTGACCACTTCCATCTGCCCATCTGTCTAGGGGTGATAAGAAGAACTGAATGCCAAGTCAGTCCCTAGCTTTTTCCATAGCGTCCTCCAAAAATGACCTATGAACTTGGTATCCCGATCCGAGACTATGCTTCTCGGCAATCCATGCAATCTAACGATTTCTTTGAAAAAAAAAATTGCGATGTGGGTTGCATCGCTGGTCTTATGACACAGAATGAAATGTGCCATCTTTGAAAACCTGTCAACCACCACAAAGATGGAATCAACTCCTCTTTGCGTTCTCGACAATCCCAACACAAAATCCATACTTATGGCTTCCCATGGTCTTTCGGGTATGGGCAATGGTTGGTAGAACCCCGTGTTCTGTTTTCGCCCCTTCGCATGTTGACATATCCTGCATCGGTCAACAAATATTTTTACATCGGCTCTCATGCCTGGCCAATAATACGATTTGCTCAGTTTGGCGAATGTTTTGTCATGCCGAAAATGACCTGCTAATCCACCGTTGTGTCTTTCCCACACCAAATTCTCCCTCATAGAGCAATTCGGTATGCATAGCTGATTGCCTTTGAACAAAAATCCTTCTTGGATCATATATTCCAGCCACGGACTCCGATCCCTGAGAACTGGATTCTCAGCTGCCTCGTATGCTTCTGCAAAATCTGCATCACCTGCATACATATCTTTTAAATTTTCAAAACCCAAGGTTTTGACTCTAAACTCCTGTAACAACAAACATTTCCTGCTCAAAGCATCTGCCACTTTGTTAGCAGTTCCTGAAATGTGCTTGATGACAAATGTAAAATTATGCATATACTTTACCCATTTCGAATGCTTCTGGTTCAACTTCTCTTGCTGACTCACGAACTGCAATGCATGATTGTCGCTGTACAAAATGAATTCCTTGGGTATCAAGTAATGCCTCCACTTCTTCAATGCCTGTATAATGGCATATAACTCTTTATCGTATGTGGAGTATTTCAACTTGGCATCGTCCAACTTTTTGCTGTAATATGCCACAGGTCTGTCATCCTGACTCAAGACCCCTCCAACAGCATATCCACTTGCGTCACACTTCACTTGGAAGGTTTTCCTAAAATCAGGCAACACCAGAATTGGTTTGTCTATTATCTTCTGCTTCAATAGATTGAAGCTTCTCTCAGCCTCTACTTTCCAATGGAAAACTTTATGCCGCTTCTTTACTGTGTCCATCATTGCTGCGCTAATTCCACTAAAATTCCGAATGAATTTCCTGTAGAAACTAGCTAAACCATGAAAACTCCTTACCTCAAAAACATTTCTCGGCGATGGCCAATTCCTGATTACTTCAACCTTCTCAGGATCCATCTTCAATTCATTTTCCGAAATCACAAAACCCAAATAAATGAGTTCTGTCTGCATAAAGGAGCACTTCTTCAAATTAATCAGCAGCTTCTCCTGCTGCAATCTTTTCATCACAGTGGCTAAATGCCTCAAGTGTTCAGCCTTGGTCTTGTTGAAAATTAATATGTCGTCCAGGTATACGACCACAAATTTACCAATGAATTCCCGCAAGACTTCATTCATCGGTCGCATAAATGTGCTTGGTGCGTTTGTAAAGCCAAATGGCATGACCAGCCATTCGTACAAACCCTCGTTTGTCTTGAATGTTGTTTTCCACTCATCTCCCTCTCTCATCCGGATCTGATGATATCCACTCTTGAGATCAATCTTTGAAAAATAATTTTCCCCACTTAGGCAATCCATCAAGTCGTCCATTCTCGACAGTGGAAATCTGTACCTGATGGTGATCTTATTAATTGCTCTGGAGTCTGTACACATCCTCTAGCCTCCATCCTTTTTCGGACTCAGTACTGTCGGAACAACACATGGACTAAGACTTTCCCTCACCAGTCCTTTATCCAACAAGTCTTGAACTTGTCTTTTGACCTCCTCATTCTCCTGAGGTGTTAACCTGTACGCTGCCTTATTCGGCAAACTAGCTCTGGGTATGAGGTCAATGTGGTGACTCACACTCCGCATCGGTGGCAACAAAAAAGGTAGTTCATCCACGATGATATCAGCGAACTCTCCCAGCAGTTCCTGAATCTCGTCTGGCAAGTCATCCACTCTTGTGCTTGTCAGGATAATTCTCGGCTTCCTGACAACAAAGAACTGTGGATCTTCATTTTTCTCCATCTCTGTGAGAAGTTCCTTCCCACTCATGAGAAGTATTGTGTTGTTTACTTCTGGCTTCACTTCTTTATCCTTTATCAGAAGTAGCTTATGGGTTCTCCCATTATTTTCCAAAGTGTATGTGTTCATCTTCCCATCATGAATCACATTTCTGTCATACTGCCATGGTCTACCCAACAGTATGTGACATACGTCCATGGGAATAACATCACACAGAATCTCATCATGATAATTCCCAATTTTAAAATTAACTAAGCATTGTTTCGTGACACTTACCCGGTGTCCTTTCTATAACCACGAGACTTTGTATGGACTCGGGTGCTTAGTTGTTTCTAGCTCCAACTTTTCCACCATCTCGATTGAGACAAGATTATCAGTGCTTCCGCTGTCCACTATGACCTTGCATTTCCTGTCCTTAGCTGTGCAAGCCGTTCTGAACAGTCTACTCCTTTGCATTGAGCACCCCACCTCCTTCTCAGGTGTCAAAAGGATCTTATGCATCCCAAGCGACCTTCTGCTGTCCGCATCTTCACTCTCAGCATCACGCCTTTGCGCCTCAGCGATGTGAGCTTTTTCTCTGTCCATTTTCCTGTCTAGACAGTCCACGGCTTTGTGACCGTCTTTACCACACGTAAAACATGTGATAATTCCTCCTCTGCCTCTTCCTCTACCTTGGGTATGAGGAAATGCGTTGGTGTCAGCATAATCTCCTTGCTGATCAGTTTGTTGTCTCCTGGGCTCAGCATATTGCTGCCTCTGCTGTGAGGTTCCACCTCTTTCAACTTTTCCCTGAGGTTTCTTCCATTCCTCCTTGGGCTTCTGAGTTCTTTCTTGGGCAATTGCCTTGCCTCGGGGCTTGCTCCTGCCTGGCCCTCACTGTCCCTTCTTGCGGCTCAGCTTCTCTTCGGCTTTCAGAGCCATCTAGTACTCATCCTCAACTGTTCGTATGGTAACCATGATCAACTCATCCTGAATTTCATACCTCAACCCATTCAGGTATCTCGCCACCTTCTCATCATCACTCTCTCGGTGACCTACTTGAATGTTGAGCCTGTAAAACTCCTCGGTGTACTTCTTCACCGACATCATCTTCTGTCTCAGGTTCTGCATGCGCCTGAACAGTTTGATCTGGTAGTCTCTGGGGATGAACTTCGCCTTCAACTTCGTGATCATCCGATCCCAGCTCTTGATCTTCTATTTTCCTTTGCAGCGCCTGTCAGCCTGCAACTCATCCCACCATAAGGTTGCGTGTCCCTTCAGATTCATGACAGCATGCCTCACCTTCTTGTTCTCTTCTATATCCTCATAATTGAAGTAGGTGTCGAGTGCTCGAATCCAATCCAGCAACTCTTCTGCATTTAGACTCCCCTCATAGATGGGAATGTCCATTTTGGTCTTCGAGCTCATTCTTGAAATGGCTCTGATCAACCTCTCGGTTGATGCATCCTCTGCTGAGACTTCTTCAGCATCATGTTCAGCTTCCTCTTCCACCTCGGAATCACTGAACTCTACTGCACCAGCTCTGCGTCTCTGGGTGGTCTCCATCTCTTCGAGTCTCGCCCTGAGATCTTGTATTTGACGCTCCATTTCTGGGTTACCTGTCGGTCTTCCTCGTCTTCGGGCATCCCTGTCCTCACGATCAAGCGATTGCCTCTCTCTTCTGGGTGGCATGGTGTATCTCTGTCTCAGCTACAAAAAGAAAAGCCACTCCCGCTCTGATACCACTTGATTGCAACCCTCCTCCACTCCTAGGAGAACGGTCGCTCCCACCAGGACCTTCTTTCTCCTCGGCCCGAAGAACTCAAAGGTTCTTCTGATTCCTCCTCGAGAATCCTTCGCACCCACAGTGAATCTTCCACCCACGCGATCCTTCCTTCCTTGATTATTGGAGGATCGGCTCTCGCGACTTTGCGAGTGCAATAGTTGAATACTAGACCCTCGGATCTCCGAGACCCGATGTCTTTGGTCAACGCTGACCTTCCCTCAGCTGATCGGGACTTCGCTTTATCGTGACTTCGTGACTTGCGTCACTATACTTTCGGGGTCCCAACCTCCGAGATCCGATACGCTGACATGCTGACAAACTTGTGATCCCGCCTTCTCGCTTCCTCGCCACCCACGAGACCCACTCTCCTGGCTTTTCAATTCCCAAGATCCGGTGTCGTGAGCTTACCTGCTACGTCACCCCTCTTGTGGTCCCCGTGGTGTACGAATCCCTCAGAACTTCGCACCTCGCGATCTCACGATTTCCTATATGTAGATTAGGAGTCTTACCTCGCGAACTCCCGATATACCGGTCCGTGAGTAGAATTCACGTTCCTCACAACCCTACTCGACGCTCCTGCTCAACTGCTCTCTAAAATTCCTTCCGCCTACACTATAGACTTTACGTCCACCTCTTTTATTTGCGCAAATCCCGAATAGGAAATGTGTCTTCACAATACCCGTGCGCCAACCTGTTCGCACACCACTCCTGTTTTAACCCTTCACGAACTTGAAGGTTTATCCTTCCTGAGCTTAACTCCTCTGATGCCTTCAGAGACCCTTTGCACACGCTTCCTGTACTCGACCTCCAACACTTCTCAAACTGTTGAAGTAACCCGGACTCTGTACACTCGCAGTCACTATAATCCCTCGCTTCCTTTCCTCAGACAACTGCTGAGACATCAAGCTCGACCTGCACCTCCCCTGCACGGTTCTAAGAACTCAATTCAACCCCTGGTAGACGAGAATAAGAGTTTAACTGTAGAGCCTCCTCAATGCACTCTATGCGGAGGAATTCAACTACACTCTATGCAGGAATCTCTTGGCTTAGACAGAGAAACAATTGAAACTTATTCTCTCAATCTCTCAGATTTCGAATATACCATGAAATCACATACACAACATATAAAACAAAGGAATAACAGGAAGCAAATATGCAACAGCATAATATTACCAACACACAGAGAGTAATCACATCCATGGAATTGAATCAAAGCTTTCCTATTAATTCAATATCTGTACATGGGGATTCTGCTCACAAGCTCTCTCCTTGTTCTTCTTGCTCCTGTTCCTATTCTCAATGCTCTGAATGAATTACAATGTACAAAAGAGGGTGCTTATATTCCGTTTTCCCTCTCGAAGTCTACAACTATCAAATCTACAATAAATTTCTATCTAACAGCATTAATTCTATTAAATGTCGTCTTATCTACAACATAATACAAGTGCGCTTCTTTATGAATGCTTCATAAAAGAGTGGCGCAAAAATTCCCAATGTGTTTCAAAATTGGATGCTGGCGTTGTCCAGTTGTTCTTTTCTCCACGCGCTGGCTCGCTTGATGTGTGAGTGATGCTCCTGCATCATAAAGGCACATATGTACGTGTGATTTCCCACAGCAGGACGCGTACACCTCTATATTTCTTGAAAAAAGAAATAAAATAGACAGACTCACAGGGCAGGGAGAACTAGTATAGCACCAATAAGTGACCAGAATCCCTTAAAATACTCAACATACTCAATAGAAACTCAAAATCTATAAAAAAAATCAAACACCCAAAAAATATCCCCTAAAACCCTTGAGGCTTCCCTAGTATGGTTGCCAGTTCTGCTAGCAGGAAAAACCCCCCGTATGTCTACACCAGGGTTTACAATGTAGAAAGATCAATAACCATTTAAAAGTCTCCTACTTCTCTAACTACCCAAAACATACCCTAGACTTATGCAATAAAATCAAAATGAGAAGGATCAAGTAACTGTACCTTTACTCCGTGTCCGATGATGATCCTCTCACACTTCATAGCTTTGTTGACTGCAAACCTCCTCCCAATATTGGTATGCATTCAAGGATAGACAAACAACAAGCTACACACATACATTTCATACATAAATAAGGGTTGGATGTTAGAATAAAAAAATAAATCAAATGAAAACATTCAACACATGATGTTTTGGGATAGGAAAAGTACTTCTTTTATTGATAATACAATGATCACTTACAACCAAAGTCGGCTACTACTCCATGAACCTGGTCCAGGATCCTCTTCACCAAGCTCCAAGTGCGCCTCCAATAAGGTTCTCCTCTCAACCTTCTTCTTGGGAAGTATAATGAGTTTATGATGGAGGAAGGAGGGAAAATAGTGGAATTATGAGGTAATTCTCGCAAAAGGGCTGCAAATGATTGGGGCAAGGAGGGAATATAAAACTCACAGAGTTTCACTTTTCTTATGTCTAGATGTGGAATGAGACACCAACGCCTCATTTTATATGACAAAAGGATGACTATTCGGTTTGGTGATGGGCTATAGGTAGTGGAATAGTTGGGAACTACCCAATAGCCCGTAATCTCAATGAATTCCTTGCAACTTTTTTTTTTTTGCAACTTTTGCAAGTATACGTGGGTTGTGGCAGTATTGGTGGAGGGCGTGTACATCTTCAAAAAATGGGTTTTTTAGAAGAGCAAATTAGTGATGGCTTGGCCAAAAAATGCAAGTAAGAGGGAAAAATGAAAGGTATGCATATGTAGAGAAATTTAGGGTTATAGTTTTGGGGAGCTTTCTAAGAGCTTCAATACTTGGGAACTAATTTCTAATATAGAGAACTCTAAATTAAAATTCTATTTAAAATTCTATTTTTGATATTAATATACCATATATCAATTCCATACTATAGTTATCATGAAGTGGCTTCCAATTTCATTCAAATAAAATTTAAAATATATCATTAATTATTTCTTAGATAAATTGATTTTTTAGTTATACTTTCCCATTTCAAAATAAAACAACACTCTTCCTCTTTCATTGTTACTAATTTGTTTATCCACTTTTCCATTTCAAAATAAAACAATAAACACACTCTCTCATACTAAATACAAAACCATAAACACTAAATACAGATTTGTTAATGTGAATGATACAACAACACCAAGCTGAATGAATGCCCTCTGACTGCTCAAAAAATAGAAAAGATGAAGGAATGACCTATTTTAAAAAATTATCACCAAGTTGAATGCCTATTAAAGAATATCCGAAACCGAAAAAAATGCAAATTATTTTTTAATCATACATGAAATTTTAAGGATCACCATACTATTGAACTATCAACCTCAAATAGGTAGCACCTCACAGGTCTTGATTTGTGTAAAAACCCTAGTTAAATGATTGCTTAAGGTTTATCAAGTATAATTGATTAAATAATTAATTGTCCTAATGTATATTAGTTAAATAATGATTATTTATTTATTGTTTATATATGTTGATTAATTAATTAATTAATTAATTAACTCATTTAAGGTTTGGGTAACGAATTAAAATCTTAATAATTTTTAATCTATTTATTAGAAAACTTAACGTATGAAGGGGCAGAGGCATTCGGGAGAATGACTTTTGGAAATTTGGGGGAAGGAAGCATTATTTGATATTAGGGACTGTATTTTCTCGTGGGTATTTTTCTATTTTGGAGTTTGGGTGGACTGTTACAGGCGTGCATAGGTTGCTGGGAGTTTTGGGCTTGGGGGCTAGGAATCCTCATAGAATCCTAGAGCTAGGGAGCCAGATAGGCTCTGTTCCTAGCTGGCAGGGAAGAAAGATTCAGTTTTGGGCAAAGTTTGGGCAGAGAAGCAGTGAGGACAAACAAATATTGGAGAAATAGCATTAGTCAGAGGTATGTATTTTTATGATTACGCTGTGTTAGGTGGTTAACATCAAGCTGATGAATATGCCGTGTTATGTGGTTGTTATGTGATTTATTATCATGTTGTTCGTAAATTTAATTTCTACTGAATAATAAATGGTTATATGCTGATGATTAAATTGTACAGGATGACATTTCTCTATTCTCTATTTTAACTTTTGTTTTATAAGGCTCTGTGGGAAGAGACCTTACACATGATATCAGAGCTCTAGTTTAAAATTTGGGGCCAAGGGTCTATCCACCTACTCAAAATTGACCTAGAAATAAACGAGAAAACCTTAGAAACTATTGTAAGTTTGAAGGAGGCATGTTCACCTTAGAACCTGTAAGAAGCCTCACCTGTAGGTAAGAAGCCACTGTATATTTTTAGAAATAGTTTTTTCTTCTAAAATAGAAATCTTCTAAAAATAACTTTTTCTTCTAAAATAAAAATTGTTAATGAGTAATAATATAATGAAATCCTAAGTGGTACCATAACAACCTACGTTGTGAACAAAGAACTTGAGTTCAAACGATTATGGAAATTGCCTTTACAAGTCTCTGGAAATGTAGAAGAAGTTATAAGAAAATGCACCCAAATTGCGAATGTGCAACTGTGAAAAATCTAGGCCATTTACCATGAAATTCTTCAAAATATCAGTCTGAACCCTAGCTCTGGCCTTCTTCTTCCGGGGTTTTGCGGGGTTTATGCGCTTGTTGTTATCTATTCTTCCATTCAATTTTTCGGACAGATGGCACAAGCTTGTTCATGAAAAGGAACATGAGAATGAGGATGGTGTTATTCGGAAAGATTGAAATGCGGGGATGATTATTTACACATATCTTATCAATGAAATATTGTCGATAACTCTTTGCTTAAGGAAAGAGTTTCTTCGATGTACATCGTGAGAGTTGAACTCGTCACTCTGAGATTCTCCAGTGCACTGTGTTCCCACACCCTTAGTAAATTCGTGGGTCCCTCAATACCCCATTTTTCTGTGAGTTGGGCACATTCTGGGTGATTAGAAGGGTGAATCTTGTTAGAGAACTGAATCCCTCATCTCTGGGCAGTACTATCTTAACCTGCAGCAACCATGATTAAAACTTAATTAAAAAAAAAAACAAAAAGGATAAATCTCATATATTTTATTTTATTACACAAGTTAGCACATTTAATTAGTTACATGTTTGGGAGTAATTATTGACATGAAGAGCCACATACCTCACTAACAAAGTAGGGGGTCTCGCCATGGCCCAGATGCATCTTCTTGTTAGAAAAATGATATAATTTAATCAAACTACAGAACATTGAAGAATTTACTCAGGCTATAGAGAATTTGACAAGGACATCACCTAAACTTCCTTCTATTGACAAAAAACAAATATTGAAGAAGTTGCTCAGACAGGAAATAACCCATAGTAAGCATGCTTATATGTAAAGAGAGAGACTTTATTAAAATGTCTACGAGATCAACTGAATTGACCTATGGGAGTGACAAGCAGATATATCATGTAAAATTTCTTCCAATTAAAGGAAAAATAGAGAGCATGCTACCTATTTAAAAAAAAAACATAAAGGAGAGAGACAGATTTCACCTCAATTAATAGAAAATTTGCC
>JASDQU010101030.1:533820-548259 GCA_032191745.1 Picea mariana
AAAAAAAAAAAAAAAAAAAAATTCTCCTACTAACTAAAATCAAAACTAAAATCGATCATAGCATAAAACAACAAGTAAATTATTTAGAAATAGACTAAGCTTTGTCCACTTCTACAGTACATTCATGCATTTAAAAATTATAACCTTTTTTTTTTTTGCGTTAAAATTTTAAAGGAAATTGCATGAAATCGATGTTGTTGTTAGAATCGATAGGATTCCAAAGGTATGCATGAACATGGAAGAGGAGTCGAACCTGCGACCTCCTCGTTTCCCAATGTTCCCACCGACCTGACGCTAAAACAATGGAAGAGGAGCCATGGGGTCAGGGTGGAGTTCTCTAAGAAGAACCAAAGCACCACAAGCCCAACACCAAACCAAAGCCAAATGCGAAGCCCACGAGGAGCATAGAAGGTGAAAAATGCATCAAGGAGAGATTCCACAAGGAGCCAAGGCTCGTGCACTATGCATCACAAGGTATTTCACACCACATAGTGCCATGGGGAGGAGGCCGCAGGCCAAGGGAGGAGCCGCAGGCCTTTATCCAAGCGATATGCCATGACCATGCAAGGAGCCCATGAGGGAAGGCTACAAGTTAAAGTTGTTTACCAACCAACACCAGGTCCACATGACCTACAACCACAAAGCAAAAACCAATATGTAAGTCACCAAAGCCAAACACAATCACATAACCCTTTCAAAACACCAAAGAGAACATAATTAAATAACAACACAAAAATTAATGGCCATTAGCGTATGCCCACACAGTAGCCCGGGCATGTCTTCCTTTGAGTCCCAGGTGGCATCCATGGGTTGCAAGGAGATGGAAAAACCAACACAGGTCTAGGCAAGGGTTTTGGTCCCATGGCTGCTCCTCCTCCCAGCTTAGATAATACCATAGGTAACTGCCACCAGAGTTCCAAATCATGAGCAACCCTTGGAAATAAGATACCTTGGCCAGACCTGTCTACCTCTATGCATTGCTGGCTTCTACTGAGAAGAACCACGACGGAGGAGCAGAAGGAATGGCCATGGCGATCGACCATGTAGCCAGGGACCTTGCAAGAAGAAACTATTGAGGCAAAGAGAAATTAGGGTTAAGATGGAGAGCTCGGGAGTATGGATAGGGTTTTGGGTAGTGGTGACCTTGGGAGGGGGCACGTGGGCCTCATGCAAGGACCCACGATGTCGTTTGGAATTTAATTATTATTATTATTATTATTATTATTATTATTATTATTGTTTAAATATATATACATAATTTAAATATTAATTATTATTTTATTTTTTTAAATTCAAATTTAACTAATTCAAAATAATTTATATTCAAATCTAAATATAATTTAAATTATATAATTATTTTTTTATAGATTTAAATTTAGGTTTAAACTTGTATAGGTTTAAAACTAAGGTGATTAACTCATTAGTTCTTAATAATTAATCAACATTAGGTTAAAAATCACATTAATTAGCTTTAAAACGGAAAGTTTAAAGACTTAGACCAAGATAAGCAGGAAGGGGTTTCTTGCACATTAGGAAAGTAAGCTAGAGGAATTGACAAGCGTGGTGCGATGATAGCATAGTTACGAGGAGAGGGAATCAATAGTTTTCATAGGCAGTGACACCAAGCTTAGACTCTTTAACCCTAACCTAGCCACCTCCCCTAAGCAGAGTAACGTTTGTTTACACACAAGTAAAAAAAAAAAAAACATTACGCCTAACCCTGTTCTCTAGTTTAAGTTGCACAAATGTGAAATGTCCTTGAACTCACCCTGACAACATTGGTTGATGCATATTAAATTATAAATGATGGTTAGGACTCGAGGAAATTGAGGCAAAGGGGCATCGTCGCAGGGACTTCCAATGCCGCCACCACCATCGCTTGAACTAGCTCTCATACTGCGCTCTTTGGAGGCCATAAATGAGACTTTAAAGGGGCGTCAACCAATAGGTATCGAAGTGGAGCCCCCACCATCTGGAATGGGTAATCCAAAAGTGTCAAGGGATTCAGGGGGAGGACCTCCACCTGAAGACATCACTAGAGAACTACAGAAGATCAAACTTCTGGAGTTTGTCGGGGGTCGTGCCAGTGAACGTGCCAAGGCATGGTTGGAAGGCATGACAAGTTGTTTTGCTTTAAGAGACTATGCATTCACTTCAAAGGAAAAGATAACGATTTTTTAGTTGAGAGACAATGCCTTGAAATGGTGGGGCAACCTGGAAAGGAAACTACATCTTACCTCGAACACTGTATCTTAGGAACTTTTCGAGGAGAGGTTCCGAATGAAATATTTGCTAGCTTACTATGAGGAACAACAGGTGGGAGAATTTCATTCTCTAGTACAGGGAAACCGAATCGTAGAAGAATATGAGATTAGGTTTATGGAATTGGTCAAATATGTTTCATACATGGATAATGACCAGCGACAGGTAGAACGCTTTGTCTATGGGTTAAACCCTAACATAAGGGCTATGGTGCGGATGTGGAAACTGTCCTCAATAGAAGAAGCTGTGGAAAATGCGCGTTATGCGGAGGAACACATGAACTTAACTTGAGGTATGAGACCGACCTTTCTGCATCGTCCTAGATTCATGGGGAAGGCCCCTAAGACATTTCCCAGGGAAGGGGGCTGAAGGCCACTTCCATATGGTAATAGAGTTGCACCAAGGACAATAGCAGCATGGATTTCAATGGTAGCGAGTGTAGCATCTCGTTCATCACCAACGACATAGGTAGGTCCACAACCATCTCAGGGGACAACTAGTAGGGGCAGGGGTTCCAGGGGAAGGAGCTCATTTCAGAGACAATCACAGAACAATGCACAGGTTTAATCCTGTCTTACCTTTTGGGGGTGCGGAGGACCCCATTACTAGCGTAACTGCCTAGAGTTACGATCAAGATTTGTGCATAGAGAAGGAAAGGCCCCGATGGGAAGAGCAAGTGGCAGCCACCAGATTTACGCAGCGGTTAATAATTGTCAGGAAGAACATCAATCCACGGTGGTGGAGTCATAAGGTACGCTAAATCATATCAATGTAAAGATTTTATTTGATTCTAGTGCTACAGATAATTTCATTTCACCATCTGCATTAGAAAAGAGAGGGTTGGAAGCCTACGAGCACGATGACTTTAAATAAGTCGAGATGTCTTCTGGGGAAAAACAAGCGGTAGGACCTAGTGTCGATAATTGTATAGTAGAACTGGGAGTGTGTACTACTAAGTTGAAGGTATACCTCACTGCTTTCGGGGCGTATGACCTAATCATTGGAATGGATTGGTTAGAAGCTCATCGAGCTTTGGTAGATTGTTTCACAAAAAGGGTGCTTTGTGTTGACGATGAAGGAATACCAATAGAGATCTACGGTGTACAGAGACAGGTGTCTCTACGCTTTATCTCAACTATGAAGGTTAAGCGGTGCATGAGGCAAGGGTGTCGACTGTATGTAGTGAAAGCAGTGAATGAAAGGAAGGGACCCTCCTTGGATCAATACCCGGTATTGTCAGAATTTAAGGATGTTTTTTCGAACGAGTTACCAGGGTTACCTCTTGAGAGGGAGCTTAATTTTACTATTGAGCTAAAACTTGGTGCAAAACCAATTTCCAAGACTTTGTATCGGATGAGAGTGCCAGAACTTTGTGAGTTGTAGATGCAGTTGAAAGAGCTACTCGACTTAGGGATAATAAGGCCCAGTGTCTCACCTTGGGGTGCACCAGTAATCTTTGTAAAGAAGAAGGATGGTTCCTTATGATTGTGTATAGATTATAGGGATTTGAATCATGCTACAATGAAAAATACGTACGCAATGCCACGAATAGATGACCTCTTTGATCAGATGAAAGGATCTGTGGTATTCTCAAAGATTGATTTGCGATCAGGGTATCACCAGTTAAGGATTAAGGAAGGTGATATTCCTAAAAATGACTTGCAAACTCAGTTTAGGCATTACGAGTTTGTCGTAGTACCTTTCGGATTGACCAATGTGCCTACTGTATTCATGAGCCTCATGAAAAGAGTATTCCAGAAGTACTTAGACTGTTTTATACAAGTCTTTCTAGATGACATCCTCATCTATTCCAAAAATGAAAGAGAGAATGAGGAACACTTGTGGGTGGTGTTGTCCTGCCTTAAAGAGAACAAATTGTATGGGAAGTTGTTGAAGTGTTCCTTCTTCTAGAAAGAGATCCACTATTTAGGTCATATCATTTCTGGTGAAGGAATCTCCATGGACCCAAAAAAGGTAAAAACCATTATGGAATAGCCAGTGCCAAAAAATGCCCATGAGGTAAGAAGCTTCATGGGGCTAGCAGGTTATTATCGGAGATTTGTGGAAGGGTTATCTAAAATAGAAAAACCCATCACCACTTTGAAGTGCAAGGGGGTCAGGTATGAATGGACAAAAGAATGTGATAGTACATTCATCGAGCTTAAGAGGTTACTAACTAGTGCACCAATTCTACGAGTGCTGGATATGGAAAATGACTTCACAGTCTGCACAAATTCCTCAAATCAAGGGTTGGGGGCCGTGCTAATGTAATATGGAAGAGTGATAGCTTATGCATCAAGGAAGTTGAAGAAACACAAAGAGCTTTACGCTACTCATGATTTAGTGTTGGCAGTGGTAATGCTAGCTCTAAAAATTTGAAGGCACTATTTTGTGGGGAAAAAATTTAAGCTCCAAACGGACCATCAAATTTTAAAACATCTCTTCACTCAAAGGGATCTGAATTCTAGGCAAAGGTGATGGAGTGATTTTATGAGTGAGTACGATTTTGGTATTTTATACATCAAGGGAAAGGAAAATGTGGTCGCAAATGCCTTGAGTAGGAGACCATGTGTCTTCTCCTTAGTACCCTTAAAGGTCAATTTGAGGGAATGTTGATGCAACTCCAAAGAGACAATTGGTATTTAAAGGTTACTTCAAACCTCCAGAGCGGGAGGCAGTTAGATCCAAAGTATGAAGGATATAGTCTAGAAACAGACGGACTGTTAAGATATCGAGAAAGGATGTACATCCCTGAGAATGGGGATATTCAAAGCATCATACTGAAGGAAGCCCATAGAGCACTTTATTGCACGCATCTAGGTGTGAAGAAGATGTATGCAAACACGAGGAAGATTTTCTTCTGGGTAGGAATGAAGCGTGTTGTAGTCCATTTCGTCACCAAATACCTAGAGTTTCAACAAGTGAAAGCCGACCACCATCACCTGACAAGCCTCCTACAACCACATGATGTTCCTATGTCCAAGTGAGAAGTCATCTCTATGGATTTTGTTGTGGGGTTTCTGCTCACATCTCATAGACGCAATGCCATTCTTGTGATAGTTGATAAGTTAACTAAGAGTGCTCATTTTATTCTGGCTAGAGGCACTTACGATGTCACTGATGTGGCACGCATTTTTTTAAGTGAGGTCATCCATTTACATAAGATACCTAAGAAAATCATTTCAGATAGGGACTCAATATTTACTTCTAGGTTTTGGACAAGTTTGCAGTCAGCGTTGGGGACTTAGTTGAGCTTAAGCACACCTTATCATCATGAAACTGGTGGGAAAACCGAGAGAGTAAATCAAGTCATGGAAGACATGCTCAAGATGTATGTCATGGATAATCAAACCCATTGGGAGAAGTACCTACCTTTGGTGGAGTTCGCCTACAATAACGATTTTCATAGCTCCATCAGAATGCCACCCTACAAAGCTCTGTATGGAAGGCCATGCAGAACACCATTAAGTTGGGAAACATTAGAAGGTCGAGTAACAGTTGGGCCAGAATTGATTCAAGATATGGAGGAACATGTGATTCAGATTAGGCAAAGACTAAAGGAAGCATAGGATAGGCAGAAAAGTTATGCGGATGCACACAGGACCGACTGAAGTTACAAAGTGGGAGACTAGGTTTTCATTCATATCAGGTCTAATAAGAGTACCATATAGTTCGGGAAGGGGACAAAGTTGTCATCTCGATTCATAGGACCGTTCAGAATCCAAGAGAAAATTGGACCCGTTGCCTATCGTCTCATACTACCACCCCACTTGTATAAAACTCATAATGTTTTTCATGTATATGTTCTACGTCATTATGTTGCTGATGAATCACATAAACTAAATTGGAAGGAATTGCAGGTATCGAACGCGGGAACCCTCACGGTAGAACCGTTACGCATATTGGATCGTAGAGTCCAACAACTTAGGAACCATCTAGTAGACCAAGTTATGGTCCAGTGGGACAAGTATAGTCTAGGATCTACTACTTGAGAGGATGTCGAGACACTACGAAGAGATTATCCCTCACTTTTTTGACCACCTCAATAATATGTTTCTCGAAGGTTGGGTGTATGTACACCACCTTTTGACTTAGACAACCAGGATTACTTGAGGTCTACACACCTTTATTTTCTATTCACAAGTGAAATTGTTAAATAATACATTTGAACTTTTAAGACGTATGAACCTTTATAAATGTTTAAATGTTATTGATGATGATGGATATGATGCGATCTACTATGTGAATGTAAATTCTAGGAATGTTTAAATATTATTGATGATGATGGACATGATGCGATCTACTATGTGAATGTAAATTCTATGAATATTTAAAATGTTATTGATGATGTTGGATATGATGCAATATATGGTGTGAATGAGAATCATATGAGGGTTTAAATGCTATTAGAATGATGTTGGATATGATGCAATCTATTTTGTAAATGACAATTTTATGAATGGGTGTCGTTAATTGAATTATGGGATACTATGAGATCTGTTTCTAACTTGAAAACTTGATGTTAAAATTGTTGGTATGGGGATACCAAATTGAGATTTTAGTTATATGCAACTACATTATAATAATGCATAGATGCGTATGAGTTTGTGTTACAGACTAATCTACAGGTCGTTGGGCTATGAAATAACCAAGGGATAATGATAATGAAAGTGGATGTCGTGACCACTAACCGAGAAACAATATGGTATGATTCTTTGTATGTGAAATTATATTGGTTTGGATGCATTGCTATGATATGTGGACCAATGCAGGATTTCAGGTGGTGAGACTGCCCAAAACTTAATAGACGATGACAAAAATCACAGCAACACGATGCCACTGTATATTCCATTGTAGGGTGTGGACCCTAGTTATGATTAGGAGGGGTGGAGGCATTTCCCACCATGTGTCCTCCAAAACCTGGAGTCATGAGAGGACAGTGTTAGCCCACGCTCCCCTAGACGTGTGATGATGATTGTCAGTTGTCTGCTCAGGAAGCTTAGTCAAGATAGTGACACTTCCACTTATGGGTTCTATTTGAGGTTAGGTCAATATAGTTGACGCTCCAAGATAGTCAAGCAGAGGAAGGATATGAATGGAAGATGGAAGTAAGTTAGGGAGGAAGGATGAGTAGAAATAGTTGAGAGTGTATGGAGATTTGTCTTATGGTGGAATTTATTGTTTTTCCTTCTGAAAATAAAATGGATATATATGAATATTCATAATTATGTAACTAAACTACAAATTGTCTAAATAACATTGTTGAGCTAGATAATTGTAATTAAAAGATTTCGCAAACATTTGATTGGTTTATTGTCTTTTATAAAAGGAATAGTCTTGTTGAATGGATTGGATGCATATGGAAATTACTATAGAGATGATATTTATTGTTATTAGTACATGAACGATACTTGTATGTACTAACTATACGTGCATTTCTTGCACATGTACACTAATATGAATGAGTTTTTTGGCTTACTTACTAATAATGTCAGTTATTTGTTATAAATGTGTGAATCGTGTTTCTTTTCCCTTGTATCTTAAGATACTTTAACTTTGGGATGAAGTTTCCTGAAGGGTGGGTGTATGTAACAACCCTAGTTAAATGATTGCTTAAGGTTTATCAAGTATAATTAATTAAATAATTAACTGTCCTAATGTATATTAGTTAAATAATGATTATTTAATAATAAAATTATTTATTTATTTATTGTTTATATATGTTGATTAATTAATAAACTCATTTAAGGTTTGGGTAACGAATTAAAAGCTTAATAATTTTTAATTTATTTATTAGAAAACTTAACATATAAAGGGATAAGGGATTGAATGGAGGGATAGGGTATTGAATGGAGGGATAAGGTTGGTGGAATTGAATGAAGGGAGGAGGTAGTGAATGGGAAGGAGGATATGAGGGGGCAGAGGCACTCGGGAGAAGGACTTTTGAAAATTTGGGGAAGGAAGCATTATTTGAGATTAGGGACTGTATTTTCTGGTGGGTATTTTTCTGGTTTGGAGTTTGGGTGGAGTGTTAGGGAAGGAATCCTCACGGAATCTTGGAGCTAGGGAGCCGGATAGGCTTTGTTCCTAACTGGCGGAGACGAAAGATTCGGTTTTGGGGAGAGCAGCAATGAGGACAGACAGAGATTGAAGAAATAGCATAGGTATGTATTTTCATTATTACGCTATGTTCGGTGGTTATTATCAAGCTACTGAATATGTTGTCTTATGTGGTTGTTATCTCATTTATTATCATGCTTTTCTTAAATTTAATTTTTGTTGAATAATAAAAACGATTATATGTTAATAATTTCTCTATTCTCTATTTTAACATGTGTTTTATAAGGCTATGTGGGAAGAGACCTTACAATCTATCAATAAAACCCTGAATCTCGAGCTAATATCCACCTCATTTGGTTTCTTGCTCTACCAGCAAAACCCAAAACCTAAAGGCAATAACAACAACATAACATAATAATTCAGTCAACTACACAAATTCTATAAAGAGCTTCGCAGAATAATGAAAACTAGGTCTACATCAATTCACCAGATTTTTTAAACCCTTAAGATATGGCAAGCCAATTCGGTTCAGCTGAGGACCATTGCAACTGATCTATCTCATTCTCCGCATTATAAACCAAAATAGGATCCAGACCGCCCTCAACATCAACTGACTCACTTTGCATGCGGCTAGAAAGGTCCCATATGAACGCTTGAGAGTCGTTTCCAACAGAGCAGATCTAGGAGGAGCGTTTCCAATGGCATTGACAATTTTGATGTGCTTGCTTAAATCTGTAACAGGCACGGCGGGGCGTCTGATATCCAGAACAACAACCTTCGGGGTACCTAGAATGATAGTAGCCATGTACATGGGGTCCTGCTTGTTCCATCCCAATCTGATCAGGTGAGTGCCAGGCTGGGAGTTCTCATAGATGATTACTCATATCGAATATCCTAGCGGACCCATCGCCACTGGCAGTGCCAAAAATACTCGTGTTTCCCCATGCAATGTCGTAAACCGTCTGGTTGTGCGCAATCATTTGCGTGTCCACGCTCTCTCTATCAATGTCCCAGATGGTGTAGATCGTGTCTGTGCTGCATGTGATGATCCGTTTCGGGTTGTATTCGTTCCAGTCAAAGGAAGTGAGAGGCTTGCAGTAGGAACTTGAGTTTTTGTTATTGTTCAACACGCTCTTCATATCAACTCGATCGTTGTCATCCTGTACCTGCCATATGCGGAGATGTTCGGCGGTGGTGGCGAGCAGGTCGGGCTTCTGGCATTCTTTGTCGGGGATGAACATGATCTTGGTAGCGGGGTACAGTTGGTTGAAGCACAGCTTGGGGTTAGCCTTGATGTCGCGCGTCTTGACGTCCAACTGAACGATCGAAATTTTACCGGGAGATTCCAAGATACTCCCTATTCCCAAACGATATTTCTTGTCCTTGCGGACGCTCCAGTTCATAGCGTATATATTGTTCCAAGGAGCTTCGTTGCTGCTTGTCTGAATATTCCTTTCCTTCGCCGCATGATCGTTCACCATGGATCTATGTTTTTATAATTCAGAGCGAAAAATGGAAGGGAGTGAGCAGCTCAGGTGCAAATAAATAAGGCAAACAAGAAATGCAAAATAAGTTAGTGCTACGTTTATGTTGTAACGACTTATTTACGGGTTTTGTTCCACATAAACCCTAAATTTTTGGGGGCCGGGAGCCGCCTAAAACTATATGATTCAAATGTTATTTAAAAAGGAGAACGACTCTTCGCAGAGATTTTGATACCTCGAGCTTACTAATGAATCTGGGTAGAGATTTTGATTTTTTTTCCCCACTAATATTTGCTCCACTCCCACCCTCGTACCCTCGTATTATGAGACAATTTTCCTAATATTTGTCCCACTCTCACTATATTTTCTTTAATATTTTTCTCACACCCACTTTCATATTATGAGGTGGGGTAATATGAGGGTGGGGTGGAGAAAATATTAGAGAAAATGTATTAAATGTAAATACATTTTCTCTAATATTTACCCCACTGAGTAATATGAGGGTGGGGTGGACTAAATATTAGAGAAAATGTATTTACATTTTCTCTTAAATACTTTTTCTCTAATATTTGGTCCACCCCACCCTCATAATACCCCACCCTCATATTATGAGGGTGGGGGTGGGACACACATGGATTAGCTCTATAACCAGTTTGACATGCCATGGAAAGGAAAACATGGCATGGAAAGACAAGGCAATGGAATGGCATGGCAAGGCAAACCATGACAATGGCATGAAAATAGCATGGAATGTTATAGCATGGCTTGGAAAAACATGGAAATGGCATGGCAATGGTGTGGCATGAACTCTCATTGCAAGTCAAGGCATGGCATGGAAAGAAAAGACATGGAAATGGCATGGCTTGGCTTAGCAAGACATGGAAATGGCATGGAATAGAAATGAATGTAAATCACATGGCAATGTCATGGCATGAAAAGGCGTGGAAATGGAATGACTTCGTGAGACATGGCAATGGCATGGAATGACAAGGAATGGAAATGGCATGGCAATGACATGGAAAGGAAAGGTATGCCATGGCATGGAATGGAAAGGCATGGCATGGAAATGATAGGAATGCAATGTCAAGGAAAGGCATGGAAATGGCATGGCATGGCTTGGAAAGACATAGCAATGACATGGCAATGGAATGACATGGAAATGGCATGGCATGTAAAGGCATGGCAATGGAATGGCATGGCAATACATGACAATGGCATGGCATAACATGTCTTGGAAAGGCATGTCAATGGCGTGGCAATGACATGGCATGGAAATGAATGTAATTGGCATGGAATGTAATGGATTGGAAATGAATGACAATGGCGTGGAAATGGCATGGGATGCCAATGAATGGCAATGTGAAATGTCATGGTAATGGAATGGCATGGAATGGCTTGGAGAGGCATGGAATGGCATGGCATGATAAGGAAAGGAAATGAAATGTATGGAATGTAATGGCATGGCATGGAAAGGCATGGCATGGCATGACATGAATGGAAAGGTAAGGCACAACATGGAAAGTCAAGGCATGCAATGACATGGTAAGACATGGCGAGGCATGGCATGGCTTGGCAAGGAAATGAACGACATGGCATTGCATGGCTTGGCAAGGCATGCAAACTTTTTCACCTACACTTAAAATGTCATAAACACTTCATTGGAATACACATTGCAATACACATTTTGATTTGAGGTTTTCCTTGCATAATTATGGAAAGTTATATTTATTGTTGTATATGTTAAAATGGGAATCTATATTACAAGACATGGGAAGCAACATGATAGTGACATGGCATGAGATGATTTGGCAAGGCATGGAAATAGAATGAAAATGGCATGGCTTGGAAAGGAATAACATTGGTATGGCAAGGCATGGAAAAGGCATTGAAATGGGATGCAATGGAATTTAA
Source organism: Picea mariana (assembly GCA_032191745.1). Taxonomy (NCBI): domain Eukaryota; kingdom Viridiplantae; phylum Streptophyta; class Pinopsida; order Pinales; family Pinaceae; genus Picea; species Picea mariana. The sequence continues at coordinate 545,538 of JASDQU010101030.1, forward strand.
TGACAAGGCATGGCAATGGAATGGAAATTGCATGGCATGAAATGGCATGACATGGCTTGGAAATGCATGGAAAATGTATAGCAATGAATGGAAATGGAGTGGAAATGGCATTCCATGGAATGGCTTGGAAAGGCATGACAATGGCGTTGCATGGAAAGGCATGACAATGGCATGACATGAACAAGTTTGTGGGATTGGGTTTGGGAGGGTCCTTTGTCTCCTTGTATGATCTAACCAAAAAATTGGGTAGGAATGTGCAATAAAATCTCATAGATGGTGAAGGGAAAATAATAATGGTTTCAAGTCTCCCTGGAGGAATTTTGGTAGAAAGGCATTGCTTTCTATGGTGTGTCATGAAATGTAACCCCAAAACCTTTATTTGTGTGTGGAAAATGATCCCCATTCTAAGATCAAGTTTCCATGTGAACTCTCTCATTGTATTGATAAAAATAAATACATTTAGTGGACATCATGGAAGAATGAATAAATGTTATTAATAATTCATGGGAAATAACAAAATTTGCATATACCCACTTCACAAATTAAACAAACACATGAGTGCATTAATGAGTCATTGACTATTATTTTTGGCATTTATGAAAGGTTACACATAAATCAAATGATTTTATATATGTCATGCATAAAAAGAGGGGAATAATGTGTGTTCCCTAGAAAATGGTCAAATTATGGATTGAATGAACTAAGAAACTAACAACTAGGATTCTCAAAGAAATGTTAAGGGAAGGCTAGGGTTTGAAGAGACCAACTTGTAACAACCCGAGATAAGATATTTGTAGGTGCATGTAATTCATATTCTAAATATATATGAAGTCTTTGGGCTATCCAAATGTTGTGTACTTGCATAATTGCATTTTATCTTATGCCATCTTCATAATGGAGTAATTCTAGTAATAGTTATGGAGGTTAATTTGACATAAAATTGAGCTGAGTTTGTTAAGTGATTTACAATTATGTAGAATATAAATGAGAGAAAATTATTTCTATAATAAAGTATTTGATTTAGATAATTTTCAGCATGAAATGAGTGGATATATAATAAAAAAATGTACAAAGATATATCAGAGATATAAACATAAACACAGAGATACAATAATACACAAATTCTGTTAATGAGTGAAATGTACAAAACTGTAGAAATACATAGTGAAAGATTCACAAGAATGGTGGCATATTATCTTTGATAAGAGATGTGATGGCTACGATCATTCGCAAGAATATGATTGTTATAGTGAGGATCCAAAGAAATTTTTAACATAAAGAAAATCTAAAACTATAACCCCTGAAGATGAAAATCCAATAGGTTTGTGGACCCCGTTTTGGGTAGTTTGGTGTATCAACTTCCCGAGGGCATAACTTTGGCATACAATTTTTGTTTGGGGTGCACGATAGCTCGTTGGAAAGGTATCGATGATGAGATTAATTTTGAGGGCTCAATCAAATCCTTCAACTATAATTGAAGTTCCCTATCATGAAAAAACATCATTTATGTCCTCAAAATGACCCCGGAAGTTGGAGACCCAAAAAACTGCTAAAAATAGTAAGTTTCCAAAAAACTGTTTTGAGCTAGTTGGAATAGGTGGGTGGCTACCGATATTCACCTGGATCAGTATTATAATATGTCATTTTTTAGGTCATAATATTTTCAAGTGACCACTATTTTAGGGTGTATTTTCATTATATTTAGATGGAGATAATTCAAGAGGTAGTCCATATTGTTGGTTGTGAGTTAGAATATGGATATCCATAAATTCATGCAAATAATTTAAAAGGAATCATTTATCAATGAGGTAGAGATACATGGTTGATTAGTAAGAAATGCAACTTGAGAACTATTAATTGCTTATGGATTTAACACTTAGCAATCTTTTCCACCATAAGATATTTGTGAATGCGTAATGAAAGTATTTATAATCACTTTAGAAAAAAATCAAGGGATTAATACACACAAAATTCATACACTTTGAAATTCATATATTCACCAACATAAAATGAAGAAACAATGCAATTTATAAAAGAACGTTCCATGAAATGTATATATATATTCAACATCGTCTAAATAGTACATTTTTTACAAAATGACACCTCATGCCCAATATAAAAGGCGACAAGAAGTTCCCTAACATAAAAATAATCCATATGGTAGCCTAGATACAAAATGAAAGTACTTGGTCAATCATTGATCACTGCCACCATTGCCAGCCTCAAGAGAATTATGGAAACCTATCTTTCTTCTCTTGCTTGAGGAAGCATCTTGAGTGGTTCTAGGTATGGGCATGCTTCGAGACACTCGAGATTACACAAAGACAAAACGTTGTTATAATTTTTTTCCTCAATGGATTAATAGACATACAAAATGATACTTTGTAATTTAACCTAAGACAACTCACTGCATATGTTATTTTTAATCGTGAGGGTGTTACCCCCCTTCACAACCCCAATATCTCCATTATGCCACCCTACATCAATTACAAGGATCAAGTCAATAAAATTAAAAAAATATGTGTAAAATCAAATTCATGATACATAAAAAAATTATCATCAACACATTATCTCACTATGAATATCTCGAGCCTCGATGGAGATTTGATGGAAAATGGAGCACTAGGTTGTACAACCTGCTCCAAGGAAACCTCTTCTATGGAAACCTCGGTGGATGGGGCCAATGGAAATGGTGGGGGGGATGGGTGGCATACATGTACAT
>JASDQU010101030.1:552468-578807 GCA_032191745.1 Picea mariana
AGGAGAATATGATGAAATGATTTGTATCCTTCCCAAAGATGAGATTTATCCCCTTTGTAGTTCTATGGGGAATCTGGAAATACAAGAACACAATTCTATTTGAAGATCTTCCTCGAAATGATGCACAAATTATCACAAACATAATAATGGATATAAAAGAGCATGCAGGGAACAAATCAAGAGATAGGATGAATTATATCGTAAGCCTGGTATAGTTTGATAACTCCACAATTGGGTTCTTTGATCAGGCTTTTGTTGGAGGTATATGTGGAGTTGGCTTGTTTCTCAAGTTAAATACAGATAATGTGCACAGAGCCTTTTTTGCATGAGGTGAAGGAAACAACATCAAAGAAGAGACCTTAGGACTATGGGGCCTTCTCTCCTTTGCTAAAATGATCTGAATATAACATTTAATAATTGCATGAGATTCTAAAGTGGTTCTCTACTGGTTTGATGAGAAAAAAATGTTGGAAATTCTATCCCTTACCCCATGGAAAGAAAACATCCTAGATCTCAAAATAAATTTCACTSGAATAAAATGCATGCATGTGTATAGACAATACAATTTCGAGGCAGATTCTCTCTCGAAAAAAGCTTTGGTTTCCCCTATTGGCTAGCTGCATTTTGAGGAATCCCACATGGGATTTGTGATCAGTGCAGAGTGTTACTATATTTTCTAAAGTACTCCATCCTTTTTTATATTCCATTTTGGACAAGAAAGTTCAATTTTGATATCTTTTTTTGAAAATGTACACAGTTGTAACTTGCACATTTCTATATGGAATGAAAAACTGAAAGGATATATAACGTAGTATAAAAACAACACCAAGGATGTTATGTGACACATTCTGTACTTCTATATAGACCCCAATGTAATATAAATTATCTCATGGTCTATCATTTTATTAAGCTCCAAATCATTCCTACTAAATTTAAATTTAAGACTAAAAATATCAATTTAAACACCATTAGTTTGAGAGGTCATAAAAGGATCATTTCAATCAATTATTAATAAGTTTAGATTACTTATTTTTTATATTTCTAATTGGAATGTGCATGAAGTTGATGGGAAAAAAAGTATCAACATGGTGAACACTAGTGGACTCAAGCAAGAATGTGAACTCGCATGCGTTCCTGATGTGGCAGGCTCGACAAACCTCCAATGGCCACGCAATATGTCACATCAACTCATCGACATAAACGCACACACATTCTTAGGAACGTGTAAGAGTTCCTATTGGGGCTAATTAAAAGGGCCCATGGCCCTTTTTTTGGCCCATTCCACCAACTGCGCAACGAGCTTGAGAGATTATAGAGCGAATTGAAGCCTTATCATTTGTTGACGAAGTGTCCAAATGATCTTGATGTTGTCTCCAAGGGATTCTGGGTATTTATTCACATTTAATTTCATGTTTTTAAAATTTCCTAGAGTATTTAATTTCATGTTTTTTGTAATTTTCTAAGTTAATTTTAAAAATCGGCCTAATTTATATAAATTTCATTATTAAATTGCAACACAATAATTAACATGGAACTTGGAGAAAACCAAAATTTGATACAACCACAAGAAGGCACACCAAACCCCAACCTAGAACCAACAAACATAAACAAAGAAATTGATGAAGGGTTGAGGTCTCTTAGATCATTTTTCCAACACATAAGGAGTACTAGAGAGCCTAGTTGATTGCTATTAGCTATTTCCTTGGACACCATTGTATCGTTCATTGCAAGTGCCCAGGGAAATTAACCAATATTTATGATTACAGGGATACAATGTTTGAATATTAATGGATTAGCATAGATAAAAACCAAGCTAGAGACTTGAACATTACAGAACAATAATTGATGTCACTATTTATTGATCCTAGAACCGAAATACAAACACCAATCACAAAGAGACGTATTTGTATGTATTGATGCATCCACCAACAATTTAAGGATAATTTGATTGATAGATGATTTATGGTGTTTGAAAAACCTCCCTGCAACAATAGGGAGGTGCCTCTATATTTCCTTAGAAAATTATGGGTAGAGTTGATGTTATGTCACCATGTCAACTACTTTGACATTGTTGAATTCCAAGGGGTGGTTTGTGGGTCCGCACATGATAAATAGAATGTTAGGAATGAACCAGTGTTGGGCCCTCATCCTCCTAGGTTAAGGCCTAACCCCCCAGCATACCCTTGTCGCGGAAGGCATCACCGAGACACAATTATCGATATCAACCTTGAATTGGAGCCTGGTCCAGCATGGTATTTTTGTAGCACTATCTTGGTAGGAGGTGCCTACATGCGACATTAGTGGAGGAGATGGACCTTCAAGCTCTGTAGTAAATTGTAGTCGGAAGAGGGAACATGGACAGAGTAGACACTCATGTGAGCCTCATAGATGTTTTATTTATGAGAATAATTTTTTATAGGACGATGGACGCTAGTGGACATGAGAGTTCCATGGAGGAGGTTAGTATATTGACCATCTCTATGTTCTTCATCGATTATATATATATAATGTTGGGTATGTGTCATATTCTTTACAAAATTTATTCCATGTACCGTGCATTAATATAGGATAAAAGGGGGTTTGGGGGTTCTTTTGGACCCCCTAGCCAAGAGATTTGTAGGGGTTCGGAGGTGGGATCCCTCAGAAAAAAAATTTGGTCTCTTTTTTGTTGGTTTTTTGCATCCATTTTTAGCAGTTTTTTCGACACATGGTTTTTGTCGATGGATTTCTAATTCCGGTTAAGGATTTTGGGTTGTTAACTAATTTGGGTCAATGGATTAGGGGTTTGGATGCCCCCTGATCTTATATGTATATTTTATTGTCAACAATGAAGAAGACGATGAATAGAAGATTAAAGGTGTGAGTCTAAATAAGTTGTTGGTTTTCCTAGTCTTGGTTTCCAGGGTAAAATATGTGTGTGTGTGTATGTGCATGCGCGTGGATTCATACAATCTGTTTATGTCTCTTAGACTCAATATTATTGAATGTGTCAAGAGAATATACAACCAAGGAATTATGGGATAAGTTGGGGACTTTGTATCAGTCTAAGTCCCCGGTAAATTAATTGTTCCTGCGGAAGAAGTTGTATAACTTGAGGATGAAAGATGGAGGCTAAGTGACAAAGCATCTGAATTCCTTCAATATTGTGGTAAGTTAGTTATTATCTGTTGATATTAAAATTTCAAATGAAGATAAGTGTATCATTTTATTGTTCTCTTTACCATACTCATGGGATAGTTTGGTTGTGCCCATATGTACTAATAAAACTACTTTAAGTTTCGATTATGTGGTCCCATCCTTGTTGTCTAAGGAGATGATACAAAAGAACATGGAAGGACAGAGCACATATGCAGTATTTGCAAGAGGATTCTCCTAGGAAATAACTATATCTAATTCCTCAAGTGGGAGATGTAAATTTAAGGGTAGTTCTAAATCTCCCAGAAAGTTTGTAAAGATATTTTGGAGATGTGGAAAGAAGGGCACTACAAGAAGCAATGTAGATCCAAAAGTGTTGAGAGAGGGAAGGGATATGAATATGCTCCTTCTATGGAAGAAAAAAATCCTCATAATAAAGGAAGGGGATGTGCAATTGGCTTCAACAAGAACACATGAAGATCATGAGGCATGGTTGGTTGACTTAGGTGCATCCTTTCTTATGAATCCCCAGAAGGAGTGAATATGAAAAGTATGATGTAGGTGATGTTTTTCTAGGTGATGACTCAACAAACATAATCATAGGATGAGTAAAATTCCAGTTGAAGCTCATGGATGGAAGGATTATAAAGCATCTTGTTGTTCTGCACATCCCAGGATTGGCCAAAAAATTGATTTTTGTAAACAAAATTGATGATGCAGGGGTAAAAACAGTGTTTGAGAAAGAAACCTGTAGGATGGTTTGAGGAACAATGGTGCTGATGAAGGGAGTTTGGATTGAAACTTTTTATAAACTAAAAGGAAGAACTATCAATGATTAGTGTAATAGTTCCATTGTTCCTGATGTTGGAGTTGTAGAAGAAAAGGCTATGTTGTGGCATCAAAGACTAGCGAATTTTAGAGAGAAGGGATTTCAACTACTACATGATAAAGGTATGGTTGAAGGTATGTCTAACTGTTCAGACTCTAGATTTGGATTTTTGTGAACATTGTGTATATGGGAATCAAAATCGAGTAATATTCCCCTCTGGTGTAACGAGGGAAAATATAATTTTACAGTTGGTGCATAGTGAAGGGCTTGGACCTGTGTTAGTTTCATCATTAAGAAAATATGTGTACTATGTCTAATTTATATATGAATTCTCGATGAATACTTGGATATATTTCCTCAGGAAGAAACCTAAATTGTTTGAAAGATTTAATATTAAAAAAAAAGGATCGTAGAGAAATAAAATAAAATAGATGTGGAAATAAATCGTAGAAGATACACAATAAAATAAAGACACATATATACATGTTTCAACTAATGTGGGCTACATCCACCATAGAAATTGTCAGTCCTTCCTTTATTATTATCCAACAAATGAAGGGATACAACCTACAACATACCCATTGTAACTTCCTATTCTTTTCTCATAGTATCATATCTCATAATGCAATATTCACTCACATACACAGTTACAATAAAATTCCCTCATACATAAACGAGGATTTCCTTCTATGGAAAAAAGCCCTAACAAAACTTCTACCATCGGATCTACAAACTAATGATGAACTGTTCACATTGACTATGAAATTACAATATATCACAAGGAAAATTATTTTACAAGACAATCTGTCGCCTCACCCTAGACCCCCCTTGTGATAGATGTGAGGGGAAATCCCCCCAACACCCTCATGTTGGGAAATGGGATCAAAACAAGACCTCTTAATCATAAAGATAATCAGGCCCCACAACCAACAATCTCCCACTTGGATAATTATCACAACAACTCCACTGCTATTGTACCTTTTCGACTATGATCCCCCCTGGACCTAGAAAGTTTGTCATCTTCACCTTCATTATTGAAAGAAAATTGAAAATGAACAAGAACTCAGTTTCTCCCTGGTTACTACCTTTGTTAACATGTCTGCAGGATTCTGGCTTGTATGTGTCTTTTCCAAATTTAATTGTCCATCTTCCAAAATAGATCATATGAAGTGGTACCTGAGATGTATGTGTTTAGTCTTATAATGGAAGGATGAGTTATTTTCAATATGAATGACACTTTGTATATCACATTAAAACTTGTTATTCTCCTATTTCTTTCCCAATTCCTCCACAAGCCTTTGTAACCAAATCATCTCTTTACTAGCTTCGGTAGCAACACCATACTCTACTTTCGTTGTTGAAATGATTAACCTTTTTGTATTTTTTATTTATCCAACTTACAGTTGTTCCACCTATAGTAAAATAATACCTTGTGGTTCTCCTCCTTCTATCTTTAGCACCCACCATATCTGAATCAACATATCCCTATAGAACAATGTTTGAAATATGAATCGGCATATCCCTATAGAACAATGTTTGAACCTCCAAAACATAATGCATCAATAGTAGTACCTCTCAAACACCTAATAATCCACTTTATTGTATCCCATTTTTCTTTACCTAGATTGTTCATATACCTACTCACAACTCCAACTGCATGTGCAATATATGGTCTTGTGCACACCATCAAAAACATCAAGCCGCCAATTATTTATGAATATGGGACTGTGGACATGTATTATATCTCCGCATGTGTCTTAGGACACATTTCGTTGGTTAATTTGAAATACATGGCCAAAGTTGCACTAACTGGTTTTCTTTCTGCATTCTAAACCTCTCCAACAACTTCTTTATGTATTCTGCTAAGAGACAATGCCAATTTGTGATTTTTCTTATCTCTTGTTATTCTCATACCAATGATTTTCGTTGCAACACCCAAATCCTTCATCACAAACAAATGAGCTAATTTCATTTTGAGCACATTTATATCTTGCATGTTATACCCTACAACAATAATGTCATCTACATATAACAGAAAGATAATATAGCTTCTATTTTCTAACCTCTTAAAATAAACACAGTGATCAGAATGACATCTACTATAACCTTGTTCTATCATAAACTTGTTAAATTTCAAATACCACTGCCTTGGAGCTCGCTTTAGGCCATACAAGCTCTTCTTCAACTTGCATACCAACTTCTCCTTCCCTTTTACCTCATACGCCTATAGATGTTTCATATAGATCTCTTCCTCCAAATCCCCATGGAGAAAAATTTGTTTTACATCTAACTGTTAAAGATGCAATTCTACCACCACAAAAATTAAAATAGTCCCAATTAAAGTCATTTTAACAACATCATAAAATATTTCATAAAATTATATACCTTTCTTCTATGCAAACCCCTTTTCAACAAGTTTTTCCTTATACCATTTTTTTCCTCCATCTTCTTCCTTCACCCTATAAACCCATTTATTTTGCAATGATATTTTTTCTGCAAGAAACTAAACTAAGTCCTAAGTTTTGTTATTTACCAAGGAGTCCATTTCTTCTTTCATGCCTTGCTCCCACTTAATTTTAGTATCTACTTTCATTGTCTCTTCATAAATTTCTAGTTCATCATAATCAGTCAACAATAAATAACAGAACGCAAGAGAGTATCATTTAGGGGGTATAATTAACCTCGTATATATTTTAACAAAAAATATAGGAGTTTGAGGTATCTGTTGCTCATTTTGTTGTACATTTTGATTTTCCAGTACCTTTCAAATTTCATTTTCTTTGATTTCATCAAGAACTATCTATTATGTGTTTTCATTTTCTTGTTTATTTCCCTGTGACTTATCTTTGTACATGAGTTTTTCATTGAATACCACATCTCTACTCCTGATGATTTTGTGATTTTCATAATCACATAAGTGATAACCAAAATCATTAACATCGTATCTAATAAAGGTACACTTCTTGGATTTTTCCTCAAGCTTTGTTCTATTTTCTTTATCAATATGGACAAATGTTTCACAACCAAAAGTATTTAGAAATGAATAGTTTAGATTTTTACCTATCCATGCCTCCTCTAGAATGACACCATCCAAGGGGATTGAAGGCCCTCTGTTTATTAATTAAATATTAATATCTACAACATTTTCCCAAAACTATAAGGGCAACCCTGCATGCAATCCCATACTCCTTGCACATTCCATGATTGTCTTGTTCATCCTTTCTGACACACCATTTTCTTGTGGTGTTCCTGGAACTGTATTCTCTCTACGAATCCCATGTTATGAACAATAATTATCAAACTCCCTGCTCCAGTATTCACCTCTATTATTTTATTTGAGACACTTCAACATTTTCCTGTCTCATTTTCAACCAAATCTTTCCATTTCTTAAAAGTGTCAAAAACATCAGTTTTTTGTCGGATGTAATAAACCTAAGTTTTCCTAGTTGCATCATCAAAAAAAGTAACATAATAATGAGACCCACCAAGAGATGATACATGATTTGGTCCCCATACATATGTATGCACAAAATATAAATTTTCACTCTTATTTTCCTTTCCAACTACGAGAAATCCAAAACAACTTGTTTAAGATCTCACAACAAATTCCTTTTTTGAAGTATCTACATCCCCTTCTCACTCATGTGACTAATCCTACAATGCCACATTGTTGTATCCACTCATGTAGAATATAAAGATATAAAAGATTTATCATTACCATTACATGAATACAATGTACCTACCTTCTCTTATTTTGTTATTACCGATGATCCTTTAGTGACCTTCCATGCATTTTATGTAAATATAGATATAAAACCTTCACTTCCCATCTGCCCTGTTGAAATTAGTTTTTTTCTCAAATATGAAACATGTCTAACCTCTTTTAGTAACAATTGGTTTCCATTCTTTAACTTTATTTGTATCTTACCCATTCCAACAATTTTGCATGGTTCATAATAACCCAAATAAACCAGTCCAAAATCACCTTGAACATAATATTAATTTTTTTTCCTATGGGATGTGGCATGAAATGAATCCACTGTATCTAATACCCAAGAATTAGTAATATTATCTAAATAAATAATCAAAGCATCTTGTAACACATCACCTGCTACATTTTCTTCCTTATTTTTCTCTTGTTGTCCATCTCCTTGTTTCTTTGGAGATCTGTAGTATTTCTTTAGATGTTGTTTCTTCCCACAATTCCAACATTCAATATTTTCTAGTTGTTGGCATAGGGGAAGAACCAGGGTTCCACACTTCAACAATGTACCAAAAAAAACATAACTATCAGCCCTTTTAGCAACACCTGCAAAGCAGCTGAAGTCTCATCCGAGGTAGAGGTAGGGTGAGACTTAACAAAGCACTTAACAGTTAACATTCATTAACATTTAACCCTTACTCACATCATAGGTAAAACTCTAATTACAAAGTAGCACATTATTCAACAATATCTAACACATCCAAGCACTTAGTACATAGAATTAGATCATATCTATCATTCATTCATATTGCTAAGAACTATGCTACTATATCAGATGCATCTAACATACATAAATATGACAACACTCAGCATAAATCAAATTAATCACACAAAGCAACCATAACACAGGATATACATGGTTCACCTCCAATATGGGGCGATGTCCACTAACTCTTCATCTTCTTTATTATATTTTTTCAATATTCTCATATGCACAGAGCCACAAAACCAACTCCGCATAGGATAGAAGATTTGTGTGTACCTTGCAAGATCCTCCTTCCCTGAGCTTGGCACAACACAAAGACTCTTTACAATCACTTACACTCAACTCTAAAAGTTCTCAACACACAGTATGCACAAAGCCTTTACAATCACATAGATAAACTAATTACATTTCTTTCACTTAGCATGATATCTACCTTAGCACCACCTACTTACATCGCCTAGATTTCTATTTATACATTAAAAAATGGGCCAAAGCATGGGTAAACCCATGGGATGACATCCCATACATGTTACATAAACCCTAAACCCAAAAAGGATCACAAAAGGGGGCGAGATCCCGTGATCTCCACTTCACCTGACACTCTGTCTTCGACCAGCCTATTGAAGTCCCAAAATTGTTCAAACATGAGCATCGTTTCCACAAAACCTGGTCGAGGGACAATATGCCCCCAACACTCACCTGTGACTCTTCCTAAGTCACTATGATCTGGGTAACTCTACATCGAAGGCCTCGATCTTGGCTCGAGATGCTTCAACCTGTTGTTTTTCTAGAGCCTTCTACTCAGCGAACTCCTAAATGACCTTCTTGGTGATAGGTCCTTCCAATCGTTGTTCAAATAAGGTGACTACTTGTTCTAGATGTGCACCTTGTCCTTCAATATCCTAAAAAAGTGTGAAATCTTCATCCTGCACTGGGTGGAGCCTCTGGGTCACTTCCATGAATTTACTCTGGATGTCATGGACATGTTGCTAAGCCGTGCGTTGTTTCTGTTACCTTTTCATCCTCTCAACCAGTGACAATAGATTCAACTATGCTTGCACTTTTTATGCTTGTTGCTTCACTTCCTAGAGATGTGACTCCAATGTCCTTAGTTTAGGGTCCTCTGCAAGGAGCTCATAGGTCTGTGCACTTCAACTATTGAATTTCTTGTATTCCAAGGTCAATTCTTTGATTCTCTCAATTGTGCTCCTGATAGTTTCCTCTCTCTGATCTCACACTTCCTGCAGAGTTATTGACACAACTTGTAGTTCCAGTTATGTTATTCTTGCTTGGAGTTATTGAATGGCTTCAATGAGATTCCCCACCTACCTCTTAATGTCTTCTTCTTCCCTCTGTTATAAGCCTTTTACAGAGTGAAGTGATCCCGTGAATTCTTCTTTGAATCCCATATACTCTGTGAATAGATATTATTTCTCCATCTGGATCTGATCTCTGTCCTCTGCAAACTTCACCTGGAGGTCATCTTTTTATTGGTGGGCAACTTGAAGTTACTTTATGGATTCATATTTTTTTTTCTTCAAGGCGTCTGTGGCCTGTTCCTTTTCCTCTTGGACATGACAAAGGTGAGCTTCTGTCAAGTCTACTAATCTACATAGCTGGGTAGGCTCATCTCCCAACTCTATTCCTTCTGATGGTGGTGGCACAGTAGACACTGTGCGGTTCAAATAGAGAGCATGTTGTACTCCTTTAAGCTATGCTTCGATCCTGTCAAACATTTTCTCTTGTTTGGATTTGCTTCACTGCAAGATATCCTCTGAGGTGTCTAACACAATAGAAATGATAAGGCCAATGTCATCCACCATTAGCAAAGTTTGAAATGGTGGTTTATTGGCTTTTGAATTCTTCCGCGATATAGGTTTCTTTGGGGAAACCTTTCTTTTCTTGGATGTATATGTCACTTCGAGGGGATCTATAGGTGATGTTACTTCTCCCTGCTTCTACTTATCTTCTTTCCCTTCATCCTCTTCTTTGTCCACTTCGTCATCTCTTCCTCCTTCAGGTGATTCTGATGTAGTCTCTTCTAATGCGGTATTCAGTTTCTGTATATCTTCCTTCTTTTTCCTCCTGTTGTTGCTGGGTGCATCATATTCTTCTTGAATGACTGCAAGACTTCTGATGATTATGCCTTTTCTACTGGTACCAAGAATTCTTCAAGCCACTCTTTTGTTATTTCCTCCATATCTTCCTCAGTGAGCTTATAGTAACTCTGCAGCTCCTCCTTGCTTTCATCTCTACACACAGTGATATATATGAAATTCCTATGTTCTTGGAACTTTGCAAATGGCTTGAATTGATGAAATGAATTCGGTTTCATGCGAGGGAAGGATTCAATGGCCCTATTCAACTGCATATAATAGGTGTGGAACAATGCGTTTGACTACCATTGCTTCTCCATGTTGCTCAAATACCATAGCGTAGTGAATTTCGCAGCTAGTGGTTCAGACGACTCAATTTTAGGGAAGGTCGCTCCTTCCGACATCTCACAAGCATTGAAGGCAATGAGAATCAAAAACCGATTGAAATGAAACTCATAGCCCTGATCCTAAGCTTCGCAGAAATCTTTCTCTAACTGGTTGACAAGGTAGCTCTCCCAGTTCATTTGCAACCCCTCAACTCATTTTCCTGTGAGGTCGACGATGAACCCCATGACCTATGTTGGCCTATTATTTATAATGAGCTTACCAGCGATCAACTGGCAAGCTAGGTGCACTACTTCGTTCTGGATGGAGGCTACCTTATATCCCTTCTTCCCCTTCTCTACATCACCATAGGTGTCTTTGATTGTCTGTGCCAGAGTATGATTTGCAGCCTTCCCTAGGTAAAAGTCTTGTGGGTCTTCTCCTTGCATGCTTAACCCAGTGATCCGGTGGATCAACACCAGATCTATTGTGATGCGCCTTTCCAACCATAGGTAACCACCATGGAAGCATGACAACAATATTTTAACTCATGCGTTAACCTCCTGGTGTCTTTCGAAGTGTGGTAACTTCATCACATTGAGGATCGTGGACCTCGCTATGTCCATGGTCCATGGTTGGGGGATTGCCTTCGAATTATTCCTCGATGTCTTGGTCAAGTACTTGTATGGTGTGAGCATGCCATATCTCTTGTGGTCTCCCAAGTTATAGTCGTTGATCTTCAACATAATAATCCTTTTGAATTGGAGTCCGACTGTATGTATCCCCTTTGGGAGGTACACGGCGATCACTATGTAGTCGAAGTCCCTTGGGACATTGTCATGACTCACCACACCAACCAGAGGTGGGATGTAGTCGGGTAGGATTGATGGGATGATCTTCGCATTCGCCAAGTCATCATGATGCTTGCTATGTTTCTCAGCAGCGGGTCGTTTAGAGTGACACTGCGTAGTCTATGGGTATGCTTCCAATCCTCGCGTCGATGAAGCTTGTACGCTTGCAGACATCACCTTTTCATTCATGAGGTCTATTAGCATCTCTTCGATGGAATTTTATGTTGTGCTAATTTCATCAGACATGCACGCTCGATATCAGATATCCTAGCTCGGTGAGCAAACACTCAATGCAACAGAATGGGTGGAGAGCTCTTAATAAACACTACGTGAAAGAAACTAGTTCTCTATGGGCTTAGATAATCACAATTGGAAAAAGTGTTCTTGGTGCAATGCTCAATAGGATAAATAGACAATGTCATAACAAACTCCTCCAATGGAAAGGAATGACTCAATCAATGCAATTCCATCTGTTATGGTGTGGTCCCAACGGTCCAACGACAAATGTTCCAGCAATAACTGCGTTTCTAGAAGTTCTAGAGTGTCATTCTAATGGTCAGGATGCCTCCAATGGTCATATCACTTCCTCATGGTGAAGTGCCAGTCGGTGTTGTTCTTCTATTTCGACAAGGTTCAAGTTCTGCAAGCTTTCCATCTTCTCTGGAACCTCCTGCAATTTTTCTAGCTTTTCTTTATTCTTACTGAGATTCCTTGCTTTATTTCCTATAATCTGAGTCACTGGGTTCCTCTTTCCATTCTTATTATTATCTATACTTAACATAATAAATTCACATTGTTGAGGATCTTTCACAATATTTGAGGATAATACTTATTTTCTTGTTGTTTCTGGAGTAGGTGCTCTACTCTCCTGCATGGATAAGTTCTTAAAGTCTTCCTATGTTCTTTTAAATTCGATGGCTAGGTCTCTGGTCCTTAGTTTCTTCGAATTGTCCTCTTGTTCTTCGATTAAGCATGTTATTCTCCTAGCCATGAAATCCTTTAAGTATTTATTTTTCTGTTTTATAGCTTCTTCTTCTTCTTTCCTTCGGACCCGATCTCTCTCAATCCAGGTCTTTCCTAACAAAAGTGCAAAAGGAGTGTTTTTCTCAGCAAATTTAATGAGCTCAAATTCTTCTTCTTTCGATGCTCCATGAGCACTCATAAGTACATGGGTAAGTCTTCCACATAGGGTTATCATCTTTCCTTTAAATAATCTTATTCCTCCCAGTGAAGGAACCATAGCAGGCTTTCCCAAAATTTTCCAAGTTCTTTCTGTCATAATGTTCACCTGTGTTTCTGCATCCAATACATAGTCTATGTCGAAGTCTCCTATTCTTGTTTCTATGCACTCTTTATCTTTTAATATCTCTGATAAACTGATGTCTCTGTGATCATTCAATGTTTCTTTCATCTTCAATAATATAGTCTCTGATTATTTCTTGTTCTTGAGCATATTCTTAGTCTCTTGACCTTCCTCATGGTCTTCTTTTCTCATGTTCATATTTTCAACTTTAGAAATCATTCCAGGGAAATCTAAAACTTCATGTCTAGTAGCCTTACAACAAAGGAAAATAGGACCTCGACCAGGGAATTCCTTAGCAATATGTCCCGGTCTTCTACAATTATAACAAAGAGTCAATCCTCTCCTTCTCTTGAAGAATCCCCAACCTTTACTTTACTGCGCACTGGGATCACAGTGGTGGATCTGGAAAAAAGTCTTTCGAGGATCCTGCATCAACTTGTTAGTCCAACAGTTCTTTCTATGCATAGGAATAAAATATATTTCACTAGTTCTATCAGATCTATTCATATCATATATTATTTCTTCTAGTTGTGTCATAGTTTGTAGACTAGGACCAAATCTATCAAACATACCTAGATCCATTCTTTTGAAACGAAAATTTCTACTTATCTTACCTTTATCAAAGCACAAAGATTTAAGATATTACCTATTTTCTTTAGATCAGAATTCTTTTCTTAGCATAGATCTTACTTTCTTAGCACATATATTACGTAGATATGTTTCGCACCACAACAACATATCTACATACATATCTTTCATCTTTTCCTTAGTTCCCAATAATCATCGTTTCAGGTCCCAACAATGGAACCATTTTTTGGCACAGGGGTAGACCCGGGGTTCAACGCTTCAACAACGCACCAACAAAACCCTAACTACCAACCCTTTTTGCAACACCTACGAAGCATATGAAGTCTCGCCCGAGGTAGAGGCAGGGGGGTTGCAAGACTCAAGTGTCTACAACCTAGCTGGGACACAGATCTGTGATTACAATAGTTAACAAAGAACTTAGCAGTTAACATGCATTAGCATTTAACCCTTATTCACATCACAGGTAAAACCCTAATTACAGAGAAGTGTAGTATTCAACAAGATCTAACACATCCAAGAACTTAGCACATATAAATAGATCAGATCTAGCATTCATTCATATTACTAAGCACTAAGATACTATATCAGATGCATCTAACATATATAAATATGACAACACTAAGCATAAATCACATCAATCACACAAAACAACCATAACAAAGGATATATGTGGTTCACCCCCAAGGTGGTGCTATGTCCACCAACTCTTCGTCTTATTTATTATCTTCTTCCAATATTCTCACATGCATAAAGACACAAAACCAACTCTACATAGGACAGGAGATATGCACATACTTCACCAAATCCTCCTTTCCTGAGCTTGGCACAACACACAACCTCTTTACAATCACTTGCACTCAGATCTGCAAGTTCTCAACACATAGTATGCACAAATCCTTTAGAATCACATAGATCAACTACTTACATTGATTTCACTTAGCATGATATCATCCTTAGCACCACCTACTTACATCTCCTATATTTCCATTTATACATTACAAAAGGGGCTAAAGCATGGGTAGACCCATGGGCTGACATCCCATACCCGTTACATAAACCCTAAACCCAAAAAGGCCCACAAAAGGGGGTGAGATCCTACAATCCCCATGTCGCCTGGCGCCCCATCTTCGACCATCCTGTCGAAGTCCCAAAATTGGTCAAACATGAACATCATTTCCACAAAACCTGGTCGAGGGCCAACACTAGTCTGGATTTGGATATTCCCTTCATAGACTTCCCATGGTTCCCTAGGCTATTTCCTCTTTCCCTTTGTCTTCCACTTTTCTCCATGGTCAGCAAATTACCTGATGTCTCACATGTGATTTTCCATCGCATTTACTCACTAAGGATAACACCAAGAACATCATCAAATTTTAGATTTGTTGATCTAAATACATAGTTACTTACAACCATGACCAAGCCATTCCAACTTTCTGGAAACGAGCACAAAATTAGAAGAGCCCTAACCTTATCATCAAATTTCACTCCTACATAACTTAGTTCATTAATAACCATATTAAATTCCTTTAAATGATTGATAAAAGACCCACCTTTTGACATATTCATATTAAATAATCACTTCATTAGAAATACCTTGTTGGAGGCTGAGGGTTTTTCATATAGTTTATCCAATCCCTTCATCATATCCTTTGTTGTCTTTTCTTTTGAAATTTTGAAGGCCACTGACACTACTAGGAACAATAGTATCATTCTTAATGCCTTTCTATCAAGAAACTTCCATTTTTCATCCTCCATACTTGTCGGATGCTTTTTTTCCCCTCCCAATGGTTCGAAATTGTCCTTCTGATATAGATAATCTTCCATTTTCATATTCCATAATTGGTAGTTTTGGCCATTAAATTTATAAAAACTAAGCTTTCCATATTCCTCCATTTCTCCCACTCAAAACATGAACCCTCTTTGCATGTGAGTTACCTTTCACTTGGATACCAATGGTTAGGAAAAGAGGATTCCAGAGAAATAAAATAAAACAAACAAGGGAATAAACTATAGAAAATAAAAAATACAATAGATACAAAGACATACATGGTTCACCCAATGTGGGTTATGTTCACCAAATAAATTATCAATCCTTTCTTTATTATTATCTAGCAAATGAAGAGATACAACCTACAACATACATGCTATAACTTTCTCTTATTTTCTCTCAGTATCATCTCTTATAATACAATATTCACTCAAATATACAACAACAATACAATTCCCTCATAAATAAAAGAGGGTTTCCTTCTATGGAAAAATACACTAACATAATTTCTACCATCAGATATGCAACCTAATGATGAAAAACTCAGATTGATTATGAAATTACAATATTTTACATGGAAAATTTTTCTACAAGAAAATATGTCGTTGACCCCCCTAGATCCCCATGTCCATAGATGTGGGGTGGAAATATCCCCCCCCCCTCACACCCCCTAATCAGGAAATGGGATCCAAACATAGTTGAAATAAGCCCTCTAAATCAGGAATATAACTAGGCTCCACAACCAACAGTTAAAGAGTTTAAGGTTGTTATGGAAAATCAAATAGAGAAAATAATTAAGGTGTTTAGAACAGATAATGGTGGATATTTATTCAAATAATTATGTAAGAAGTGTGCTATAGAAAGGAAAAATACTACTCCATATAAACCTCAATAGAATGGAGTTGCATAAAGGATGAACATGGCGTTGATGGAAAAAGCAAAGTGCATTCTTAGTGGTGTCGGGTTAGGACATGAATTCTAGGTAGAGGCAGTAGGTATTGCATGTTACCTGGTCAATCGATCATCCTCATCATCACTGGATGACAAGACTTCACATGAGGTATAGAAAGGCAAAATACTACTCCATATACACCTCAACAAAGTGGAGTTGCAGAAAAGATGAACATGACGTTGATGGAAAAAGAAAGGTGCATGCTCAGTGGTGTCAAGTTAGGACATGAATTCTAGGTAGAGGCAATATGTACTACATTTACCTCGTTAATTGATCACCCTCATCATCATTGGATGACAATATTTCACATGAGGTATGAACTGGTAAGAAACCCTCTTTCACACATCATCAAATTTCATAATGTTTAAACTGGAGATAGAGTTAATTACAACCATGACCAAGTTGTTCTAGATTTCTAAAAATGACAACAATATTAGAAGAGCCCTAACCTCATCATCAAAGTTCACTCCTACAAAAATTAGTTGATTACTAACCATATTAAATTCATTTAAATAATCAACAACAAACCCACCTTTTGACATCTTCATAGTAAACAATCGCTTCATTAGAAATACCTTGTTCAAGGCCGAGCGTTTTTCATATAGTTTAGCCAATGCCTTCATTATATCCTATTTTTTATTTTCTTTTGAAATTTTGAAGTCCATCGATGCTTCCAGGAACAACTGTATCGTTCCTAGTGCCTTTTTATCAAGAACCCCCCATTTTCCATCCTTCATACTCGTCGACTACTTTCCTCTTCCTCCCAATGGTAGGAAAATATCCTTCTGATATATATAGTCTTCCATTTTCATCTTCCATAACTAGTAGTTTGGGTCGTTAAATTTCTCGACCCTAAAGTTTCCATCTTCCTCCATTTCTCCCACTCAAACTAGGAACCCTCTTTACCTATGAGTTACCTTTCACTATGACACCAATTGTTAGAAAAAGAGAATTGAAAAGAAATAAAATCATACAAATGAGGGAATAAACCATAGAATATACAAAATACAATAGAGACATAGATATACATGGTTTACCCAATGTGGGCTACATCCATCAGAGAAATCGCCAGTCCTTCCTTTATTATTATCTAGCAAATGAAGGGATACAACCTACAACATACCCGTTGTAACTTCCTTTTATTTTCTCACAATCTCATCTCTCATAAAAAAATATGCAATCACATACACAACCACAATACAATTCCCTCATACATTAAATAGGGTTTCCTTTTAAGGAAAAAACCCTAATATAATTTCTACTATCGTAACTACAAACTAATGATGAACAGTTTAGTTTGACCACAAAATTACAATATTTTACATGGAAATTTATTCTACAAGACAATCTGTCGTCACCTCCTTCTGGACCCCCTTAGTGACATATATAAGGGGGAAATCCCCCCTCTACACCCCCTCATCATGAAATGGGATCTGAGCACTACTGAAAAAACCTCTGGATCAAAAGCATAAGTAGACTCCACAACCAACATTTAAAGAGTTTAAGGCTCTTGTGGAGAATCAAACATATTAAATAATTAAGGTGTTGAGGATGGATAATGGTGGAGAGTTATATGAAAATGAATTCAAATAATTATGTAAGAAGTATGGCATATAAAGGTAGAAGACTACTCCATATACACCTCAACAAAATGGAGTTGCAAAAAATATGAACACGATGTTGATGGAAAAATAAATGTGCATGCTCAGTGGTGTCGGGTTAGGACAGGAATTCTGGGTAGCGACAATGGGTACTGCATGTTACCTAGTCAATCGATCACCCTCATCATCACTGGATGACAAGAATCCACATGAGGTATGGACTAGTAAGAAACCCTCTCTCACACATCTTAGGGTATTTGATTGTGATGTCTATGTTCACATTCCAAAGGAAAACAAGGGTAAGCTAGATAAAAGGTTAAAAAGTGTATCTTTATTGGTTATAAAGATGGTATGAAAGGTTGTAAGATTTGGAACCCAGAAACTAACAATTTTATGTATATCCAAGATGTGGTATTTAGAGAAACTAAATATGTTGTTAAGAAGAAAGGCCTACCAAGGAAGTAAGAACCAAATAAAATAGAGTCTGAGCTGAAGAGGATGAATTGGACTCTACATAAGGAAATGAATCAGAAGAAGAAGATCCTCATACTCCAGTATTGCGGAGATCGATTAGGGAAAGAAGACAACCAAAAATGTATACTCCATTTGATTTACATTCAAACGTTTCTTTGTGTATTACTGTAGATAATCCTAGAGCTATTACGGAGGCAATGGATTCAAAGGATGAAAAACTATGGGAAAAGGCCATGGTTGAATAAATGGCAACCTTAGATAAGAATAAGGCTTGGTATCTAGCGGAGTTACCGACTGGAATAAATATCATTGGAAACAAATGGGTGTTTGAAAAGAAGTTGAATGCATAAGGAAAAGTGGATAAATAAAAATATTGATTAGTATCAAAAGGTTTATCCTAGGTTGAGGGAATTGACTTTGGTGAAATTATTTTTCCTATTTCCAAGTTAACTTCTATTATATTTCTTTTATCCATTGATGTTTTGTTTTGGTTTGTTTTGAAGGAGAACATATGGATGTGAAGACAACATTCCTAGATGGGGATCTGGAAAAATAAATCTACATGAAGCAGCCAAAAGGCTTTGTTGTGAAGGGAAAGAAGGAGTTGGTATGTAAGATGAAAAAGTCCCTGTATGGGTTAAATCAATAACCAAGGATGTGGTATAAAAATATTGATACTTGTATGTTTGGATTTGGCTTCACAAGAAGCAAAGAGGATCATTGTGCATGTTTCAAATTAATTGGTGATCATATTATTTATTTGGTCTTGTATGTGGATGATATGTTGTTGATAGCAAACAACAAAGAGATTATCCAGGATGTGAAAACTCAGTTGTCCTATAAATTTGACATGAAGGATCTTGGTGCAACAAATTTCATTTTGGGCATGTAAATTAAAAGATAATGGTAAAATAGGAAACACACTGCGTATATATTGTTCATGGCATATATATTGTTCCAAGGTGATTCATGGCACATATATTATTCATGGCATATGTATTTTTCCAAGGTGCTTCATGGCGTATATATTGTTCATGGCATGAGGACATATATATTCTAGTTCATGGAGTATATATTATTCCAAGGTGCTACGTATGTGTAAAACTGCTTCTGTTGTTGCTCCTTTGAATCCCTTTCCTTCGCCATTGAACTATGTTTTGATAATTCAGAGTGGAAAATGGAAGGCAGTGAGAAGCACAGGTGCAAATAAAGTAGGTGAACACGAAACATAGGTAGTACTACATTTATGTTGTAACGACTTATTTAGGGATTTTGTTCCACATAAACCCTAATTTTTTGGTGGTCAGGAGCCGCCTAAAACTATATGATTCTAATATTATTTAAAACGGAGAACTATTATGCATGATATTTTGATACCTCGAGCATATGAATGAATCTGGGAAAATATTTTGATTATGTATAGTTCCACCCAATCAAGTTTTAGGGTTTTAGATACCTAAAATTATTAACATCATTGTGCATTAATATTAATGTATAGTTCCACCTGATCAAGTTTTAGGGGTTTAGTTACCTAAAATGATTAATATCATTGTGTGTTAACATTAATATTAATTATTGGTTTATGAGACCCCTTGTTTGTGGGATAAGGGACCACTTTTGTCGAGGGATTTGACTAGTAAAATCTACAAATGGTTCATGAGACCCCTTGTTTGTGGGACAAGGGAATCTACGGAGGGATTTGAACTTGTGACCTCCTAAGAGGAAACACATGTTTTTAACCATTAGGCCCACTTAGGATGTACCCATTAATCCCACTCAAGTTGTATCATGATAGACCATTATATGGTCTATCATTTTATTAAGTTCCAACTATCTCTTAGTGATTCAAAAAGATATGTATGATTCTATTAATCCAAAATAATTACTACTAAATTTAAATTTAAGGAGGTCATAAAAGGATCATTTCAATCAATTCTTAATAAGTTTAGAATACCTATTTTTTATGTTGCTAATGGGAATGTGCATGAAGTTGATGGACAAAAAAGTGGCAACCAAGTGAGCACATACTCATGTGAGAACACGAACGGGAACACACATGTGTTACTGATGCGACATGATCGACAAACCTCGAACTACCACCCAAGATGTGACATCAACTCTTTGGTAGAAAAATACACACATTCTTTGGAAGGACTAACCCCCCTGCTTAGCATCCTCCTAGGTGAAGGCATCACGTAGACACAATTATTGATATGAACCTTGAATTGGAGCTTGGTCCAACATGGTAGTTTTGTAGCACTATATTGGTAGGAGGTGCCTGCATGTGATATTGGTAGAGGGGCTGAACCTTCAAGCTATGTAGTAAAGTTCAGTTGAAATATGGCACATGGACAGAGTAGACATTCATGTGAGCTTCATAGATGTTTGACTTCTGAGAATGTTTCTTATAGGTTGATGGAGGCAAGTGGACATGAGAGTTCCATGGAGGAGATCAATATCTTGACCATCTCTATGTTCTTCATTTATATATATATATATATATATATAATGTTGGGTATGTGTGATATTATTTACAAAATTGATCCCATGTATTGTACATTGAAATAGGAGCAAAGGGGGTTTGGGGGCTGCTTTTCACTCCCTAGCAGGGAGGATTGTGAGGATTCAAAGTTGGGAGCCCCTTTAAAAAAAATGGTAATGTTTTTGGTGGTTTTTTGTGTCTGTTTTTATTGGTTTTATGACACATGGTTTTTGTTGATGGTTTTCTAATTCCGGTTATGGATATGGGGTTGTTGGCTAATTTGGGTCAATGGATTAGTGGTTTATATGCTGCAAGATTCTATATGTATATTTTATTGTAAACGATGAAGAAGATGATGAATACAATATTAGAGGTGTGAGTCTAAACAAGTTGTTGGTTTTCCCGATCTAGATTTCCAAGGTAAAAAATGTGTGTGTGTGTGCATGCCATTGTATCTTTTATGATTTTGAGTGATTCTTTATGGTTAGGGGTTTGGATTTAGTATTTGATAATCCTCTTTCCCTTTGTCTTCCCTTGTTATCCACAGTAAACGCATTACTTGATTTCTCACCTATGATTTTTCATCGCATTTCCTCGATAAGGATAACACTAAGAACATCATCAAATTTCAAAGTGTTTGAACATGAGACATAGTTACTTAAAACAATGACCAAGACGTTCCATATTTCTGGAAATGAGCACAAGATTATAAGATCCCTAACCTAATCATCAAAGTTCACTCCTACAAAGCTTAGTTGATTAGTAACCCTATTAAATTCATTTAAATGATTGACAATAGACCCATCTTTTGACATCTTCATATTAAATAATCACTTGATTGGAGATACCTTGTTAGAGGTTGAGGATTTTTCATATAGTTTATCCAATTCCTTCATCAGATCCTTCGTTGATGCAGATTCAGAACCAGGAGCTTGATGGGACTCATAAAGGCCTAAAAATCAATGTTCTTAGAATGGCTGAAAAATAGACGTGTGTAGGCCTTGTCGATACAAACCCAATGCAACATGAACGGGCTCAAACGAACATTGTATGCTCCTGATATCGCGTTCTTTTCATTTTCCCAAACATGTAAAAAAAGTCAACAGGTCAACAGGAAAAAAATTCATGTTGGCGTCAACATGACGACATGATGATGTCATCATACTGACATAGAATTGAGACACGTAGTAGCACAACAGTAGGTTGATTGGGCAGACAATAGATCCAATCTCTTTCTGACAAGTGATACATTTTTTATGGGCAAATGAAGAGGTGCCACGTGGCCCACATGTGGGATGCCATTTGGCACCCTATATTTTGATGGTTGAATAAATGTTTTTTGGAGCTCATGGGTTTTGACCCCATGAAATGTTGGAGGAGACAAGTCTTACGAAAAGTTATGAATTCCATAGCGCTAAAGGTGGGAATTTTTATATGCAACCCACTTTATATTATATAAAGTGCATATAATGTGTAAGCATAGGCAGAAGGGGCGTGGGGCTAAGCCCCATCCCACAAGTTTCTTGTTAGATATGACCACAATTAAACCAGCGGGCGCTCCACTACAGTTTTAACCAAAGGCTCCATGATTCTAACACCTATCTGCCATATGATCAGGGCTATAACCATCGGTTTGGGAACATATTTAGGGTGCGGTCATATCACCATGCACCATATGACCAGTTTTTTCGGGCTAGGGGCCAACACACAACACTTTGGGCTGGCACTTGGCCACATTGCTTGCATGTGACCTTATCCTGGAGCATGCGTCTAGACCTAGGGGGTAATTTTGATTTTTTTTTTCATAAAGTGGGTTTTTACCATATATTAGTGCATTTTATTTGATTTTATGCCTGCTATTGAAGATTGTTGGCCAATATTTGGGGATATTGGGCTACTTTTAAGGCCAGATTTTGGGTGGAAGTTGGGATATGGTTACCAACTTCAAATCTATATAAACCAGGCCTTCTTGAGGCCATCGGAGAAGATTCAGAGCAAGGTTATGATGAAGGAATGCTAAGCCAAATCCATTTTTATGCAGGGAAGTTGTTGAGGAGCACACCTTTGCAAGCCATTTATGGGAGCTTCGTTCATCCATTTTGAGTGTCGTTTATTTTGTTCAGTTCTTAAGATCTGGCAGAACAAGACCAGATCAGTTTTGTAACCTTTTGGAATTGCTGTGATGTACTTATTAATCTTTGAATATAAATAAGAAAGCCTCACCCACTAAGACAAAGGCCCGAAGACGTAGGCGAGATTGTCAAATTCCATTACCACATTGGTGTTATGGTTTGTTGTTGTTTATTGCTTCATTTCAGCTCTGCACATGTTTATATGGCTGTGATAACTTCTCATAACTTCTTCCTCTTTAATTAAGCTTCCTAATTGGTTAATCAATACATGCATAATAATTCAGCCATAGTCATTTAAAATATCTTTTCGGATCAAGTGGTATCAGAGCTAGTTGATGTTTGGATTTGAGTTTTTCATGTTAACCAGTGAAAAGATACTTCATGGTGAAGGCAAGCTTGTTCAAGATAATCCATTGATTGGATTAAGAAAGAATTCTTCTCATAGTGAGAAGATGGCATCGAAAGAGGGCCTTTCTCAGGATGAGAACGAGTTTCAAAAAAGTTTCTTCGCCATGTTGGAGATGATGAAGGTTTTATACGAGGATTAGTTGGAATGGAAAAGACCAAATCAGGGTGAATATTCAAAGGGAAAAAGTGAATAAGGAGAGGATCCTCCTCAGATTCCTCCTTCACCTCCATCATCACCTCCTTCTTCTCCTTCTTCTTCAATTTCAAGTTCTAAATCCAATGCAAAGAAACACATTCAAAAACATAAGAATGAAATGCCATTATTAAAACTTGATGTTAAATTCAACTTACCCAAATATGATGTGAAGCTAATGTAGAGAAAAATGACAATTGGGTCAGACATATGGAGGTCTATTGCAGTGTGCAAGAGATCAAGGATGAGGCAACACAAATGAAGTTGGCATCATTGAGACTTGTAGGCACAACACTCATTTGGTGGCAGAGTAAGTTGTAAAATGGAATGCTACAAGTGGGTAATGTATTTCCATCATGGAAAAGTTTTATKTCTGCACTTAGGAAGAAAATCTATCCTTTGGGTTATAAAGAAAAGGCATTAATTGAATGGAAATCTTTAAAACTAAGAAAAGGAAAAACAATGCAAGAGTATACAAATGGCTTTCGAAAAATGGCATTGGTGTTAGATATCCCTTTACATACCCAAGAAAATATTATGAACTATATAGGACATTTACCTACACACATTAGAAACACTGTATTCATGTTTGGACCAACTAACCTTGATGAGGTTTTTGTTCAAGTGACATAGATTGAAGCAGGGAAAACATGTGTATCAGGGGAAGCGCCTTCAAGGAAAGAGGACACAAGGAAATGGAATGGCAAGAATTAAAATGAAGTGACGAGAAAGGAAGGGAAACCCTCTTGCAAACATTGAAAGAAAGAGGGGCATGATAAGGACCATTGTTGGAAGTTGCATCCCGAGAAGAGGCCAAAGTGGCTCAAAGGAATGAAAGGGAGGCAAACAGTTGCAGTGACAACATGACCGACAGACTTGGGATTGGATTCAGGTGACGAATCTAAGGTGTCATTGGTTGGTATGATAGGTAAAATTGGTGAAGAAATTGATTGTAGAAGTAACTTGTTTCATATAAGGTTTAATATGTGGCACATAAAGGTTGATACATTAATCGATAGTGGATCTCAATATAACCTAATCTCATAAGAATTGGTTAAGAAATTGGGATTAAAAACACAAGTACAACATAAGCCTTACACACTTAAATGGACAAGCAATCATCATCAAATGCACATAACCAAACAGTGCACAATTAAATTTGCAATTTCATATAAGTATGTGGACAATATAACATTTGATGTAGTCCCACTAAGTGAATGTGGAATGGTCTTAGGTATTCCATACTTATATGATCATAAAGAAATCTTCTACAGGACAAAGAATCAATATCAATTAATCAAAAAAGGTCAAGATTATGTGGTTCATGCTCATCATGTAAAGGAAAATAAAACACTTCAAACTATGGGACAATTAAAGAAGGCAATTCAAGGAAGAAACAAACCAATAATTGTTTCAAATGAAGTAATCGATCTTAAGCGAGAACAATAAATGATTGTTGAATGGAAAATCAATCATAGTTTGCTTCAAGACAAGCTCATGTCATGCAAATATTAAAAGCATATCTACTAATTTGCAGTCGTATTTTTGATGTTATCATTAGTAATTTTATCTACATGGATTCTAGTGTCTTCAGTAAAATGTGACAGGGTTCAAATTGCTAGTAATATGTTTTCAGTTGTCATAATTTTGTTACAGTTGATCTTGATGAGACAGGTCCACAAGACATAGTTCAGAGACAAAGGACAATATCGATGGCCTATCCCAAGATTTTTGACAGTCAGTATCCTTTTGGGGACCAAAATGTCTTTTAGTGGGGAGGTGTGATCCGGATTCGGATCTAGGAGCTTTATGGGGCTCAGAAAGGAATAAAAATAAATGTTCTTGGAATGGCATAAAAATGGATGTGTGCATAGGCCTCATCGATACGAACCCAACGCAACATGAATGATATCAAATAGAAGTCGTATGCTCTTGATATCACGTTCTGTTCATTTTCCCAAACAGTGAAAAAAAATGAACAGGTCAATAGAAAAAAGGTCAATGTCGACATCATCGTGATGACATGCTGATGTCATCATGCTGACGTATCATTGAGACACGTGGTAACACAAAAATAGGTTGACTAGGAAGATGATAGATTCAATCTCTTTCTGATAAGTGGCACATTTTTTATGTGAAAATGAAGAGGTGCCACATGGGCCAGACGTGGGCTGCCACGTGGAACCCTATCATTTGATGGTTGAATAAATGTTTTTTGGAGCTCATGGGTTTTAACCCCATGAAATGTTGAAGGAGACAAGTCTTATGGAAAGGTCTGAATGCCATAGCGCTAAAGGTGGGACTTGTTATATGAAAACCACTTTATATTATATAAAGTGCATATAATGTGTAAGTGAAGGCAGAAGGGGGCTGGGGCTAAGCGCCAGCCCGCGGGTTTCTTGTTAGATATGACCACAATTAAATCGGTGGGCACTGCACTACAATTGTAACAAAAGGTTCCATGATTCTATCACCTATATTCCATATGATCAGGGATATAACCACTGATTTGGGCACATATTTAAGCCATGGTTGTATCACCATCCGCCAAATGACCAGTTTTTTCAGGCTAGGGGATAGCACACAGCCCTTTGGGCTGGCGCTTGGCCACATTGCTTTCATGTGACCTTATCCTAGAGCACGCGCCCAGCCCTAGGGAGGCTAATTTTATTTTTGTTGCATAGAGTGGGTTTTTACCATATATTAGTGGATTTTATTTGATTGTATGCCTGCT